>CM019151.1:175308063-175320390 GCA_009733165.1 Naja naja | reverse complement strand
CTTCCTCTACTCATTGCAGAATACCTTATGCCAATAGACTTGAAATTCTAGACCTAGAAAACCTAGAACTTCATGCATCTTTGGTTAGAGCTAAGTATAGTATATAAAATCATACATTGCAATGTCCTTCTGGTCAATGAATACTTCAGCTTCAACCATAACAATACAAGAGCACACAATAATGATACAAACTCAAGGTTAACCACACTAATCTTGATTGCAGGAAATATGACTTCAGCAACAGAGAGGTCAATGGATTCGGGCTGGTTTGGACACCAACTGGCTTGAGTCAGACATGGAGACGATGACGAGTCTTGTAGATGTTATCTGGGATGAGTTTGACCCTGTGACCTCAGACGCAGTGGACAGGATTATCGGCTTTCGCCACATGTTTATTGGACCTGCCCCTCCTGGCTGGTATATGCTGCCTGGGAGGGTACCGTGGTTGGCTCCAGGCAATTACCAGCGCTTCATTGTGGGAGGGGTTCTTACCTACCACCTTGAAAGCGGTGGTGAGCCCCTTCTTAAAGCCTGCCTTGGATCCAGCCAATTTGAACAACTTTTGTCCCATCTCCAACCTTCGCTTTTAGCAAAGGTTGTTGAGAGTGTGTGGCTCAACAGCTTCGGCTTTCCTGGAGAGAAGCTGAGTACTAGATCTGTTTCAATCGGGCTTCATGCCTGGTTATAGCATGGAGACAGCATTGGTTGTGCTGATGGATGATCTCTGGAGGGCTTGGGATAGGGATATTCCTCTGTCCTGGTCCTGTTAGATCTCTCTCAGCTTTTGATACCATCAGCCATGGTATCTTATTGCGGCGTCTTCGGGGTTGGAAGTGGGAGGCACCCTTTTACAGTGGTTCTCCTCCTACCTCTCGGGATGCATGCGGTGTTGACAGGGGCAGAGATCATCCCTAGGCCCCTTATTTGTAGGGTGCCTCAGGGGTGGTTCTTTCTCCCTCCTGTTCAACATCTACATGAAGCTGCTGGGCGAGATCATCCGTGGTTTGGTGAGTATCATCAATATGCTGATGATACCCAGCTTTTCATCTCTAGTCCGGACCATCTCAGTGATGCCCTCTCCATGATGTCCCAGTGCCTGGAGGATGCAGTCTGGATGGGAAGGAACAGGCTCCAGCTCAGCCAGACAAGACTGAGTGGCTGTGCATACTGGCATCATGGGTCCAAGAAATTCCATCTTTGGTCATGGGGGGAGAGGTGTTGCTCCCCATGGATAGGGTGCGCAACTTGGGTGTCCTCCTGGATGTACAGCTCAATATAGAGGAGCAGGTGGGAGCCGTCATCAGGGGCATTTGCCCAGGTTTGCCTGGTGCACCAGTTAGCCCCTATTTGGACAGAATTCCCTATGCATGGTCACTCATGCACTCATTGCTTCCTGTCTTGACTACTGCAATGCTCTCTATTTGGGGCTGCCCTTGCGGACTATATAGAGGCTTCAGCTGGTGCAAAATGGCTGCTGCAGGTGGTGATGGGAGCGTCCCAATTTTCCCATGTGACACCCCTCCTGTGTTATCTGCATTGGCTGCCAGTTGCCCTCTGTATAAGATTCAAGGTGCTGGTATTAGCCTATAAAGCCCTTCATGGCTTAGGTCCAGGGTACTTGCAGGAGCGCCTCCTCCCAGCATTGAGGTCCAATCACCCAGTACGCTCTCACAGGCAGGCCCTCCTGGGGGTGCCATTGACCAGAGAATGTCGGTTGGTGGTCCTTGGGGGGGGGCTTCTCTGTGGGGGTGCCCACCCTTTGGAACCAGCTGCCCCTGGAGCTGCAGTTGGCCCCTGACCTTCGTTCCTTCTGCCGCGATCTAAAGACCTGGCTGTTTTTACAGGTTGGCCTGGATTGAGAGGGATTGGGGTTTTAATTGGGTTTTAATTGGAGTATTTTAGTATATATTTGGATTTGATTAATATTTTTATTTATCTGTATGTATATCCTTCTGTGAGCACCCGAGTCCCCGGAGATGGGCATATATATATCCAAATAAATAAATAAAATAAATAAATGTCAGGAATACTCTACCTGACTCTCTGGTTTCTTCCCCAAACCAAAACTTTAACCTTAAACTTTCTACTATTGACCTCACCCCTTTCCTAAGAGGTCTGTAGGGGCATGCATAAGCACACCAACGTGCCTACTGTCCTGTCCCATTGTTTCTTTTATTGTTTCTTTTATTGTTTCTTTTATTTTTTATATGTATTCATTTCATGTATTCATAACTATGTTTACCCTTATACTTATTATCTTGTATGTGATTAACGAATCAAATCAAATAAATAAATAAATAAATAAAAGGAATCTGATGCATCATCACTGCTGGCCCTCTGTAGCTGATCCTCTCCTGCAGGTGAGTCCCTGTCCAATCAGCCACCCCTTCCCAATGCTGGACAGGCCTGGGACTGCATTGTCCTCAGCCTCTCTGGATACCATCCCCATTGGATGGTCCTGGTTCCAACTCCTCTTCCTCCTCTGAACTGGGGTCTACTGAGTCCATCACACAAAACAACAGTAGCAAAAAAGGTCATAAAATTGAGGGTGACTCACTTAATGACCCGCGTCACTTAGAGATGGAAGTTCTGGTCCCAGTGGTGTTCTTAAATTGGGACTGCCTGTAAAATATTTGGGTTTTTTGTGTGATGTCATCATCCAGGTGGGTTATGATCATGCTTTAGTCAAACCTAGGCAGCATATTATTGCTTGGAGTTCCAAAGAGACCAATCAGACCTGACTAGAATAGCAATAACACTTAGACTTATATACTGCTTTATAGTGCTTTACAGCCCTCTCTAAGCAGTTTTACAGAGTCAACATATTGACTCTAATACCATCTGGGATGAGTTTGAGCCTGTGTCCTTAGATGAGGTGGACAGGATCATGAGGAGGCTGAGTTCCACCATGTGTTTATTGGACCTGTGTCCCTCCTGGCTGGTTTATGCCACTCGGGAGGTTACATGTGGCTGGCTTCAGGCAGTGGTCAATACTTGCTGAGGAGGGATCCTTTCCTGCTGCCTTGAAAGAGGCGGTGGTGAAACCCTCCTTAAAAGCCTGCCTTGGACCCAGCCATTTTGAATAACTTTTGTCCTGTCTCCAACCTTGCGCTTTGTGGCAAAGGTCGTTGAGAGCGTGGTGGCTCGGCAGCTTCCAGGGTTCCTGGAGGAAGCCGATTACCTAGATCCATATCAATCGGGCTTTCCCTGTTTACAGCATGGAGGCAGCATTGGTCACGCTGGTGGATGATCTCTGGAGGGCTTGGGACAGGGATTCTCCTCTGTCCTAGTCCTATTAGATCTCTCAGTGGTTTTTGATACCATCGACCATGGTATCTTATTGTGGTGCCTCAGGGGGGCTGGGGTGGGAGGCACCATTCTGTGGTGGTTCTCCTCCTACCTCTTGGGTTGTTCTTGTCGGTGTTGGCAGGGGGACAGAGGTGAGCCCGAGGCTAGCTGGCAGGGGTGCCCCAAGGTCGGTCCTCTAACCCCTCCTGTTCAACATCTATATGAAGCCGCTGGGCAAGATCATCCGTGGTTTTGGGGTGAGGTATCATCAATATGTGGATACCCAGCTTTTCATCTTCACCCCAAACCAAATCAGTGATGCCCTCACCATGATGTCCCATTGTCTGGATGCGAGTGATGCCCTCACCATGATGTCCCATTGTCTGATGCGTGGATCTGGATGGGAGGAACACACTCTGGCTCAACCCTGCCAGGACTGAATGGCTGTGCATACCAGTATCTCGGATAATCCAGGATATTCCATCATTGGTCATGGGGGGAGAGGTGTTGCCCCCGGTGGATAGGGTTCGCAACTTGGGTGTCTGCCTGAATACACAGCTCAGTTTGGAGGATCAGGTGGGAGCTGTGACCAGGTTCACCTGGTGTGCCAGTTGCCCCTATCTGGACTGAGATGCCCACGGATGGTTACTCATGCACTTGTTACTTCCTGAATTGACTACTGCAATGCTCTCTACATGGGACTGCCCTTGAGGACCACCCGGAGGCTTCAACTGGTGCAGAATGCAGTCAGGAGGGCTGTGATGGGAGTATCTCGATACTCCCCATATACCCTCCTGTAAGCTACATTGGTTGCGGTTGCCCCCAGGTGAGATTCAAGGTGTTGGTGTTAACATGCAAAGTCCTACATGGCTTGGGTCTGGGGTACTTTGGGAACTCCTGCCAGCATTGACTTCCCATCGCTCTGCACGCCTCCCACAGGCAGGGCCTCCTGTGGTGCCATTGGCCAGACAGTGTCAGCTACGGCATCCAGGGTAGGGCCTTCTCTGTGGGAGCACCCACCCTGTGGAATCAGCTCCCCCTGGGGTCTGACAGCCCCAGACTCCGTTCCTTCCTCTGCAACCTGAATACTTGGTTTTTTTTCAGCAAGTCGCCTGGACTGAAGTGAAGTGTGGGTTAGTATAGTATACTAGTAATAAAACTAGTATTTTATACTAGTTTTATTGGTTTTAGATTTTATTGGGCTTGGGGTTTAATTGTGTTTTAATTAAGTTAATTTTGTATTGTGTAATTTTATGTTGTGAGAGCCCTGAGTCCCTAGGAGAGAGGCTGCATACAAGTCCAATAAATTTGAATTTGAATTTGAACATATTGCCCCCAACAATTTGGGTCCTCATTTTACCAACCTCGGAAGGATGGAAGGCTGAGTCAACCTTGACCCTAGTGAGATTCGATCTGCCAAATTGCAGGCAGCTGGCTGCAGAATAGCTTTCAGTACTGCACTCTGACCAGTGTGCCACCAAGGCTCTAAATCATTTCTTTGTGCCAGGTTGTTTATCTCCTCCACATTAGATTGTACCCTCAGTGGTATAACAGTCCCCAAATCCAGAAAGGCCTTATCTTTGGCCAGGTTTAACGTCCTCCCAACAAGAATTACTGAGCAGAGACAGTGCCCCTGAAGCAGAGCAACATTTGAAATGCTAATTATATTTCACTCCATTGCTTATTCTACATTGAAGCCCTCTAGTTGATCTGATCTCGTGGTTATTTTCAGGTCAATTTAATTCTACTTCACTGAATATTGCTGAATGCTGTTCTTCTATTTGTACAATACAACATAATTTTTTGTTCTAATAGTGCTTAAACATGTCCCACCTGGCTCTATTTTAGCTGTAGTTGCTTATATAATTAATTATCTATAGCTATGCATTAAACTTGCATGTACTTTTATTAGTTATTGATTCCCATTTTATTGTATTGTTATTATTCAGAGCTAACTTTAATCAAACGAATAACTAGTTGTTGCAAGTTAAAAAACACAACTTTTTAGCTTTTAAATCCTAATCGCTCTTTTAATCTATTACTCCCTTTAAGCAAAATATTAGCATTAATATTGATTATTATTAAATGATATTAACATTGAAGTTATTCATAGCTTTTAGTGATATAATTATTTTATATTTCCTGTTACCTATTTTTCTTAGTCATCCCTCTAAAAGTTTACCTAAACTTTTCAAATTTTCACCATATTCACTCTCATATTTAAAATCTTAAGCATATTGTTTTGGTTGTATTGCTATCATGATTTTTACAGTTTAAATTAATGATTTAAAAATTAATCACTTTTTATGGCATTAGGTTATACTATTATTTCAACAGATTGCTGTAATCCTATTTTTTAAAGCTTTGTCTTGCTGTTCACGAGAGATCAGCAAAACATATGAAGACACTTGATTTTACTTGAAAGTATCAAATAGTTTTAGAACTGAACTGGAAAACAGAAGAATAGGTAATGAAACTGCTCTTGCTTACCAGTTGAAAATACAAATAAAATGTTTAAGATGCATAAAAAGAAAATGTGTTCTACATACCATTTTATATATATGTAGGAATGAGTACAATAAAGCATTATTATATTTAGATGTAAATCCACTTCTGCAGCAAACAATACGATCCATACTGGGGGAGCATATTAAAGGTGGAAGCATATTAAAGGAGTTATGGGAATACATTTACTGCATTCTCACTATACTCAGTTGCAATTTTTTTTAAGTGCTGTCCCTTAATAAAACTGTATTTTATTGTTGGCTTTTTAAACCTCTTAACACTCATATTGGACTCTTGCTTTTTTATTTTGCAGTACAAGAAATAGGCCTATATTGGTGGATTATAATATAGACCACATATATGGAAATTTGTTTCCCATCAGACTAGTAAACAAAGCTATAATTTTGCATGCAGAAATTCTTGGCTTCAGCTCCTCGTTTCTCCAGGAAAGGGTTGAGATAGATTGTAATCTGAACCACTGAAATTGTAGCAGGGGTGGGCTTTAAAAATTTTAGCAAAGGGTTCTCTGCCTGGTTATTGATGGCGTGGCCATGGTGGGCATGGCCTAGTTGGCCTCCTGCACCACAGCCGTGGGGTGTGTTTTGCCCTCCCGGGCTCTGGAGGCTCTCTGGAAGCCAGAAACGGGCCCATTTCCGCCCTTCCCAAACTTCCAGGAGGCCCGTTTTTAGCCTCCCAGCCTCCCACATATCCTGCACTTACCTGCATCCAAAATGGGCCACATGGGGACTCCTGGGAGGGGCGGGGTGGGCAGGGCAGGGCAGCACCAGCCAGGAGTGGGATTTGGAAGTTCTCCGAATTGTGTAGAATCTTAGCTAGAGGATCTCCTGAGCCCCTGCAAACTCCCAGCAGCCCATCCCTGTAACCACTGCAATTGTAGACTATATTCAATTGAATCAGAAACTTGTTGGCACACTCACATTTTGATTTTTTTTACTCAAATTGAAAAATAATAATAAAAGTCTAGTTGCCTTTGGAAAAGCACCTTTGGGACAACCATGGCCTGAATAATTGAGCATCTCCATAGACAACTTCCTCCAACGGTGAGAAGTAGAAGCAAGGTACTAAGATTGTAATATAAAGTCAAAATATCCAGCTTTGCAAGATCATAGCCCATGGTTCTTACTAGTATAGAAAATTAGCACCCACCCCTTTCTTAGTAGAAGGAAATATTTTGAGGAATGTTTTAAAAAGGTAGGATAAAATATTTCCCCTAAAAGAGAAATAAAAAATATTAAGAGAGACAAAAACTCAGAGCCCCAAGCTCACTGCCCAACCCCATCAGATACTGAGCTGGGACAGCTTTAGAAATGCAGATTTGGTAATCCATTACTCCCTGCAGCAAGGACTGGACAAAGGTAGGATTAGCCCTCAGCCACAGTAGGAATTGCCCACCACCCTTTCAGAACACAAGCCTCTTCATTGCATCATCTCAGCAGTTCAAACTTCAGCCGAACCTGGGAGCACAGACAACCTCACCTATGACCCCCTACATGGCCCCATGGGAGTCTGACAACAGCCAATAGAACACATGTTCTTGCACAGGAACAGGAAGCTCAAGTTCACAGCCCAAGAGAAGGTATAAAAATATCTCACTCTCAATGCCATGCGGTCAGCTGCACCAGAACCAAAAACATGTACTTCTGTTTGTTATGTATGCAGAGTTTGAATTGATTGGTTGTTCTTGTAAAGTGTTTAAAAGCATTGGTTAAAAGCGGGAAAACCCTGCACTCTGATTGGCTGTCAGCCGAGGCAGCCGGCTATATATAGCTGCCTCGGCTAAGCCAAATCGGGTCCATTCTGAGCTGAAGTCACTAATAAACTTAAGAGCTGAAGTGTTATGTATGTAGGTTTGAATGTTATTGGTTTATTTGAACTGTTCTTGTAAAATGTCAAATGGTATTGGTTTAAATAGTGCGGGAAGAAACCCTGCACTCCCATTGGCTGGCAGCTACGGCTGCAGGCTATAAGAAGCAGCCGTAGCCAAGCCAGGATGGGTCCATTCGAGCTGTAGTCACTAATAAAGTCTTTGCTGGAACTCCTCGCCTGACTCTTCATGCAAACTTAACACTGGCGAGGATGGGATTTCCCTGAAGAGAAGACGACGCCACGAACAAGCAACAGAGCGAGATGGCTGCGCTGAACACCCCAGCACCGCTCGACCCGGCGACGGAAGACTGGGAATCGATCGGATCGCTTCCACATGTTCTGGAAGGGAACGATCTCGCTGGCATCCCGAGAGACGGAAGAGGGCGGTCTTTTCTCACGCACTGCGGTCCGCAGTCTTCAAAATATGGCAAGCATGGAGCAGCAGAGCTGAAGGTAATGGAATGGCCCGATTTAGAGAAACTTTTGAGAGCCCATTACTCACAAGTATATCGTGCCTCATTAAGAGACACTAATTTTACCGTCGGGATCAAGGGATAGCGAGAATGTTAATGACTTCGTGGCAAGTTTAAGGGACATTGGGGTGCTTGTGACTTTACCAACTTAGAAGAGGCCATGCATGATCGGTTTGTTTTAGGCCTTAAAGATAAGGTCTTACAAAGCAAACTATTAATGAAACCTAAGATCACGCTTAAGAGGCCATTGAAAAGCTGTTTCAGCGAAGCCACCAAGTCCTCAGCAGCGCCATGAAAAGATTAACAAGGCCTCAAGCCAGGCCTCAAACCATTCTGATGGGGAAAATCCACATCTGCTCATTGAACAAATAGACTCTGATTCTGATGGCAGTGAGGCAGAGGAGGGATTTTTAAACTCAGAATGGAGAAGAAAAGAAAAGACTCTGGGAAGAACAGGCAAGGGTTCTATTGCAGAGGCTGTGGGGGCCACCCCGCACTGAATGCAAGTTCTTTTACTCCATTTGCCTACGCTGAGAAACGGGTCACATAGCCAGAGTCTGCAAATCATCCAGAACTCCACCAGCTAGGAAGAAATTTCCTGATAGAGACTTTAAGCCCAACAATTTCCTTGAAAAATGGGGCGAAATTTAGAAGCAAATGGCAAGAATGAAACTCACCAAACAATCACTATTGGTCATTCTTCACCCTTAAAAAGCAGAAAAGTACATGTGAAGGTGTTTATTGAAGGAAGGCCTTGCCAAATGGAAGTGGACTCAGGCTCTTATTTATCTATGGTGTCATGGGACACTATCCACAGACTCTTTCCCAAAATTCAGAAAAAGCATTTCCAGAAGCAAGCACTGACTCTCAAAGACTACCAAGGGAACAAGATTCCAGTAGTTGGAGCAGAGATTTCAACGCAGTTTAAAGGCCACACCAAACGCTTGCCCCTGACCATCGTGGACAAGGATCGCCCAAGTTTGCTGGGACTTGAGTGGTTCAAGCCACTTGGCATCGAGGTGACTGGCATCCATCACGTGAGCAGTTCTGACTGGGAAGAGTCCTTGAAGTCTGAGTTTCCAGAGGTCTTCAGCGAAGGACTGGGCAAGTATATGGGGACCCCTATTGCTTTCAGCCTAGACCCCAAGGTGCCCCAATTCGTTTAAAGCCCAGGAGGGTCCCATTTGCTTTAAAGGAAAAATTGATGCACAATTAGATAAACTCATTGCTCAAGGGGTTTTAGAGCCTACTGACCACTCCAGATGGGAAACACCCATAGTCACACCAGTCAAGGCTGATGGGTCAGTGAGAATCTGTGGTGACTACAAGGGGACACTTAACCATGCGCTGCAGCAGAGCGATATCCTGTACCAGTTGTGCATCATCTGCTCCATTCCCTGGCAGGGGCAAACTGGATTTGGCTCAGGCATATCAACAATTAACAGTTGATGATGCCACTGCAGAGGCACAAACAATTGTGACCCATAGAGGTGCCTTCAAATGTAAAAGACTACAATTTGGAGTAAGCGTGGCACCTGGCATTTTTCAGAGCCTTATGGAAAGAATGTTGCAAGGACTGCCAGGGTAGTGCCTTATTTTGATGATGTATTAATCTCTGCTGAAAATGACACTCAGCTTCAAGAAAGACTCAGAGAAGTCCTTACCAGATTCAGAAAAGCGGTTTAAAAGTCAAGGAAGACAAATGTACACTCAAAACAGACAGAGTTGAGTTCCTGGGGGTATGATTGACAAGCATGGCATCCATCCTACTGATGCCAAGGTTAAAGCAATCAAGGAAGCCCCTAAACCTCGATGCAAGGCAGATTTGCAAGCCTTCCTTGGACTTATTAACTTTTACCACATGTTTCTACCTCACAAAGCATCTATTGCTGAGTTTTACATCGCCTACTTGATAAGAATGCTGTTTGGATCTGGGGGCGAAGGAACAGTCAGCATTTAACAGTATTAAGAGACTAATCACGCCTGATGCTGTGTTGATACAATTCTCTGAGAATTTGCCTGTTGTTCTGACTTGTGATGCATCCCCTTGGAGTGGGGGTTTGAGTCACAGGCTTCCCAATGGAGGGAAGCCCCAATTGCATTTTACTCGCACGCTTGTCCAAAGCAGAGAGGAATTATAGCCAATTGGACAAGGAGGCTTTAGCAGTTGTTGCAGCTGTTAAGAAATTTCATGAATATCTGTATGGCAGGTCATTCACCATTGTTACAGATCACAAACCTTTATTAGGCATTGTGGCAGGAGACAAACCTACACCTAATATCCTGTCACCAAGAATGCTGAGGTGGACTGAATTTCTTGCAGCCTATTCCTACAAACTGATTCACAGGCCTGGCAAGGACATTGGACATGCTGATGCACTGAGTCGCTGCCCACTACCTTGCCACAAGGAGGACTTTGAACTTGAAACTCACACCTTTTTCCTGGAGACCGTTGCTAAGCTTCCAGTCCATGCTGCTGAGATTGCCAGAGAAACTGCCAAAGATGCTGTGTTGGCACCTGTTATGGGCTGGATTAAGAAAGGTTGGCCTCTTCAAGATCTACCTCACCTTGCCCAACCTTTTAAGTCCAGGCAAACTGAATTATCTGTATTAAGAGGATGTATTTTGTGGGGTAACAGGGTGGTTATTCCTGCAAAACTGCAAAGGAGGTTTTGGAAATGTTACATGAGGGTCATCCTGGGATTGTAAGGATGAAAGGTTTGGCCAGGAGTTATGTATGGTGGCCAGGTATTGACAAAATGGTTGAAAACTGGGTAGCCTCTTGTCCCAATTGCCAGGTAGTCAGGCTGCCCCACCTCACGCCCCCACACAGGAATGGGAATGTCCTAGGGGCCATGGTCTAGAATCCACATTGATTTTGCAGGCCCTACAAGAGGGCACACTTTTCTAGTGATAGTAGATGCATACTCTAAATGGCTAGAGGTAATTCCCATGACATCCACTACAACTGAGGCTGTCATCAAGCAGCTCAGAAAATTGTTTGTAACCCATGGGTTACCAGATGTCCTTGTCTCTGACAATGGCCTCAATTCACATCTAACATTTTTGAATCCTTTCTAGCTCAACAGGGCATCAGACATGCCCTCACTGCCCCTGGCACCCTTCGCCAACCGTCGGCTGAACGATGGTACGCTTACCAAAGAGAAGCTTCAGCAGCTGGGTCCTGGGGACATCACTGAGAAGCTTGAAAGCTTCTTAGTGTTCAACACATCACTTCTAGCCCATCAACTAACTTGTCCCCAGCAGAGTTGTTGATGGGCAGGAAACTTAGGTCTTCCCTTGACCGCCTTCATCCCACTTACGCACCCAACGCACCACTGGATTCCACTTCCAAAGTTCGCTCTTTTAGTGTGGGAGATTCTGTCTATGCTAGGAACCTTATAGGTGACCTTTGTGGATTCCCACTGAAATAACTCACATCACTGGCCCTCGTTCTTACAGGGTACAAACAGAGGATGGCCTCCCTGGAGCAGGCACATTGACCAACTTAGATCCAGGTTCCCTCAGGAACACGCCTGTCTCTCCTCTAGGTCCTCACCTGATGTTTCTTCTAGGGGGAAGGGGGAACAGGAGGAAAATCAGCAAACAGGAATCAACCCATGTAACGAGCCATTATGACAGGAACCATCCCGAACCCTGTCACAATGCCAAGATCCACCACCTAGAAGTGGAAGATTGCACATCACTACCTGACTTGGGTGGACATTGGAATGGAGATGGGTTGGGAGGAGAGACCAGATTCTAACAGTCTAACAGGGTCTTTTCAGGAAGTCCTAACAGGGAAATGTCAGTAGACACATTTCCTCTCACTGGGTGAGAACTAAAACTTCTGAACCACGAAGGTCTCAACGTACACGAAGAGCCCCACCTATTTAAAGGAATACATTAGATAGGTTGGGGTTTGGTATGGACTGAACCTAGTGGGGAGGTATGTATGTAGGTTTGAATGTTATTGGTTTATTTGAACTGTTCTTGTAAAATGTCAAATGGTATTGGTTTAAATAGTGCGGGAAGAAACCCTGCACTCCCATTGGCTGGCAGCCAAGGCTGCAGGCTATAAGAAGCAGCCAGAGCTGCCAGGACGGGTCCATTCGAGCTGTAGTCACTAATAAAGTCTTTGCTGGAACTCAAGGCCTGACTCTTCATGCAAACT
>CM019151.1:174800956-175307063 GCA_009733165.1 Naja naja | reverse complement strand
TATGCTGCCTGGGAGGGTACGCGGGTTGGCTCCAGGCAATTACCAACGCTTCATTGTGGGAGGGGTTCTTACCTACCACCTTGAAAGAGGCGGTGGTGAGGCCCCTTCTTAAGAAGCCTGCCTTGGATCCAGCCAATTTGAACAACTTTTGTCCATCTCCAACCTTCGCTTTTAGCAAAGGTTGTTGAGAGTGTGGTGGCTCAACAGCTTCCGCTTTCCTGGAGGAAGCTGAGTACCTAGATCTGTTTCAATCGGGCTTCATGCCTGGTTATAGCATGGAGACAGCATTGGTTGTGCTGATGGATGATCTCTGAGGGCTTGGGATAGGATATTCCTCTGTCCTGGTCCTGTTAGATCTCTCATGCTTTTGATACCATCAGCCATGGTATCTTATTTGCGGCTTCGGGTTGGAAGTGGGAGGCACCTTTACAGTGGTTCTCCTCCTACCTCTGGGATGCACGAGTCGGTGTTGACAGGGGCAGAGATCGATCCCTAGGCCCTTATTTGTAGGGTGCCTCAGGGTCGGTTCTTTCTCCCTCCTGTTCAACATCTACATGAAGCTGCTGGGTGAGATCATCCGTGGTTTTGGGGTGAGGTATCATCAATATGCTGATGATACCCAGCTTTCATCTCTAGTCCCGACCATCTCAGTGATGCCCTCTCCATGATGTCCCAGTGCCTGGAGGCGATACGGATCTGGATGGGAAGGAACAGGCTCCAGCTCAACCCAGACAAGACTGAGTGGCTGTGCATACTGGCATCATGGGTCCAAGAAATTCCATCTTTGGTCATGGGGAGAGGTGTTGCTCCCCATCGATAGGGTGCAACTTGGTGTCCTCCTGGATGTACAGCTCAATATAGAGGAGCAGGTGGGAGCCGTCATCAGGGGGCATTTGCCCAGGTTTGCCTGGTGCACCAGTTGCCCCTATTTGGACAGAGATTCCCATGCATGGTCACTCATGCACTCATTGCTTCCTGTCTTGACTACTGCAATGCTCTCTATTTGGGGCTGCCCTTGGGACTATATAGAGGCTTCAGCTGGTGCAAAATGCGGCTGCACAGGTGGTGATGGGAGCGTCCCAATTTTCCCATGTGACACCCCTCCTGTGTTATCTGCACTGGCTGCCAGTTGCCCTCTGTATAAGATTCAAGGTGCTGGTATTAGCCTATAAAGCCCTTCATGGCTTAGGTCCAGGGTACTTGCAGGAGCGCCTCCTCCCAGCATTGAGGTCCAATCACCCAGCGCCTCACAGGCAGGCCCTCCTGGGGTGCCATTGACCAGAGAATGTCGGTTGGTGGTCCTTGGGGGGCTTCTCTGTGGGGTGCCCACCCTTTGGAACCAGCTGCCCCTGGAGCTGCAGTTGGCCCCTGACCTCGTTCCTTCTGCACATCTAAAGACCTGGCTGTTTTACAGGTTGGCCTGGATTGAGAGGGATTGGGGTTTTAATTGGGTTTTAATTGGAGTATTTTAGTATATATTTGGATTTGATTAATATTTTTATTTATCTGTATGTATATCCTTCTGTGAGCACAGTCCCCGGAGATGGGGTATATATATCCAAATAAATAAATAAAATAAATAAATGTCAGGAATACTCTACCTGACTCTCTGGTTTCTTCCCCAAACTCCAAAAACTTTAACCTTAAACTTTCTACTATTGACCTCACCCCTTTCCTAAGAGGTCTGTAGGGGGCATGCATAAGCACACCAACGTGCCTACTGTCCCTGTCCTATTGTTTCTTTTATTGTTTCTTTTATTGTTTCTTTTATTTTTTTTATATGTATTCATTTCATGTATTCATAACTATGTTTACCCTTATACTTATTATCTTGTAAGCGATTGACGAATCAAATCAAATAAATAAATAAATAAATAAAAGGAATCTGATGCATCATCACTGCTGGCCCTCTGTAGCTGATCCTCTCCTGCAGGTGAGTCCCTGTCCAATCAGCCACCCCTTCCCAATGCTGGACAGGCCTGGGACTGCATTGTCCTCAGCCTCTGGATACCATCCCCATTGGATGGTCCTGGTTCCAACTCCTCTTCCTCCTCTGAACTGGGGTCTACTGAGTCCATCACACAAAACAACAGTAGCAAAAGGTCATAAAATTGAGGGTGACTCACTTAATGACCACGTCACTTAGAGATGGAAGTTCTGGTCCCAGTGGTGTTCTTAAATTGGGACTGCCTGTAAAATATTTGGGTTTTTGTGTGATGTCATCATCCAGGTGGGTTATGATCATGCTTTAGTCAAACCTAGGCAGCATATTATTGCTTGGAGTTCCAAAGAGACCAATCAGACCTGACTAGAATAGCAATAACACTTAGACTTATATACTGCTTTATAGTGCTTTACAGCCCTCTCTAAGCAGTTTTACAGAGTCAACATATTGACTCTAATACCATCTGGGATGAGTTTGAGCCTGTGTCCTTAGATGAGGTGGACAGGATCATGAGGAGGCTGAGTTCCACCATGTGTTTATTGGACCTGTGTCCCTCCTGGCTGGTTTATGCCACTCGGGAGGTTACATGTGGCTGGCTTCAGGCAGTGGTCAATGCTTCGCTGAGGGAGGGATCCTTTCCTGCTGCCTTGAAAGAGGCGGTGGTGAAACCCCTCCTTAAGAAGCCTGCCTTGGACCCAGCCATTTTGAATAACTTTTGTCCTGTCTCCAACCTTCGCTTTGTGGCAAAGGTCGTTGAGAGCATGGTGGCTCGGCAGCTTCCAGGGTTCCTGGAGGAAGCCGATTACCTAGATCCATATCAATCGGGCTTTCGGCCTGGTTACAGCATGGAGGCAGCATTGGTCACGCTGGTGGATGATCTCTGGAGGGCTTGGGACAGGGGATTCTCCTCTGTCCTAGTCCTATTAGATCTCTCAGTGGTTTTTGATACCATCGACCATGGTATCTTATTGTGGTGCCTCAGGGGGCTGGGGGTGGGAGGCACCATTCTGTGGTGGTTCTCCTCCTACCTCTTGGGTTGTTCGCAATCGGTGTTGGCAGGGGGACAGAGGTCGAGCCCGAGGCCCCTAGCTTGCGGGGTGCCCCAAGGGTCGGTCCTCTAACCCCTCCTGTTCAACATCTATATGAAGCCGCTGGGCAAGATCATCCGTGGTTTTGGGGTGAGGTATCATCAATATGTGGATACCCAGCTTTTCATCTCCACCCCAAACCAAATCAGTGATGCCCTCACCATGATGTCCCATTGTCTGGATGCTGGATCTGGATGGGAAGGAACACACTCTGGCTCAACCCTGCCAGGACTGAATGGCTGTGCATACCAGTATCTCGGATAATCCAGGATATTCCATCATTGGTCATGGGGGAGAGGTGTTGCCCCGGTGGATAGGGTTCGCAACTTGGGTGTCTGCCTGAATACACAGCTCAGTTTGGAGGATCAGGTGGGAGCTGTGACCAGGTTCACCTGGTGTGCCAGTTGCGCCCCTATCTGGACTGAGATGCCTTACGGATGGTTACTCATGCACTTGTTACTTCCTGAATTGACTACTGCAATGCTCTCTACATGGGACTGCCCTTGAGGACCACCCGGAGGCTTCAACTGGTGCAGAATGCAGCCGCGAGGGCTGTGATGGGAGTATCTCGATACTCCCATATTATACCCCTCCTGTGCAAGCTACATTGGTTGCCGGTTGCCCCCCAGGTGAGATTCAAGGTGTTGGTGTTAACATGCAAAGTCCTACATGGCTTGGGTCTGGGGTACTTTTGGGAACGTCTCCTGCCAGCATTGACTTCCCATCGCCCTGTACGCTCCCACAGGCAGGGCCTCCTTGTGGTGCCATTGGCCAGACAGTGTCAGCTACGGCATCCAGGGGTAGGGCCTTCTCTGTGGGAGCACCCACCCTGTGGAATCAGCTCCCCTTGGGGCTCCGATTAGCCCCAGACTCCGTTCCTTCCTCTGCAACCTGAATACTTGGTTTTTTTTCAGCAAGCCGGCCTGGACTGAAGTGAAGTGGTGTGGGTTAGTATAGTATACTAGTAATAAAACTAGTATTTTATACTAGTTTTATTGGTTTTTAGATTTTATTGGGCTTGGGGTTTAATTGTGTTTTAATTAAGTTAATTTTGTATTGTGTAATTTTTATGTTGTGAGCAGCCCTGAGTCCCTAGGAGAGAGGGCTGCATAAAAGTCCAATAAATTTGAATTTGAATTTGAACATATTGCCCCAACAATTTGGGTCCTCATTTTACCAACCTCGGAAGGATGGAAGGCTGAGTCAACCTTGACCCTAGTGAGATTCGATCTGCCAAATTGCAGGCAGCTGGCTGCAGAATAGCTTTCAGTACTGCACTCTGACCAGTGTGCCACCAAGGCTCTAAATCATTTCTTTGTGCCAGGTTGTTTATCTCCTCCACATTAGATTGTACCCTCAGTGGTATAACAGTCCCCAAATCCAGAAAGGCCTTATCTTTGGCCAGGTTTAACGTCCTCCCAACAAGAATTACTGAGCAGAGACAGTGCCCCTGAAGCAGAGCAACATTTGAAATGCTAATTATATTTCACTCCATTGCTTATTCTACATTGAAGCCCTCTAGTTGATCTGATCTCGTGGTTATTTTCAGGTCAATTTAATTCTACTTCACTGAATATTGCTGAATGCTGTTCTTCTATTTGTACAATACAACATAATTTTTTGTTCTAATAGTGCTTAAACATGTCCCACCTGGCTCTATTTTAGCTGTAGTTGCTTATATAATTAATTATCTATAGCTATGCATTAAACTTGCATGTACTTTTATTAGTTATTGATTCCCATTTTATTGTATTGTTATTATTCAGAGCTAACTTTAATCAAACGAATAACTAGTTGTTGCAAGTTAAAAAACACAACTTTTTAGCTTTTAAATCCTAATCGCTCTTTTAATCTATTACTCCCTTCAAGCAAAATATTAGCATTAATATTGATTATTATTAATGATATTAACATTGAAGTTATTCATAGCTTTTAGTGATATAATTATTTTATATTTCCTGTTACCTATTTTTCTTAGTCATCCCTCTAAAAGTTTACCTAAACTTTTCAAATTTCCACCATATTCACTCTCATATTTAAAATCTTAAGCATATTGTTTTGGTTGTATTACTATCATGATTTTTACAGTTTAAATTAATGATTTAAAAAATCACTTTTTATGGCATTAGGTTATACTATTATTTCAACAGATTGCTGTAATCCTATTTTTTAAAGCTTTGTCTTGCTGTTCACGAGAGATCAGCAAAACATATGAAGAGACTTGATTTTACTTGAAAGTATCAAACAGTTTTAGAACTGAACTGGAAAACAGAAGAATAGGTAATGAAACTGCTCTTGCTTACCAGTTGAAAATGCAAATAAAATGTTTAAGATGCATAAAAAGAAAATGTGTTCTACATACCATTTTATATATATGTAGGAATGAGTACAATAAAGCATTATTATATTTAGATGTAAATCCACTTCTGCAGCAAATGATACGATCCATACTGGGGGAGCATATTAAAGGTGGAAGCATATTAAAGGAGTTATGGGAATACATTTATTGCATTCTCACTGTACTCAGTTGCAATTTTTTTTAAGTGCTGTCCCTTAATAAAACTGTATTTTATTGTTGGCTTTTTAAACCTCTTAACACTCATATTGGACTCTTGCTTTTTTATTTTGCAGTACAAGAAATAGGCCTATATTGGTGGATTATAATATAGACCACATATATGGAAATTTGTTTCCCATCAGACTAGTAAACAAAGCTATAATTTTGCATGCAGAAATTCTTGGCTTCAGCTCCTCGTTCTCCAGGAAAGGGTTGAGATAGATTGTAATCTGAACCACTGAAATTGTAGCAGGGGTGGGCTTCAAAAATTTTAGCAAAGGGTTCTCTGCCTGGTTACTGGGTGGGCGTGGCCATGGTGGGCATGGCCTAGTTGGCCTCCTGCACCACAGCCGGGGGGTGTGTTTTGCCCTCCCGGGCTCTGGAGGCTCTCTGGAAACCAGAAACGGGCCCATTTCCGCCCTTCCCAAACTTCCAGGAGGCCGTTTTTGCCTCCCGAGCCTCCACACATATCCTGCACTTACCTGCATCCAAAATAGGCCACATGGGGACTCCTGGGAGGGGCGGGGTGGGCAGGGCAGGGCAGGACCAGCCAGGAGTGGGATTTGGAAGTTCTCCTTGTGTAGAATCTTAGCTAGAGGATCTCCTGAGCCCCTGCAAACTCCCAGCAGCCCATCCCTGTAACCACTGCAATTGTAGACTATACTCAATTGAATCAGAAACTTGTTGGCACACTCACATTTTGATTTTTTTTACTCAAATTGAAAAATAATAATAAAAGTCTAGTTGCCTTTTGGAAAAAGCACCTTTGGGACAACCATGGCCTGAATAATTGAGCATCTCCATAGACAACTTCCTCCAACGGTGAGAAGTAGAAGCAAGGTGCTAAGATTGTAATATAAAGTCAAAATATCCAGCTTTGCAAGATCATAGCCCATGGTTCTTATTAGTATAGAAAATTAGCACCCACCCCTTTCTTAGTAGAAGGAAATATTTTGAGGAATGTTTAAAAAAGGTAGGATAAAATATTTCCCCTAAAAGAGAAATAAAAAATATTAGAGACAAAAACTCAGAGCCCCAAGCTCACTGCCCAACCCCATCAGATACTGAGCTGGGACAGCTATAGAAATGCAGATTTGGTAATCCATTACTCCCTGCAGCAAGGACTGGACAAAGGTAGGATTAGCCCTCAGCCACAGTAGGAATTGCCCACCACCCTTTCAGAACACAAGCCTCTTCATTGCATCATCTCAGCAGTTCAAACTTCAGCTGAACCTGGGAGCTCAGACAACCTCACCTATGACCCCCTACATGGCCCCATGGGAGTCTGACAACAGCCAATAGAACACATGTTCTTGCACAGGAACAGGAAGCTCAAGTTCACAGCCCAAGAGAAGGTATAAAAATCTCTCACTCTCAATGCCATGTGGTCAGCTGCACCAGAACCAAAAACATGTACTTCTGTTTGTTATGTATGCAGAGTTTGAATTGATTGGTTGTTCTTGTAAAGTGTTTAAAAGCATTGGTTAAAAAGTGCGGGAAAACCCTGCACTCTGATTGGCTGTCAGCCGAGGCAGCCGGCTATATATAGCTGCCTCGGCTAAGCCAAATCAGGTCCATTCTGAGCTGAAGTCACTAATAAACTTAAGAGCTGAAGCACTCCGCGTCTGCCTCTTCATGCAAACTTAACACTGTTCATCACCAAATGGACCCTCTTTCCAATCAGCCTGAAGCCTCCATTTTGTCTCCAGTGCCTTTTCCAGGATTGGACCTGGACCTGGATATTTCTTCCAACAATATGCAAGAGTGGCTCTTTTTGCAATATCTAAGTTGCACTGTGTGTGAAAAGTATGTTTTCCAGGGAACATGGCTTGGGTTTTTGGCTCTTTTACTGAAGCAAATGGAATTTCAAATGATGGCATGGAGTTTTAACTAACACAAACCCACATATTTTCTATATGGGAGGAACGTATGATGTAATTACAAAACATTTGCCAAGAGCAGCTGGATATTTGAAGCTTGCATCTGTATTGCTTCTCGTGGTTTATTTCTAACACACTAATTTTCATTATATATAATTTTCATTGCATTAGAATGGGTGAATGAAGGCTTAATGATAGTCAATGGAACAGAACAAACTCTATTTCATACAGACAAGGAGACAAAAGAGTGGGGGAAGAAAGAGGAAGAACCATCATCAGCTAAAGAGAAACTAAAAAAGAAGAATTAGATCAATTTCTTCTTCAAATTCTCTTTTAACACTAATTTGGAAATTCCAGGGAAAATAAAGGGAAAAGTTATTGTGGAAGCTCCTTGTATGTTCCAAAGGTTATTTGGAGTTCCTAGGTAAATCCTTATTATAAATAACGGAAAGAATTTGATTACCATGAAATAGTGCCTTATCTGAAATTTAAGGATACCTCATCACCCTGTATATAGATGACTACAATATAAGCCAGGTCAAAATGCAGACCTACAAAAGATCTACATGGTTTGGCATCAAGTTATCTTCAGGTCTACCTCCTTCAACCAGAACTGACCTATCTGAATAGACACCATAGGAGAAGCTTCTGGTATTCCAACATTTTTGGAAAAATAAGCAGCCCTAAGCCTGGAGGCATCATTTTTCAGTTACAGCATCAATTTTATTTTATTTATGGTGCTTATAAGTCACCCCATGGACTATTGTAGGACTCTGGGCAGCAAACAACACAACTTGGGCCTTGGTGGTGCAGGCTGCTAAATGCCTAGCACTTAAGTTTCAGCTACCTGCAATTATTGCAGGCTCGAATCCCACCAGGCTCAAGGTTGACTCAGCCTTCCATCCTCTCAGGGTAGGTAAAGTGAGGGACCCAAGATTGTTGGGGGCAATAAGCTGACTTTGTATAAATGCCGCTTAGTAATAAGCAGGCATATACAATGGAATGAAGGCTATTGCTGAGCACATTGGGTTGTATCCCAAAAAATTGTAAGCCGCCCTGAGTCTTCAGAGAAGGGCAGCATATAAATGTAATTTTAAAATGTAATTAATTAATTAATTAAAAAAACTTGTATTTATTTATTTGTTTGGGGTCCAAACAAATAAAGATACAAGTCATACAAGGACAAGCTAGGATTCACATACCTACTAGAATAACACAGCTTTAACTTGCTTCCTAAACATCAGGGGAAAAGCATCCTCACTTCTGGGAATAAGGTTTTCTAAAAAGTACAGACATTAACAGAATAACAAATTGGAAGGGACCTTCGAGAGCTTCTAGTCCAGTGGTGGCTAACCTTTTTGGGCTCCTGTGCCAAAAATTGTGTATGCACTTGCATGCTCACGCTCGCATGCCAGCACCCAGAAGGCAATGTGCACCCCCTTTCTCCCCCCCACGCATGCACGCGCAATCCCCACCCACCCCCTGCCGCCTCCTTACCTGCACTGTGCCTCACAGCTGATTTTCGGCCAGTTTGAGGCCCTTTTTGGCCACCCAGAGGCTTGAGGAAGGCTTCTGCAGGCTTCTGCAGGCTTTGCAGGCTGAAAACTAGGCCCGTTTCATCACTTCCAGTATTTTTTGAAAAACAAGAAGTCATGAAACGGACCTAGTTTTTGGCCTGAAAAGCCTGCAGAAGCCTTCCTCAAACCTCTGGGAGTCGAAAAAGGCCTCAAACCGGCCAAAAATCAGCTGTGAGACGCACGCATGCCAAGTGAAGTAAATTTGCCTGCAGCTCGTGTGCCAGCACAAATGGCTCTGCGTGCCACAGGTTCACCATCATGGTTCTAGTCCAACCCACTGCTCCAGTAGAAACCCTATACCATTTCAGAGAAACAGTTGTCCAATCTCTTCTCAAAAACCTCCAGTAATGGAACACCCTCAATTTCTCAAGGCAAAATTATACAACAGCAGCTCTAGATACATTAGACTATCTCCATAGTAGCTGCCTTCCAGAAAGCAACAAAAACTGAACTACCCCCCGCCCAAGGATTTTGATAGCTAAAATGAGATGCGGTTTATTCACTGTGAGCTGTTCCGGGATGGCTATAAGTTTCTTGTATCTTGATATAATGATCTTATAATGTCTGCAATATTACTGTGAATATTTCATTTGCTACTGTTTGCCACAGACATGCTAATGTTTATAACGCTGTGGATGCTTTTTGTTTGTTTTATATCTTTCATTGTACCAGGAACTATTTTAATTTTCTGTAAGCTGCTATGATTCAGAATAAAATTGGCAGCATGCATAGGTTTTTATTTTTTATTTTGTGTGTGTGTGGCCAAATGCTTTCACCAGATCTCTTGTCTGAATGAAAAGAGGAAAGGTTTGAAAAGATTGGAGATGGGATGAAATGGAGAATTGCAATGCAGAGAAAGCAAAGTTTTGCAAAGCAAGAATGGTTGAATCACTTTGAAATTACCCCAGTTTGAAAATAGAAGGACACTTTTTTTTAATTAATGGGCTTATAGAGATATCAGTGCTTTGCACCAGCTTATTGCTAATCAAGTTTTTCAACATTTAAGATATTGCCAGAGGAATCTGGATTGTAAAAAACTGTAAAACGGCAGTATGTGTAATGAAAACATCTTTTGATGTCACAATTTGTTCCAGATCCATTAGCAGCATTTAAAACCCATGAATTACTATTAACACTGAAATGTGTTTTGAAAGGTTTTAAATCTGCAGAATATTTTTTTTACAGACAGTTAAAGAGTATTGTTAAAACGGATAATAATTATGGGCAAGAACTGTGGAATAAAGAGTTGGAATGATATGTATTAACAAATCAATGGCTAAGGGACTTTAAAAGTAATAATTGTTTTATACTCAAAATGACACTTCCAAGAAAAGATATTTCTCTTATTTACTGGACACTTTAGAGAACGTTTAGAAAAAGATAATTAACAAGTTCATTACAATGTGACAGAAGTGGCAGATGGGGAGATGACAGTTATTCATAAAGGTTTTTGTTACTATTGTTTAATTTTGGTTTAATACTAATAATGATTTGAAAAGAGTACAATGGTTTACGGATGTAGATCTGAGTCTGAATTATATTGCAAAAGATTTGGACTTTATCAACATGCTAAAAATTAAAGTGTAAAAGAGAAACTCATCATCTAGAGTTAACAAACATTTTTCCCTTTTGGAATACAAAATTTTCATGTTACCTAGGAAGGAAGGTTAAATCAGCCCAATCTTCCCTTTAATTGGAGAGTTAGCTTTATATAAAGAGACCTGAAAGGAAGCATGTGTGTTAGTGTATCAAGAAAGGAATTCAGCCAGCAAGACTGGTTAGAAGCTGGCTGGGTGACTTTGAACCAATCAGCAGGTGACTGTGAGTTCTAGTCCCTCCTTTAGTCATAAAAGGCAGCTGGATGACTTTGGACCAATCACCAGGAGACTGTGTGTTTTAGTCCCATTTTAGGCATGAAAGCTGACTGGGTGACCTTGGGCCAATCACTAGTAGATTATGAGTTCTAGTCCCACGTTAGGCATGAAAGCCGGTTGGGTGACTTTAGGCCAATCACCAGGAGACTGTGAGTTCTAGTCCCAATGTCTTTAGGCATGAAAGTTGGCTAGGTGACTTTGGGTCAGTCACTATCTTTCAGCCCAACCTACCTCACAAATTGTTGACATGGGAAAATAGGAGAAAATCAGAATATTCGGTATATTCTCCACCTTGAGTTATTGATAAAAAATAATAAGGGTGGGTATAAATAAATAAAAGACATAGACGTGAAAACAGAAATCTCCAATGTAAAGGCAAAGCAATGCAGTAGTGTTTAGACATCAAGAAAAAAAACCCTTCAATTCTTTTTGCTGTAAGAATGGCTGACAGACAGGCTGACAGAAAGAGCCTGAACAGAATCTGAAAATCCAAGCAAGCCTGCAGATCAAACCAGGGCCACCGAGTGAAGCAACCTATGTCCAGAGCGCTATAAACCAGAAGCAGAGGACTGTGAGTGGCAGGCAGGGAGAGAATAAGAGGGAAAAGCCGTTAGCTAGTCTATAAAGGAATGAAAATGGTTTTTTTGCATGCAAGTATTCTGAGATGGGCTACAAGAGACGAAGACTTGGGAGAAAGCAAAGATGTAAAGAGCTAAGAAACAGTTAAGACAAGAAAACACTCTGCTAAAAAACAAACATAGGAATAGAAATGTAGAAAAACAACATCGAGAAAATAGGATAATAGATACAATAAGAACAGCAATAGTCGTGTAAGAGAAAATAGAACAGGTCAGAAAATAGAAACAAGCACAGAATTAGCATTACGTTTAGAAGTAAGGAATGGGAGCTTAATTTTGTACGGTAAAACAAATTTTGTGTGGGAAAAACAAATACGGTCCTTGGAAAAACCCTAATGTTAAGTTTGCATGAAGAGTCAGACACAGAGTGCTTCAGTGAAGAGTTTATTAGTGACTACAGCTCATAACAGACCCGATTTGGCTGGGTTGCGGCTGCTACTTATAGCCAGCAGCCGCAGTTGCCAGCCAATCAGAGTGCAGGATTTTCCCACACTTTTTAAACCAATCATTTCTGACATTTTACAAGAACAGTTCAAACTAAACCAATGACATTCAAACCTGCATACATAACACCTAACACTAAGGATTTACTGCACCTGGGAAACAGCAAAAGAAATTACTCTTTTTTGATGGAGAGACAGTGCTTTCACTGGACTGATTAAGTATTCATTCTCTGCTTATGTACTTCCTCTCTTTTGATGGAATGGAAAGATTTATCAATGTTACTCCATGTGGCCAACATTCAGTGCTTTGATTAAAACTTCTGAGTTTTTTAAAATGCATTTTTGCTATCTTATTTCTTTTATACTGTTATATATCTGTATTTTATATATGCAGATATATACTGTATGTCTATAAACGGGGACATGAATATACATGCATATATCCTAACTAAGTATACAGGTAGTGCTCCACTTATAGTTCACTTAGTGACTGTTCAAAGTTACATCATTGAAGGATTGTTTTTCACACTTACAACCATTGGGCATGTGATCAAAATTTGGATAGCTTGGCAACTGGTTCATATTTAGGACAGTTGCAGTGTTCTGGGATCACCTTTTGGGACCTTCTGACAAGCAAAGTCAATGGGGAAGCCAGATTCACTTAACAACTATGTTACTAACTTAACTGCAGGGATTCACTTAACAACTATGGCAAGGAAGATCATAAAATGGGGCAAAATTCACTTTACTACTGTCTCACTCAGCAACAAAAATGTTGGGCTTAATTGTGGTCGTAGATCGAGGTCTACCTATATTGTATTAGCCCTAATCAAACTAATCTAATTGCTTTTTTTTACTTGATCTAGCATTGGGTGAACTCAGCCAGTAGTCCCTTCATTCTAGAAAGAAGTATGTGAAAGAAATCTTCTAAATCAATAGCAAATGGAAAGGCCAGTCAGAATAACTCCAAAGTTTCCTTAGACAAGAGTGGTAATGAGCATGCATTTCCAGATTTAACTGATCCAACCAGCAACTCTAACCAACATGATCAACAGGAAACAAACTGTAATTAAACAACATTTGGAAGGTCATTTCTATCCTAGATCATTTTATCATAGAACTCAGATGGGGAACATCCACTGTTTTCAAATAGACATGAAGTAATGAACAGGCTGGATTCCTCACCAAACTGCAGTGAGTCATAGTTTGATTCTATCTCAGTGGAACAGATGCGCGCTTGAAAGTGAGTTGCATACACGGCAAATCTTCCCCCGAGAGCTAGCCACTGGTTTGAGTTGTCTGTCTTAAAGACACCAGCAAAGGCGAACTTGGAAACCCAGGAACCCTTCAATGAGAAACCTTATTAATATGTAACACAGGAGTTGGGATTCTACTGATCCTAGTAACAATTGTGCCCTTATGCAAATATAAGCCTCTCTGTTTTAATTAGTAATGGTACTTAATTGCTTCCAGCCTTGTTGTTCTTTTTTAATCTAAGGGAATAAGAAAAAGGGTTGATGCAGATTTCTGACAGGAACGGATTATATTCATCCATAAGAACACGCTTTAAGACAAGGTAGGAAAGCTAAGGAAACAATTTTCCTTCCAACATTTTGAGTGCCAGTGAAAATTCTGTTCATCGGATACTTGCAGGCCATCCAGTTTTCATCTGTCTCTCTTTCAGTGTAGGTTTTCAGAGATAGACAAAACCATGGGACTTTTGGCAAAGTCAGACTGGTTTAGTGCAGAAATTGTTTTCACAAAGAACTGCCATTGAGTGGCTTCATAGTAATATCTCCAAGAATATATTCAAATTGCTTGAGTTTGGTGAAATTCTTGAGCCTTGCAGGAGAAGCTCAGTGCATGGTGGGTGAAGGGGACCTTATAAAATACTTACGAGATGGAGCTCGTATAGCAGGGGTGTCAAACTCACATCATCACGGCATCATCACATGATGTATCAGGACTTTTCCCCCCTTTGCTAAACTGGGTGTGGACGTGGCCAGTGCATGACGCATCTGGCCCATGGGCCGGGAGTTTGACAGCCTTGTTGTATAGCAATAGCAATAGCATTTAGACTTATATACCATTTCATAGTGCTTTATAACATTCTCTAAGTAAGCAGTTTCCAGAGTTAGCATATTGCTACCAATAATCTAGGTCCTCATTGACCTCAGAAGGATGGAAGGCTGTGTCAACCTTGAGCCAGGTCAGGATTAAACTCCTGGCAGTAGAGAGAGTCAGCTTGCAATATTGCATTCTAACCACTGCATAATCATGGCTTCACCATCATAACATGACACCAAATGTATCATAACATCACAAAGTTCTTGGTGCACTGGTGATGCCCAATTGGGTAATACAACATCGGAAGCAAGCAACCCAGCTGAGCCCCAACAACCAGAGGTGGTATTCAGCAGGTTCTGACCAGTTCTGGAGAACCAGTAGCAGAAATTTTGAGTAGTTTGGAGAATTAGCAAATACCACCTCTGACTGGCCCTGCCCCCATCTATTCTCTGCTTCCCTAGTCCCAGCTGATTGGCTGGGTCTTCTTTTGTTGCCCCACACAGGAGAACGGAGCTGGAAAGCAGGTTAGTGGAGGGAATGGGGATTTTCCTTCTCCTGCCATGCTCACCAAGCCACACCCATCAAGCCACGTCCATAGAACCGGTAGTAAAAATTTTGAATCCCACACTGCCAACAACCCACTTCAGTCCCAAACTACAGATATTCTCTTCTGTTGGAATCATGAGACAATAACTGTGACCCAGGAGAAATGCCTGAAATTTGGGGAGAATGCGGTAGGGATACTCACAAATGGCTACCAGGATTGACATGTCAATCATCAAACCTCCATGTACCAAAAGGTAAGGGATACTCCAGGATGTTTTCAATAATAATAATAATAATAATAATAATAATAATAACAACAACAACAACAACAACAATATTTATTAGACTTGTATGCTGCCTTCTCTCCCTAAGGACTCAGGGCAGCTCACAATATAAAATACAATAATTTACCTAAAAAATGATTAAACAATACAAGCCAAATATTAAAACAGTTAAAATTACTTTAAAAAAGAAGAGACCACCCCACTTGGTTCAATCCAGACCGGCCTGCTGAAATAACCAGGTCTTCAGGTCACGGCGGAAGGAGTGGAGATCAGGGGCCAAACGAAGGTCCAAGGGGAGCTGATTCCACAGGGTGGGTGCTTCCACAGAGAAGGCCCTACCCCTGGGCACCACCAGCCAACAATGTCTGGTCGACGGTATCCCAAGGAGGCCCTGCCTGTGGAAGCATACAGGGCGATTGGAGTGTGATGCCAGCAGGAGACGTTCCCGCAAGTACCCCGGACCCAAGCCATGTAGGACTTTATATGTTGTCACTAATACCTTGAATCTCACCCGGAAGGCAACCAGCAACCAATGCAGGTCACGCAGGAGGGGTGTAACATGGGAGTATCGGGGCATTCCCATCACAACCCGCGTGGCCGCATTCTGCACCATTGTAGTCAGACAGGAATCATTTTAGAAAGGAAATCCACAAAGATCCTAACCAAAGTATTGGATTAACCCTAATCAAGGTAATCTACTTGGTTTTTACCTGCTCTAGCATTAGGTGAACTCAGTCAGTAGGTCCATCATTCCAGAAAACAGTACAAGTGGTCCTTGATTACAACAGTTCATTTAGTGACCATTCAAAGTTACAATGGCACTGAAAAAAAAGCGACTTATGACCATTTTTCACACTTACTACCATTACAGCATCCCTATGGTCATATGATCAAAATTCGGACATTTGGCAACCGACTCATATTTAAGATGGCTGCACTGTCCTGGGGTCACGTGATCATCTCTTGTGACCTTCTTAGAAGCAAAGTCAATGGGGAAGGCAGATTCGCTGAACCACTGTATGTTAGCATGGAAGCCATTTTTTCTTTGAGGCTTCTGGGCTGCCTCATTCAGTGCCTGGGAATTTGTGAGGGGGGATTTCAAGAAGTGGTGTTACTAACTTAACAACTGCAGTGATTCACTTAGCAACAGTGGCAAGAAAGGTTGTAAAATGGGGTAATATCATTTAACAAATGCTTCGCTTATAACAGATAATCAGAGTTGGAAGGGACCTTATAGGTAATCTAGTCCAACCCCCCACCCAAGCCGGAGACCCTACACCATTTCTGACAAATGGCAGTCCAATCTCTTCTTGAAAGTCTCAAGTGATGGCGCTCCCACAACTTCTGAGGGCAAGGTGTTCCATTGGTTGATTGTTCTCACTGTCAGAAAGTTTCTCCTTATTTCCAGGTTAAATCTCTCCTTGTTCAGTTTTCATCCATTATTCCTCGTCCGCCTACAGGCACTTTAGAAAATAGCTGGACCCCTTCCTCTCTGTGGCAGCCCCTCAAATATTGGAAGACTGCTATCATGTCTCCCCTGATCCTTCTCTTCACTAGACTAGCCAAGCCCAGTTCCTGTAACCGTTCTTCACATGTTTTAGTCTCCAGTCCCCTAATTATCCTGGTTGCTCTTCTATTGCTTAAGCAATAGAAATGTTGGGCCAATTATGGTCATACAGTAAGTCATGTGTGAAAGAAATCTGATAAATAAATAGGAAAATTGAATGACTAGTCGAAACAGCTGCCAGGTTTCCTTTAGAAATGACATGCTTTGGAGCACCCCAACTATTCGTTTATTTGAGGGTTTATTTTGCTAAATTAAGTTTTTGAAGGCATTTTGACAGATACTAGGACAGGTCTCTGAATACATTCTTGTTGATGGGAAATCCTGGGCTGAGTTCACATAGCATCCTTAATCTAGTTACTTGTTAACCAATTTAACCTATTTTCTGGGTGTTTGTAATACACTGAACCCTTATCACACCAAATGGGTTGGGTTTGCACTACACATTAATCCTTCCCTTAAACAACTTTTTTTTAAAAAAATAATCTCACTGAAATTAAAACTAATCTTAATTTGTTTTGCTGATAGAAGAGAATATTTGTAGCTGCAGGGTTGAAATGTGGGGTCTTTGGTGCTCTTTGAATTTGGGGGTATTCTTGTGGACATTTCATTACCCAATTAGGTAACATCATCAGTGATAGTGTCAGATTTGTTGCTTATTTATGTACAGAAGCTTGCTGTGTTTGTGTTAGTGGGAATGTGGTGTTGATTTGTTTTGCCCTTGCAGGCCACTGGCTTTTAAATGAGTGAATACAGTCACAAAGTACATTGAAGTACTTTTTCCAAAGCACCTGTAGTCCAGACAAGGAATAATGGATGGAAACTGAACAAGGAGAGATTTAAACAGGAAATAAGGAGAAATTTTCTGACCGTGAGAACAATCAACCCATGTAACAGCTTGCCTTCGGAAGTTGTGGGAGCTTCATCACTTGAGACTTTCAAGAAGAGATTGGACTGCCATTTGTCACTTAGAGACAAAGGGTTGAACATAGACTGGTGGCCGTACTTCCAATTAAAAACAAGGTATAAAAAGGACCAGGAGGAATATGGAATTGAAGTAGAGCCAAACCAATTAGATAAACTTTTGGGGGGTATGGAAGAGAAATCAATTTCAAAGATATATAATTATTTATTAGAGTTTGATCTGGCAGAGGAATTAGTGAAGGGCCCGATGATAGCATGGGCAAGAAATGTGGGACATAATATTGATTTGGAGGATTGGGAAAGAATCTGGAAGAAAAATTACATGATAGCAAAATCAGCGGTATATAAAGAGAATCAGTATAAAATGTGTTATAGGTGGTATCTGGCCCCTTTGAGATTAGCCAAAATGTACCGCAACCTAAGCCTGGTCTACTGGAAATGTAAGCAGACACAGTGTACCTTCTTCCACATCTGGTGGCTTTGCCCAAAAATTAAGAAATATTGGATAAAAATACAAACATGGATAAAAGAAATTACAACCTTTCAAATAGATCTCAAAGCAGAAACTTTTTTGTTGGGGATAATAAAAGGAAATTACACAAAAGAGAAAAAGTATTTAATTTTGCACATAATCACTGCAGCGAGACTAGTGCTCGCGCAATGTTGGAAAAGAGACCTCATGCCAACAGAGAGTTTAATAATCCAAAAAAATCTATGATTGCGCTGAAATGGATAAACTTACTCTAAAATTAAAAAAAGGAAGACTCAAAGTACTATACAGTTTGGGAAAACTGGTACAAATGGATAAATGATAGAGATAAGCGAGTAAATAAATAAGGAAGGAAGAGTTTAAAGAGGATAATGCTTGAAAAATAACCAGGAATATGAAATAGGTACTGGAACAATAATGGGTATATAAGCACCATCAAATTGATTTGTAATGTTTATAGTGTTTTTCATTTTAATGAGTTGTATTGTATTTTGTATTTATTCTTTTTTAAATGTTCAATAAAGGTATTTATTTAAAAAAAAGAAAAAGAAAAAAAAGAAATGGTGTAGGGTCTCCTGCTTGGGTGGGGGTTGGGGTTGGACTAGATGACCTACAAGGAAGGTCCCTTCCAACTCTGTTAATCTGTAATTTTAATATGAAGTGGATAACATTTTATTTTCCTCAAGGGAAAGCCACAGAAGGTGAGAATGATGGCAGTGGAATTCAGAGTAGATAGGACATGCATTTTCCATATTTGTGCTTTTTTCCCATTCAGATTTCTTTTTCCCTGCCTCACAACAGTAAGGGAGGCTGATACAACCTGTCAGAAGGCTGAGCAAAAGTATCTTTCCTTTTGTGTGTGCAACTGTGTATGTGTGTTAAACGAGGCCCAGAGCCATGTGAAATGAGTTTGAGGGCGGAATATGGCTGTAGGGCTGCAAGCTGCCCACCTATGAACTATAACTTGCTGCATTTAGCAGCTGTACCCTGAGATATAAGAAAATAAGATCCTTCACAGGAGACATTAACTGCTGTCCATTCCTGGTCTTTCTGGGAAGGGCACATTGCTAAGGGCTCGTATACCATTAATGGGGGGAAATTCAAGATAAGTAGAGGCTCTTCTGAAATCCACACCATCTCTAGTTCTTCCTTCTTGCATTTTTCATTACTTAAGTGCCCCTCCTGAGGGGCACTGAAGCCATGAAAAATGCAAGAAGGAGGAATTGCAATGGGTTGTGCTGTAGGTCAGAAGCAGAGCTTGGAAATGGTAAATCCCACCATTTCACTTTCTCTCCAAGGCAAACTTTTAAAACCTCTCTCTTTCTCCTACTTTTTCATTTACCGCATCTGTGAGTTTTGATACATGTGTATATAAATAGAAATTTAATTCAGCCTGCACTGGCCATATATAACAGGTATTGGCAGGTTAGAGAATACCCTTTGGGGTTTAAAAATGAAGAAAGAAGGAAGGAAAGGAAGGAAAGGAAAGGAAAGGAAAGGAAAGGAAAGGAAAGGAAAGGAAAGGAAAGGAAAGGAAAGGAAAGGAAAGGAAAGGAAAGGCAGGCAGGCAGGCAGGAGGAGAAAAGAGATGGCAATAAAACATTCCTCACATGACTAATAGCACAAGGCAGAGAAGGGTTGAGACTAGATGTTTAAACATTAACTGTCAAGCACCTGCCAGGATGAACAAATTTATAAGCATTAGTTTGTGTCAAAAAAAAAGAATATACTGTATGTGTATACATGTGCACCCACCCACATGAGGAGTCAAGGACAAATTGTCATCATAGATCATACAGATCTACCACATAACAAAAACTTATCCTTTTGAATATAATTTGTTAGTCTGAAAAGGTGCTATCTTCCAGACAAGAGGATCTCTCTCTTAAAGAGTTCACTTAACATGCTAAACAAAACAACAATAATCTAACAACTTATTAAATTTATCACTCTGGATGACTTCTAAATCACTAAAAAACATTGAAAAACAAGTAAATTATAATCAGCCAGACACAATGACTATGTTTAGGCACATACACAGAGAGACATAGAGAAACCAAACTAAGTTCTCACTCAGCTACATATGTAATAGGTTTTGCAGGCCTTCTCTGTGTAGCGGTTAAAAATGAAAGGTGGGTTCAAAGTAAAAAGGTATTTGATGACCCCATTCGCACAATATGTTGAGATAATGTTAAAAATCTAGACTTATTTTACTGTAGTCTACTGTATTGTGGGAATCAACCTCTTGATTTTATTCATTTAAGGCTGTTTCAACCTGCTTAAATTTGAACCCATGGAGGCAAGTTAGGTCTCACCTGTTCTGGTCCAGCCTGAGAGTTCTACATTGAAAACATAATCAGGATGAGCTATGTAGAACTGTTAATTTTTCAAAACCTGAGGGCAAGCATGGAGATGCAAGCCAACGAACAATGAAAAAGAGATCACATATATTGGATGAAACACAAATGATTGCAGAAACAATGCTGTTGGGTTAGGAAAGTTCTTTGCATAGCTTGCTTGTACCCACAATGTAACTTCGGTAAAGAAGAGATATTTTTTATTAATTTTATTTTGTCAAGCGATTATAAGATAACAGGTATAAGTATAAACATAGTTATGAACACATGAAATGGATACATATAAGAAAAATAAAAAGAAACAATATAGATAGATACTGTATTGGGTAGTTGTGAAAAATTCCTCACTAGTCACACTTAATTTCAATTCTTAATTTTCACCAGCATGGGCAATGAAGATTATAGCACCCAGAACCCAACTCTTCTGGAAAGATACTATAGGATAGATATTTTCAGCACCGGGTGCCGAAACGGGAGTGCACAAGTGGGTGGGGGAGCACCAGAAACCTGAAGAGCAGTTCCCTGGCATGCACGCACGTGCCGGGAAGCTGAGTTTCCGGTTTCCGGCACTCATATACACACCGGCCACCTGGTCTTCTGGTTTCTGGTACGCATGTGTGCATGAAGTCCAGCTGGCCGGCGTGCATGCATGCATGCATTGGAAACCGGAAGCTCAGCTTCCTAGCACGTGCATGCATGCCATGGAGCTGCTCTTCCAGTTTCCGGCGCTCCCACACATGCAAAGACCAGCTGGCCAGTGCACCGGAACCTGGAAGAGCAATGGGTGATGGCCATTTCCGGCACATGTGCCATAGGTTCGCCATCATGGCTGTAGGATAATCAGTTGAGAATATTAATTTCTCCAGTCACTTTATCCATGGATTTATAAACAACTTAACCTTACACAGTATATTAAAGAAAGCAGGCTGGAAGGATTTAATTTTACATTACCTTTTAGTTTCAGGGTAAGTCATAAAAAAGTATAAATCAAACTTAAATTTATCCCATCTTTTGGCAGTATAAACATCTTCCTTATTTGAGATACTAAATTAAAGCAGCTTGACATTTCAATGTGCTGGTTTTTTCCCTGTAAAGCAATGTAATAGGGTTTTTTAATATCTTTTATTGCTTTACAAATACCAAACTCCATCTACCTCACTCTATTGGAAAATGCAGTGCTGCCTTCTCTGTGTTAGTTAAAGAAGTTAAAGGTGCATTATATACTGTGATGGGCTATCATATCATCCATTGCTATATAATGAAAGGAGACCTGTGGATTTTACTCTGTTAGTCATTGCCAACTATAGGGGGCAGTGCTCATCTCCATTTCAACATTGAGTCAATGCTGTCTGGAGATGTTTCTGTGGTCATATGGTCAGCATGATGTCACGGAATGCTGGTACCTTCTCATCAAAGTGGTACCTATTTATCTACTCTCATTTGCATGCTTTTGAACTGCTAGGTTGGCAAGAGTTGGGATGAGAATGGGAACTCACCCCATCACATGGCACTTGGGTCTCAAACCTGGGCTGCCATCTTTCCAGTTGACAAGCCCAGCGTCTTAACCGCTGCCCCATATAAATGAAAACAAGCATCTTATTCTACATCTTGCACAGGTGTTAAGCAATACAGGATAAAGAAAAATGAAGAGCTAGAAAATGAATTAGATTTACTTCTACCAATAATTCTTTGTTCCTTTCCTGCTATTCTACCCATACTTAATGCCTCCAGAAGACAGCTTGAAAAAAACATAAACGGGGAGTGGGAAAAAAAATCATACATTTATACAAATGTATAAATATGAGCATTCAATTTTCCAGCTTATCTACTGTATGTAGACCAGGGGTGGTATTTCTCTCTTTTGCTGAAGCTTCCTGAGATTGTGCTGTTGAAACTCAGCTGCAAGCCAACAAATAACAAAAATGCATTCCTTCCACCATTTTCAGCCAGAAACTAAAGCAAATTCACCTGTTATTAACCCCAACATTTTTCAAAACAGAAATACTCCCAACCCTCTCCATGGGCACCACAATATTGCCACCTGGTTTTCTGCGCTCTTTACCATTAGGGGTTGGGGACCAATGTGCCTGCTCCTACTTTATCACAATCGAGAAATGGTACCCAAAACTGGGACTGGAATTATAGGCAGCAAATAGTGATCTTGATTTATGGATCAAATTTACAGTAATACTTTGTTTGCCTTTGCAAGACAGAAAGGAATATTTGCAGTTTAGGATTGAAACTGCGGAATTGCAGCCTAGGTCTTTCTCTCTCTCTCTCTCTCTCTCTCTCTCTCTCTCTCTCTGTGTGTGTGTGTGTGTGTGTGAGAGAGAGAGAGAGACAGAGAGACAGAGAGAGAGAGAGAGCGCTAGTATTCAGCAGGTTCTGATCAGTTCTGAAGAACCGGTAGAGGAAATTTTGAGTAGTTCGGGGAACTGGCAATCTGACTGAAGATTTTACAGTATCCTTCCCCTGCCACGCCCACCAAGCCACATCCCCAGAACCAGTAGTAAAAAAAAATTGAATCCCACCACTGGTGTGTATGCATTCTTGATCACTGGCAACTGCCTGGTCAAGTCCAAGAAGATTTTTTGGAAGCATTTTTAGAAGTGGTTTGCCACCATTTCCTATGGCTGAGAGAGAGGAACTTGCCCAAAGTCACACAATTGGCTTTGTGCCTAAGGCAGGCCTAGAATCGACTCTCAGTTTGCAGCTACTATATACCAAATTGGCCCTCTTTAAAAACTCCCTTCAAAAGTGGTGCGTACTCTTTAATTTCTATTAAGTTTCATAATATAAAATACAAATGAAAAAGATAGTAAGAAAATGGGAGACAGAAAAAGGGACTGTGGAATAAAAGAGTAAGATAGAGCCTCAACTTTTTACTTTTACATACTTAATATGGCTGGCTTATGCCGCCAGTGAGGTCACCTGCGGTTGGCTCCGGGAAGAGGTCAACGCTTTGTTAAGGGAGGGTGTCTTTCCCTCCGCCTTGAAGGAGGCGGTGGTGAGGCCCCTCCTGAAGAAGCCTGCCCTGGACCTGACCGTGTTAGACAACTTTTGTCCAGTCTCCAACCTTTGTTTTTGGCGAAGGTTGTTGAGAGTGTGGTGGCTCATCAGTTTCCACTTTTCCTGGATGAAGCGGACTACCTAGATCTGTACCAATTGGGCTTCCGGCCTGGTTTCAGCATGGAGACAGCATTGGTCGCACTGATGGATGATCTCTGGAGGGCCCGGGACAGGGGTTTTTCCTCTGTCCTGGTCCTATTAGACCTCTCAGCGGCTTTCGATACCATCGACCATGGTATCCTTTGCACTCGAGGGGCTGGGAGTGGGGGGCACTGTTCTTCGGTGGCTCTCCTCCTACCTCTCGGGATGGTCGCAATCAGTGTTGACAGGGGGACAGAGGTCGGCCCTGAGGCCACTTGTGGGGTCCCTCAGGGGGTCCTCTCCCCTTTATTTAATATCTACATGAAACCGCTGGGTGAGATCATTCGTGGTTTCGGGGTGAGGTATCACCAGTATGCTGACGATACCCAGTTATACATCTCCACCCCAAACCAGATCAGTGATGCCCTCTCCGTGATGACTCGCTGTCTGGATGCGGTACAGATCTGGATGGACGGAAACATGCTTCGGCTCAACCCGGCCAAGACTGAGTGGCTGTACATACCGGCATCTCAGTCCAGTCAAGATTGTCCATCGTTGACCATAGGGGGAGTGGTGTTGCCCCCTGTGGATAGGGCGAGGAACCTGGGGGTCCTCCTGGATCCGCGGCTCCAGTTGGAGGAGCAGGTGGGGGCCGTCACCAGGGGGGCCTTTGCCCAGGTCTGTCTGGTTCGCCAGCTTCGCCCGTTTCTGGACCGAGATGCCCTGCGTACAGTCACTCATGCCCTTGTTACCTCACAACTCGACTACTGCAATGCCCTCTATTTAGGACTGCCCTTGCACACCATCCGGAGGTTGCAGCTGGTGCAGAATGCGGCCGCGTGGGTTGTGATGGGAGTTACCCGATTCTCCCATATTACCCCCCTCCTGCGCGGCCTGCATTGGTTGCTGGTTGCGCTCCGGGTGAGGTTCAAGGTCTTGGCTTTAACATTCAAAGTCCTACATGACATGGGTCCACAATATTTAAGGGAGCGCCTCCTGCCGATATCGAGGACCAACCGCCCTGTACAGGCACACAGGCAGGGGCTCCTCGGGGTCCCGTCGGCAAGTCAATGTTGGCTGGCGGTCCCCCGGCGACGAGCCTATTCTGTGGCGGCCCCCGACTTATGGAATCAACTGCCTCTGGACCTCTGTCTGGCCCCTGACCTCCGCACCTTCCGCTGCGATTTGAAGACCTGGCTATTTGACCAAGTTGGGCTGTGATTACCTCATGGGGGGTATGGGATAGTTTAAACTTTTTAATTCGGTCTTATTGCACTTTATAGTGGTTTAATTCTTTTTAATTATTTATTGTATTTGTATGTTTTATCTGTGAGCCGCCGCAAGTCTTCGGAGATGGGGTGGCATATAAGTCCAATAAATAATAATAATAATATACATTTCTATAACAACAGACTTACCTAGTCAGCAAATCCCAAATAATTTTTTTTCTATCTCAAGCCTAGATAGTCTAGAAGTGCTTTCCAGGTACAGGTAGTCCTCAGCTTACAACCATTTATTTAGTGGCCGTTCAAAGTTTCAACAGCATCAAAACCATGACCATTTTTCACACTTATGATTTTTGCAGAATCCCTATGGTCACCTGATCAAAATTTGGGCTCTTGGTAACTAGCAATGGTTTATGACAGTTGCACCATCCTGGCATTATCTGATCATCATTTGTAACCTTCCCAGCTGGCTTCTGACAAGCAAAATCAATGGAGGAAGTCAGATTCGCTTAATGACCATATGATTTACTTCACAGCTATAATGATTTATTATTTATTTATTTATTTATTTTATTTGACTTGTATGCCGCCACTCTCCAAAAGGACTCAGGGCGGCTCACAGATAAAACATAGAACAATAAATAAATTTAAAAAGAGATTAAACCTAACAAGCCAAATATAACAATAAAAACCCAATTAAAATCCCCCCTCCCCCCAGGAGGTCAGTCCAGCCCAGCCTGTAAAAATAACCAGGATTTTAGATCGCGCCAGAAAGAGGAGAGATCGGGAGCCAACCTGAGCTCAACAGGTAGTTGGTTCCATAAGGCAGGAGCCGCTACAGAATAGGCCCTTCCCCGGGGCACCGCCAGCCGGCATTGTCGTGCGGACGGCATCCCAAGGAGTCCCAGCCTGTGTGCATGCAAAGGGCGATCGGTATTTGATATTGGCAGGAGATGCTCCCGCAAGTACCCTGGACCCATGCCATGAAGGACTTTGAATGTTAGCGCCAGAACCTTGAATTGCACCTGGATTCACTTAACAACTGTGGCAAGAAAGTCATAAAATGCAGAAAAAAACATTTAACAACTGCCTTACTTAGCAACAGAAATTTGGAGCTCAATTGTGAACATAAGTTGAGGACTACCTGGAAACAAAACCAGATGTATGCCTTCCTTTGAAAACTCCCTTAAAATTATTTGAATTTTATGTTCATGTTAAAGCCTTTGGTCATACTGATTAGGAATTCAGATCATCGTGGCCCCTGTGGCCCCATGGCATCTATATGGCCTTAGCTTGAGGAATAACCCCATCCTAACACTTTAATTCCACTATATGTACTCTTCAATACCTAAAGGCCTTCTCATCCTCTCTCTTATTCCACCATGGAGCTATTTTTCAAAAGATCCATGTCAGTGGTGGGATTCAATTTTTTTTACTACCGGTTCTGTGGGCGTGGCTTGGTGGCTTGGTGGGCATAGCTTGGTGGGCATGGCAGGTGAAGGATACTGTAAAATCCCCATTCCCTCCCCATCCCACTAACCTGCTTTCCAGCTCCATTATCCTGTGCAGGGCAACATTTTGGTTATAATATTGAATTGGCTAAACGGCAAAAGCTTTGGACCACCAATAGGAAAATAACATTGGCCACGGCATACAAGGAAAACCTTTATAAGATGTTTTACAGGTGGCATCTTCCACCAGCAAGGCTTTCCAAAATGTTCAAAAGTTTATCTCCAAATTGTTGGAAGTTCAAAGATGTATCAGGTGCATTTTTTCACATGTGGTGGACCTGCAATGCTGCAAAAAAGTATCGGAGACTGATCCAGAATGGGTGGAACAAATGGTGAAAGAGTGTATTCCATTTAAGCTGGAATTTTTTCTCCTAGGAATATTATCAGAAGGATATAGGAAGGATTTAATTTGTCTAATAGTATGTGTGTTGACGGCGGCTAGAATAATATATGCACAATACTGGAAGAAAGAAAGCATACCGCCAGAAACAGATATAGTAAGGAAATTATGGCATGTGCAGAATCAGATAAGTTAACCCTAGAATTAAAAAACAAGGGGGAATCTGAATATTATGAAACGTGGAATAAATTCTATCAGTGGTTGAATAGAAGAAGGCAAGGTTGGAACATAAATAATTATGATGATTAGAATAATTAGTAAACAATGTATCAAACAAGAGGATTGTAAATGGTGAAGTAACATTTAGAATAGAATAGAACAGAACAGAACAGAACAGAACAGAATAGAATTCTTTATTGGCCAAGTGTGGTTGGACACACAAGGAATTTGTCTTGGTGCAAATACTCTCAGTATACATAAAAGATACATTTGTTAAGAGTCAAGAATCATAAGGTACAACACTTAATGATAGTCATAGGGGGTACAATAAGCAATCAAATCATACTAGGAAACAGTCAATATAGATCGTAAGGATACAAGCGACCAAGTTACAGTCCTACAATCACAAGTGGGAGGGGATGGGTGATAAAAGGTGATGAGAAGATTAACAGTAATAGTAGTGCAGCCTTTGTAAATAGTAGGACAGTGTTGAGGGAATTATTTGTTTAGCAGAGTGATGGCTTTCGGGAAAAAACTGTTCTTGTGTCTAGTTGTTCTGGTGTGTAGTGCTCTATAGTGTCGTTTTGAGGGAAGGAGTTGAAACAGTTTATGTCCGGGATGTGAGGGGTCTGTAAATATTTATATATGTATAACAATTGTAAGGCCAGAACGGCTGCACCATGTTGTATTCTTATAATTAAAATTTAAAAAAAAAGAAATAAAAAAAAGAAGACCCAGACGATCAGCTGGGACTCAGGAGGCAGAGAATAGATGAGTCAGAGCTGGGATTTGTCGGTTCTCCAAAACATTCAAAATTTCCACTACCGGTTCTCCAGAACCTGTCAGAACCTGCTGAATACCACCTCAGATCCATGTGGACCTATTTCTTTTACTGCCTTCAAATATTTCCTCAAAACCCAATTTTCTTCAGAGGACATCTTTGCACTGAATGAAACACAAAACAATGATGTTGCCTGGGCAAAGCTCTACACACAATGAAAGTATGGTAAGGAAGAGCTGGAACTGTTTGGGTAGTTGTGAAGAATTCCACTCCAGCTGTGCTTAATTTAAATCCTTATCTTTAGCCAGCATGGGCAATGGAGATTATGGCACCCAGAATCCAGCTGTTCTGGGAAAAGGACTATAGAACAATCAGTTGAATGCATTACTTTCCCCAGTCACCTTATCTGTGGAGTTACAAACAACTTAATCTTATGCAATGCAAAAGAAGCAGACTGGAAGGATGGAGTTTTGGTTTTCTTTCTTTCTTTCTTTCTTTCTTTCTTTCTTTCTTTCTTTCTTTCTTTCTTTCTTTCTTTCTTTCTTTCTTAATTAATTGGACTTGTATGCCGCCCCATCTCCGAAGACTCGGGGCGGCTCACAACTAAAACATACAACAACGATAAATAGCTAAAAAAAATTAAACAAATACAAGCCCAATGATACCAAATTTAAAATTTAAAATTTAAAAATGAATTTGTCCATTTAGCATGCAAGGAAGCATCAACCTTGTCTATTCTTGAAAAGTGAAGCTGGATCAGGTGTGGTTATTGCTTGGAGAGAAGAACACGAAGAATTTCCAGGAGCAGTTCCTGGAAAACATGGCGACAGAAGGCAGAAACAGAACAGTTTTGTCCTGTTGCCAACAAAACTACATAGAGTTGCCCAGAAATGAAATAAATCTCGAAAGTATCTCTGCCTTTAAACTCAGAAAGCAAATCCATCTTGTTGTCCAGTTTACCCTTGAATCAACTTTTGTTTCTTTCCTGAGTTGAATTTTGCTTTGCAAGTTTTTTTTCTGATGGATGCCTGATCTATTTTGTTCTGCAAAGTGCCAGGTGTACAGATGCATGCTATCGATAAGTAAATAATACATATATAAAAGAACAAGTTTATCTTTCCCCATTCTACGATCTAGAAGATGGCTTGTGTTGTGGAAACCATCGGAAAAAGATGTTTACTCAAACAAAGCAAAGAAAGAAAGTCTTGTAATTTCTGAAAAAGTTACACATTTCTCTGTAGTATCTTCTTCTCTTCCTCCTCTTCTTCCCTCCCTCTTCTTTCTTTCTTTGTCATTCTTTCTCTTTCTTTCTTTCTTTCTTTCTCTTTCTTTTCCTTCCTTCCTTCCTTCCTTCCTTCCTTCCTTCCTTCCTTCCTTCCTTCGCAAACCTTCCTAGCAAATTTTCCAAAGAAATGGAGGAGGCCAATGTGATTATATCAGAGGTGGTATTCAGCAGGTTCTGACCAGTTCTGGAGAACCGGTAGCAGAAATTTTGAGTAGTTTGGAGAACCAGCAAATACCACCTCTGACTGGAGATTTTACAGCATCCTTCCCCTGCCACGCCCACCAAGCCACGCCCACAGAACCAGTAGTAAAAAAAAATTGAATCCCACCACTGGATTATATGCTTAGCAGAGATGGGGGAGGGTAAAATCAAGAAAGGCTGTGCACATTTTAGACTGCAATTCTCTTAGGCAGGGATTGCCTTCTTTTGTGAAGCTCTATCCTAACAGTAACAGGAGTTCAGAAAAGAAACCAAAGAGGAAAACATATTTAGAATAGAATAACATAGTTGGAAGGGATTTGTAGGTCATCTAGTCCAACCCCCCGCCCAAGCAGGAGACCCTACACCATTTCTGACAGATGGCAGTCCAATCTCTTCTTGAAAGCCTCCAGGGATGAAGCTCCCAAGATTTCCTCTGGAGATGTTACAGTTTCAGTGAAAGTTAGTACAACATCTACATGTCTCCATAGCTACCCAATTCTACATAACCACGTGCTCTTTATAAAGGTCTTTTGCCTGCACAGAATTCCATCAGGGTCCTGTGGTACAGGTAATCCTTGATTTATAACCATTTGTTTAGAAACTGTTTGAAGTTACAGTGACACTGAAAGAGGTGACTTACAGCCAGTCCTTATACTTACAACCATCACAGCATCCCTACAGCCATATGGTCAAAATTTGGCAACCAGCATGTATTAATGACGGTTGCAGAGACTCAAGGTCTTGCAATCACCATTGGTGTCATTCCCAGCCAACTTCTAACAAGCAGAACCAATGTGGAATGCTGGATTTGCTTAATGACATGATTCACTTAAACAACCATGGCAAAAAAGGTTGCAAAAATTTGGAACGACTTGCTTAGCAACAGACATTCTACTCCCAACTGTGGTAATAAGTCAAGGACTACCTGTAATAGGATTCTGGAAAGCATATCAAGGCAACAAGATCTGATTGCTATTTACAAAACAGGAATGGTTACAATGTCCACATTTATTCCCAGAAATTTCAAATAATTTCCAAGTGGTAACAGAGAAACTGTACAATGATTTTATCTGTCTGTCTGTCTATCTACCTACCTACCTATCATCTATCATCCACCTATCTATAAAGGAGAATATTTGCACTTCAGGGTTGAAATGAGGGGTCCTTGGTGCTCTCTGAGCTTGCTTGTTTTCTTGCAGATGTTTCGTTATCCTAACTAAGTAACATCATCAGTGCTAGAAGGGAGTAACGTTTCACCGAAAAGGTCTCAGCACTCCTTATGATAATGTTACTGCATTGGGTAAACTGATGATGTTACTGCATTGGGTAAACCCCCATCCATCCATCATATCTCTCTCATCTATGTATCATCTACCTACCTACCTATCTATCCTCAAAGTTTTATGATATACCAAACAATAACACCCAGCATGGAATGGAAAGAATGGGTGCCCTCTGAGCCATCAGATATTGCAGAACTACAATTCCCAGCAACTCAGCCAGCATGGCCAATGGAGAGGAGGATGTGAGTGACAGCTTGTCATCCTCTAGCAAAGTGGACCCCGGTTGTATTAGAGCCAATGACAGAGAGAGAAGCTTGTTTTGATGGCTGTTCAGGACCACTGCTGAGACGCCATTTGCTGATGCTCTCCCCTTTCCTTATTGCATGCAGCACTCAATCATATCCATCCTAGAAATATAGAGATGTAGGCTCAGGGCCTAATGGAAATTTGGGGGCAGTGCTCAAATCAGTCACTGGAAATGCTAGCAGGGATAAATTTTGATTTTCTGTCTAGCGGCTGCTACCGCCAATTAATTTCATCAGGTGATGCTAACGTGCTGAGTAAGAACACACGCTATCTCTTCTCCCTCCCTATATTAAAACAACTATAAATCTCTTTCAAGACCGTCTTCAGATCTCAAAGATTCAGATAGATCTGCATAAACCAGAGCTGAGCAAACATTTACCCTTCTTCAGCAGAACAGATGGTATTTATGCTTACCTGTCTCTTATCTCCCCACCCCATAGTTCATCAAATATGCAAAATTTTAAACAGAATAAAACCTCAAGGCTATGAAATATTTGGGAACATGATCTCTCTCAGCCAGACTCCTTATTTATAGAATGCCCTCCCCCCCATCCTCCCTTCTCGGTTCTTTGTTTTCCCAGCTGAAACCTCTTCCTCCTACCGAGAGCTTGTGGGCACTAAAATTATCAGGATAAAAGGGAAAAAAAACTTACATAAGACAAAGTTAAACAATGTCTGAGGCTTTTCATTTGGCAGTCAACCTTCTGTTTTCATGACTGAAGCTGCACTGTTGACATTTGATGATTAACATCTTGTGTTATATAAACAGCTCTGCTCACAAGTGGGAACAGAGGATGAGAAAGCAACAAGTGAGTTGATGTTCAATTTTAAAGAATTGCAATGCATTTTAAACAACCGTCAGATGTAATAGGTGCTAGGAAGAATAACATTTGTAAATCTTACCACAGTGTACCATTTACAGTGAGCTGCTTACGAAAATCTGTGAATTGATTCAGAATTACAGAGCCAATATGTCATGTTGTCCTCATTACAAATTATGGAGCTGAAATAAAACAGTTCTTACATACCATGTTTATGGTTCATAGTGCTGTCCTGACACTTATTCTTACAATGAATATTTCCATTTGATTGTAACAGCAATACTCTTGCATTGTTCTCTAAATTATACTTAGAGCATACTCCAGTGCAATAAAATTCCTCCTAAAGAATCTATTAGTCATAACGTGTGAAATCAAGTTATGGAAGATTGGTCCTAGTACAGCAATATTTTACTTAATGAAATTTTGATGAAAGCCATGCTTCTAACCGGCTACCCAGAATTGGGAATTTTTTATCTTAAACAACCTGTATAAGGGAAAAATTTCCGAAGAAGCAACCAACAGTCTTGTTACACCTATCAATGAACAAATATATAGCTACACAAACTTTTGTGGATTATTGTCCAGTTCATTGGACTAGAAAAAAAGCTTGTCCACATCCTGTACAGGGGTGGGATTCTACCAGTTTGCACCTATTCACTAGAACCGGTTGTTAACATTCTAAGCAGTTCGGAGAACCAGTTGTTAGAAGAAATTACTGGCCTAATCCTGTAAGGAAGGCAGGAAGGAAACATTCTGGTGCTGCTTACAGAAGCTGCCTCTCCATTAACCCTTATTACATTCTTGGCAGGACTAGACTTCCTGTCTCAGGAATGAGTTTTTTCCCCCTGCTTTGCTGGTACTTTGCTTGTGTGGAGTGACCATTCAAACTTACAGTGGCACTGAAAAAAATGACTTATGACCATTTTTCACACTTACAACTGTTACAGCATCCCCACAGCCATGAGGCCAGGCGAGGAGATGTGTGCCTCGATGTGAGTGATATTGAGTTGGCCACACCCAGCCAATAACATGACCACCAAGCCACGCCCACCACCTAAGCCACACCCACAGAACCGGTTGTTTAAAAATTTGAATCCCACCCCTGATCCTGTACTACGATGTAAGTACAGGTAGTCCTGAATTATGACCATAAGGGAGACTGCCCATCTCGGTTGTCACTTGTGACAGTCATAAAACTAGTCGGTCAGATGTGACAGTCCTAAAACTAGTCAGTCAACCCAATTTTATGAATTTTTGGGCAGCTGTGAAGAAAATCACTGCTGTGAAGCAAATCTGTGGTTGTTAAGCAAACCCTGTGGTCTTTAAGTGAACCAATGGGCACAGATTTGCCCCAAAACCGTAAGTAAATGCTGATTTCTGGCAAAACCATTATAAAATGCAGTCATGTGACTATGGGACACTGCGAATAGCCATAAATGTGGCCCAGTTGCTGAGCAACCAATGTGTGGTCACATGACCACAGGGAGGGCCTGTCAAAACTTCAAGTCTGGGGTTGTAAGTCAGGTCTGTCAGAACTTCAATCAGTGTTAAGTGACTAGTCATAAGTTGAGGATCACATGGAGTAATTAATTCTCAGGTAAGATTCCATTTTTAGTACCTCGCAGAATAAAAGATGTTTTCCCTTTCACTGGATCTCAATTCCTATTACTCCTCTGTTGGTTCGCGTGGAAGTACTCAGGACACCAACGTTCTGATACAGCTTTTATTTCTTGCTAGGAACACAGTACAAGAACTCCTCATGGAAGAAACCATGGCAGCCTTTATAGCTGGCTGCTCACGGCTTGTGTCCAATGATGGCTCGTTGAATTTCCCGCCGCCGGTGAACCTTCCAATCACAAGTAAGTATGCTAATACCTAACACCTCTCCCCACCTGGTCTGGTCCACCCAATCCGGTCTTGCCTACTGTACGTGAATCATGTAAGTAGGTGGGGCTTCTATGGGCGCGACTGGACCTGCGCAGCTCAGTCGCGGGTTGGACTTCGAGCTGTTTGGTTGGATCTATCACTGCTCTTGTCCTTTCCCTTGGAACTTCCTGGAAGGTCAAGCTGGTTAGGCTGCTCCTGCCAGGGCCTGCTTCCCAGATTTGTTCCGGCCTGATTCTGCTGCCTTGTTCTTCGGTTTCAGGTATGTGTTTGCGCTTTCCCACTGGGGCTATACTTCTTAGTGAGTTTTGTGTGTTTTTAGTTGTTAGGGTTTGTTCTGGTTGTGTTCTTGTATGTGGAGGGTCCCCCCTCCCCCTTTACTTGTGTTATATTCTTGTGAGGGGTCTTCCCTTCTTCCCCGGTTGTATCTGTTTGAGGGGTCTCCCCCTTCTTTTCTGTTTATATTTTGTCTGTTTGGAGGGTCTCCCCCTTCCACTCTGGTTCTGTTTCGTGTGTGTGCCCCTGCTTCCTTGATTATGCTATGTCTGTGTGAGGGGTCCCCCTTCTCTCTTTTTGTTATCTCTCATAGCCCTGGATCTGAGCTGGTCTATGTGTCTTTTCCAGTTTATACCATTTATACCGTTTTTTCCAGTTTATACCATTTATACCGTCAGTTGTTTCTACCCTGTATGACCGGGGCCTGGTTATCTGGATTATTTTTGCAGGTATCCACAAAGGGTCCCCTGTGAGGTTTTTGAATATACTAGGTCTCCTGTTTGGAATGTTCAGGTTCTGCTAGAGGAGTCTACTGGTTTTTATGGGGTGTATGTGGGGTGTAATCTGTCTAGGTGTGACCTTAGTTTTCTCCCCATTAGTAGTTTGGCTGGACTCTTGTTCGTAGTTGCACTGGGAGTTATATGCTGCATGCTTAAAATTTTGTCTATCTTCTCTTGTGTATCCCCTGGCCCTAGTTGTTGTAATTTTTCCTTTGTATATCTTTCCATCCATTCTGCCTGTCCGTTTGTCGACGGTGTGCCAGGGCTGTTAGTGTGTGCCTTATCCCCTTTTGTGCTAAAAATCCCTCAAATTGTGTTGCCGTGAATTGGGACCCATTGTTGGATACAATTAAATCTGGCAACCCGTGTTTTCGAAAAGCCTCCTGAGCTGTCTTATGACGGCTTCTGTAGTGGTGGATTTCATGATGCTTACTTCTAACCATTTGGAGTAAGCATCCATGACTATCAGGAACGTATGTCCTTTAGTTGGGCCTGCGAAATCAATTTGTAGTCTCAACCAAGGTCCCTTTGGTGTTTCCCATTCATGTTTAGGTGCTGTGGAAGGTGTCAGCCTAGATTCTTTGCAGCTTTTGCAAGTTGCCACCCAGTCTCCTATTTCCTTATCCATCCCTGGCCACCACACATAACTCCTAGCCAAGGATTTCATTTTTACAATACCCAGGTGCCCTACATGTAGCATTTCTAGTACGCTTTCTCTTAATACTTCAGGTATAACTACCCGGTCCCCCCATAGAATGCATCCCTTAATAATTGAAAGTTCCATTTGTCTGCTTTTGAAAGGTTGGTGGCTTCAGTAATTTCAGTCTCTGGCCAACCTTTCCCTACCCAGTTTAATATTTGCACCAGGAGTCTGTCTCGTTGTTTCCCTCATGATGTCTTTTGCTGTCGCCGGTAGATTTTCTAATGTCTCTATTAAGAGATTGGACGTGGTGGGTGCTGGATCTCCTATGTTTGGTAGTGGGCAGCGGTTTAGTGCATCTGCATGTTTTATATCCTTTCCGGGTCAGTAAATCAGTTTGTAGTTGTATGCGGCTAAGAATTTGGACCATCTTGTCATTTGGGGGGATAGTATGTTTGGCGTGGCTTTGTTCCCTGCAATGATACCCAGGAGAGGCTTGTGGTCCGTTACTAAGGTGAAACTTCTTCCGTAGATGTATTCATGGAATCTCTTGATTGCGGTGACAGCTGCTAGTGCCTCCTTGTTCAGTTATTATTATTATTATTATTATTATTATTATTATTATTATTATTATTATAATAATTTGGATTTATATGCCACCCCATCTCAGGGGAGGACTTGGGGTGGCTCACACAAAATATATATATAATACATAAAACATCATTCAAAATCATATCTAATCCAAATATATTATAAAATATTAAAACACCCCATTTTAAAATCCCCAATCCCTCTCAATCCAGGCCGGCCTGTAAAAACAGTCTTTAGATGGCAGCAGAAGGAACGCAGGTCAGGGGCCAAACGCAGCCCCAAGGGCAACTAGTTCCAAAGGGTGGGCACCCCCACAGAGAAGGCCCTCCCCCGGGGAACTGCCAACCGACATTGTCTGGCTGACAGTACCCCCAGGAAGGCCTGCCTGTGAGAGTGTACTGGGTGATTGGACCTCGATGCTGGTAGGAGGTGCTCCTGCAAGTACCCTGGACCCAAGCCATGAAGGGCTTTATAGATTAACACCAGCACCTTGAATCTTATACGGAGGGCAACTGGCAACCAATGCAGACCGCGCAGGAGGGGTGTCACACGGGACATTCACCACCCGCGTGGCCGCATTTTGTACCAGCTGAAGCCTCCGCATAGTCCACAAGGGCAGCCCCAAATAGAGAGCACTGCAGTAGTCAAGACGGGAGGCAACGAGCACATGGGTGACCATGTGTAGGGAATCTCAGTCCAAGTAGGGGCGCAACTGGCACACCAGGTGAACCTGGGCAAATGCCCCCCTGGTGACGGCTCCCACCTGCTCCTCCATATTGAGCCGCGTGTCCAGAAGGACACCCAAGTTGCGCACCCTATCCATGGGGGGCAACACCTCTCCCCCCATGACTGAAGGTGGAATTTCTTGGATCCGAGATGCCGGTATGCACAGCCACTCAGTCTTGTCTGGGTTGAGCTGGAGCCTGTTCCTCCCCATCCAGATCCATACTGCCTCCAGGCACTGGGACATCACGGGGAGGGCATCACTGAGATGGTCCAGGATGGAGATGAAAAGCTGGGTATCATCAGCATATTGATGATACCTGACCCCGAAACTGCGGATGATCTCGCCCAGCGGCTTCATGTAGATGTTGAACAGGAGGAAAGAACCGACCCCTGAGGCACCCCACAAGTGAGGGGCCTCGGGGTCAATCTCTGTCACCCCGTCAACACCAACTGCATGCGTCCCGTAAAACGATGCCTCCCACTCCCAGCTCGCGAAGGCGCCACAATAAGATACCATGGTTGATGGTATCAAAAGCCACCGAGAGATCTAATAGGACCAGGACAGAGGAACATCCCCTATCCCGAGCCCTCCAGAGATCATCCATCAGCGCGACCAATGCAGTCTCCGTGCTGTAACTGGGCCTGAAGCCTGATTGAAACAGATCTAGGTACTCAGCTTCCTCCAGGAAAGCCGGAAGCTGTTGAGCCACCATGGTCTCAACAACCATTGCTAAAAAGTGAAGGTTGGAGACGGGACGAAAGTTGTTCAAATTGGCTGGGTCCAAGGCAGGCTTCTTAAGAAGGGACCTCACCACCGCCTCTTTCAAGGTGGCAGGGAAGAACCCCTCCTGCAATGAAGTGTTGGTAACTGCCTGGAGCCAGTGACGTGTACCCTCCTGGGCGGCATATACCAGCCAGGAGGGGCACGGGTCCAATAAACACGCGGTGGCATAAAGCTGCCACATAATCCTGTCCACCGCATCTGAGGTCACAGGGTCAAACTCATCCCAGATGATATCAACAAGACTCATTGTTGCCTCCACGTCCGACTCAAGCCAGTTGGTGTCCAAACTGGTCCAGATCTGAGCGATCATATCAAGCAGATGCTGACCAAACTCCTCGGCCCGCCCCTGTAATGGTCTCCCCTCACCTGCTGATCAAGGAGGGAGTGCGTGACCCTAAACAGGACGGCTGGGTGATTATCTGCGGATGCGATAAGAGCGGAGAAGACCTCTTCACCACTCCCATCACTGCCAGATAGGTCCTTGAAAAGGACCTTAACTGGGATCGGTCAGATTCGGACCCGGTGGACCTCCAACTGTTCTCTAGGCCCCTCCTCTGACGCTTCATTTCCCGCAGCTCTGTGGTAAACCAGGAAGCTGGCCACGATCTGCGCCAGGTTAAGGGCCGCAAGGGGACAACCCGGTCGAGCGCCCCAGAGGCAGCCTGTTGCCAGGCGTCCGCTAGGGCCTCAGCCGAGTTGTGGGTCAGGGAGGTAGGTAATGGTCCAAGCACCATCCAGAACTGTTTGGGGTCCATCAGGCACCTGGGGTGGAACCACCTCATCGGTTCTGCCTCCCAGTTGGCTGTAGTTCTATTCTGATTTTGATAGAGTCTTTGAGTAGAATGCTATAGGGGCTTCTTTTCCATTGGGTAACTCATGGCTGAGGACAGCGCCTATGCTGAAAGGTGATGCATCGCAGGTTAGGATTATTGGAAGTGTTTCACTGTATTGTATTAGTACGCAGTTGGATGTAATCAGGTTTTTTATTTCCCAGAATACCTTTTCCTCCCGTTGCCCCCAGGAGTAGGTTGCTTTTTTGTCAAGCAATCTGTGTAGTGGTTCCACAATTGTCGGTTTCTGCAGTAAGAACATATTATAAAAGTTAATAAGTCCTAGGAATGCTTGTAGGTCAGTTTTATTTGCAGGTCTGGGGGCTTCCTTGATTGCTTTGACTTTGCTCTCAGTGAGGTGGATCCCTTCACTGTCTGTCAGGTATCCAAGGAATTCGACCCTGCTGGCTGCTAATTGGCACTTCTCTTTTTTTACCTTGAGCCCCACTTCCTTGAATTTACGTAGGATTTCCCTCAGGAGGTCACGCAATTGTCTTTTGTCTTTAGCTGATACAAGGACATCATCAAAATATGGCACCACCCCTTTAATCCCTTGCAGTAATCATTCCATCAAACTTTGGAATACCCGAGGCAACGCTGACCACAAACTGTAATCTGTTGCATTTGAATGCCCCTCTGTGTGTCATGATCGTTTGGGCTTCTGCCATCTCGGGGTCTACTGGTAGTTGTTGGTAGGCCTGTGTGAGATAAAGCTTAGTGAAGACTCCCCCAGGAGTGCAATAGGTGGTGTACTATGGGAATCGGGTATGCACTTTGTTGTAGCACATGGTTCAGGGTTGCCTTGTAGTCCTCACAGATTCGCACAGACCCATTCGGTTTTATTGGTGTGACAATAGGGGTTTCCCACTTTGCATGGTCAACTGGTTCCAAAACTCCTTGGGCGATAAGTTTATCTACTTGTTCATCTATTTTAGTTTTGAGAGCGAAGGGGACCCACCTCACTTTTAACCTTATAGGGGTTACGGTTGGGTCTAGATTAAAGGAGATTGGGGACCCCAAGTACTTGCCTAGTCTTCTGTCAAATACCTCTTGGAATTCTTCCATCAGGGTCTCCTCCCAATCCATCTCGTTGATGCTGTTTATTCTGGTGACTTCTATTCCCAATGGTTCAAACTATTCGAGCCCCAGCAAACCTGGCCAGTCCCAGTCTACTATAGTCAGCAGCAGGATTTTTGAATGGTTTTTGAATGCTATTCTGAATTATCCAATTCCTAATACGGGAATTTGGTTTCCTTTCAATGTCAGGGTTTGCTTTTTAAGATGGTTCCTGCTTATGCTCAGAATTAATCTTTTTATGGTGTCCCAGGATACCATCGACAAGTATGAGCCAGAATCCAACATGTTTGGCCCTCTATTTTGACCTGGACATGTACCTTTTGGGCATTTGTCATGTTGGAGTGTCCGACGGTCACTGTCTGGTGTGTTTCATCTCTCCCGCCTGCGGTCTCTCTCCCTCGCCTGTTTCTCGTGGTCTGGTTCCAATGGCTTCTGGTTTTATTCTCTCCGTCTCGGGGTTTGGACTCCATCTTCATCTCGGGAATAATTCTTTGTCGCTCTGCATGCCCATGCAATGTGTCCCTGCCGCTCGCAACGTAGGCAGATGGCATCTAGGAACCGGCATTCGGATCGTGGATGGTTCCCTTCACATACGGCACAACGAAACTCTTTTCTTTTTCCATTCCAGCCTCTCGTCTCTCGTTCTGAGCAGAGTTGATTAACCCCTTCTTCACCTCTTTCATCTTCCGACTCAGATTGATGTCTTTGTGGTGTGTGGTGGTTGTGTCTTTTGTCGATTCTTGTGGTATCTTATTCATTTTCCGCATGGTGGCTGCTGATTTCTTGGTCACTTCCATCGCGGTTGCCTCCTTGATCACTTCCTTGAGAGTTATCCTAGGCTTTGTCAGTAGTCTGCTTTGTAGCGTTAAATCTCTCAGTCCCAGGACTACTTGGTCTCTCATAGCCTCCTCCATGTTCAGGAATTCACACATCCCGGAGATGTCCCTCAGGTTTGCGATAAAATTGCCTATGCTCTCACCTTCCTTTTGGTCTCGCCGGTAGAACTCATGTTGTTTGATGAGGCAGGATACTGGCAGAGTGTAGTGAGCTCTTAGGAGTCGTTCTAAGTCAGGCCATGCCATCTTCTTTACATTGGTTGGTGCCGACAATGCTTTTGCCATTTTAAAAACAGCAGGCCCACAGTGTGTCAGGAAGACTGCTCTTTTTCTTTGTTCTGATATTGTTGTGAGTTCGTTCCCTTCGAGGAACATTTGGAAATGATTGACGTACAATTCCCAGTCTTCGGTTGTGGGATCGAACAGTGCAGGCAGTATGTTAATCCCAGCCATTTCGTTTCAGTTTGGTTCTGGATATTTTTGGTAGCCATGTGCTCATTGGTCTTTGTGTCTCAAGATCCCATCTTCGTCGCCAGTGTTGGTTCGCATGGAAGTACTCAGGACACCAACATTCTGATACAGCTTTTATTTCTTGCTAGGAACACAATACAAGAACTCCTCGCGGAAGAAACCACGGCAGCCTTTATAGCTGGCTGCTCACTGCTTGTGTTCAGTGATGGCTCGTTGAATTTCCGCCGCTGGGGAACCTTCCAATCACAAGTAAATATGCTAATACCTAACATCCTCCTTTCCATGTGAAGAGAATATTTTCAAGGCATCTTCCTACCCAAGATCTCCAACTCATTACTTGGCAGTTATGAAGTGCTCTATATTAGGGTGACAATATTTGAGGGGCTGCCACAAAGAAGAGGGGAACAACCTATTCTCTAAAGCCCTGAAGGCAGAACAAGAAGCAATGGATGGAGACTAACCAAGGAGAGAAGCAACCTAGAGATAAGGAGATATTTCCTGATAGTGAGAACAATTAATCGATGGAATGGCTTGCCTTCAGGAATTGTGGGTGCTCCATGACTGGAGGTTTTTAAGAAGAGATTGGAAAGCTATTTGCCTGAAGTAGTATGGGGTCTCCTGCAGGGGGGGTTGGATTAGAAGATCCCCAAGGTCCCTTCCAACTTTGTTATTCTGTTATTCAGATGAAGTGGGATGACATTTTCCAAAGACGTTTCAACATCCAACATCCTTGGTCAATGGAGATGCTGTCTGAAGCTGAAAGGAATTAATAGGCATCAAGTAGACATGCTCTCATCATCCACACAATACTGAATTTAGGTGGATGATGAGATTATAAATAGTCTTAAGAATATGCTACCATATCCCTTAACTTTCTTAAGTTCTGCTACCCTTTTGCTTATTCTTTCCTTTGCTGAAAAATAATAAACAACAAGAAAGATTTAAGTTTGCTGCCTCAGTTCCAATGAAGCTGACCCATACGAATATGGATTGTGAGACATAGCCCAGCTTATGACAGCTGGGCAGTCATTTCTTAATGCAAAAATCATGCATTGAATAGAAAATGCAGATGCTTGACTTCTTTTTTTGTCCAGCAACTCATATTGTGTTATATTTCTCTTGAGAGTTGCAAGGCAGACAAAGTTTGACAAAGTGCATTGTGTCTTCTTGGAAAGGAATGACAGTGGACTGAAATTTGGAAAGTCAGTCTCCATTGTAGACCATGGGTTTCAAACCTTATGGGAAGGAATGTGCTGTTTTGCACAGACTGACCCTTGACAATCAGATCAAATTAGCCCTTTCCTTCATTCTGGCTTACTTGCAAAACAGAAAGAAATATCTGCTTAACTACTAGCAGGATTGAATCCTTTGCACAGCTATCAACTTCAGTGGTTGATTCTAGATGGGTCGTAACATCTAGTCCACCCTACCTTAGAAGTTCCTGTGAAGATAAAACAGGGTGCAACCCATGAGCTCCTTATAGGATCCGTGGCATCAAAATAAAATCCATCTACATCTGTCTTTCTAAGGTTAGGGCCCTTCTAATGCATTCAGACTACAACACTCAGAATTCCCAGCCAGCCTCGTGATTGTTTTCCAATACATCTGGAGTAAGTCAGGTTAGAAAAGCTTGGCCTATGCTACTAACCTTAGAAACTATACACACAGCTGTACAAGTTCATTGGCAGGAAGTGGACTTACAACCACAATTGGAACCAAACATTCTGTTGCTAGGCAAGGCAGTTGTTATAAGTGAATTGTACCCAGGTTTATGATTCTTTTTGCCATGGTTGTTAAGGGAATCATGCAGTCATTAAGAGAATCCAGCTTTCCCCACTGACTTTCCCTATCAGAAGCCAGCTGGGAAGGTCAGAAATGGTGATCACATGATCCAAAGACACTACAACCACTTTAACACCTGAATTATTACCAGGATAATTTTGACCGGGAAGATGCTATGACAGTCATAAGTGTGAGGACCAGTTGTAAGTCACTTTTTTTCAGTGCTGTTGTAACTTTGGTTACAACTTACAAAGAAATGATTATAAGTTGAGGACTATCTGTAGTTAAGGATTCATTTTATCTTTACACCTTTACTAGGTGACTCACCAAGCACCACATTTTTTTCTGATCATTTTTTTTTAAACTCGAAGAGACAGGATCCTACCTTCTTTACTGGGGAACCAGTAAATCAATTTTATAATGCAAGTTCACACTTCCAACACCACTCCATTGGAGCCATGACTCAAAAATATCACAAAGAACAACCAGGGAGACCAAGAGGCAGAAGGTTCTGATTAAAACATATTTGGAAAGACCCCCTGACCTGCAGGAGGAATCATCTACTGTATTTACCTAAGTGGAAGACTAAATTTTCCCCATAAACAATTTACGGTTAGATTCACTGAATATGCAGTGTGGAAGGGAGGTGAGTTTCATCACTTATTTTCCTAGCCACGATGGTGATGTTCTGATCTAAAATTAGGCTTGTCTTCTTCTCATAAACTGTGATGCCTTTGGACCTAGTCAATTGCAGGGAGAAACTGTTGGTGTCAAAGTTTGGTCAGAGACAGGTTTCTTTGATTGATAGGAAACAGATTTATAAGTCCAGTACTATGACCGAAAACAGAGGGAGCTTAAGACCATGGTTAAAAGATCTTGCCTCTTATCCAAGGCTGAATGGAGGAAGAAGGTGGGGAAGAAGAAGAGGGAAAGAAAGGAATGGATGGATGGATGGATGGATGGAATGTAGTATTTTTAGCTACCGCATCCCATTCCTATCAGTTGGACATTGATCAAAACCGGTCATTACACAAATTCTCCTCCTCCAACTGTAATCCAAATAACTTGGTCACCAAGCAAAATCATCAGGATACCCCAAAATTCTTGTCTTTTTCCATTTCAAGTGATATGACAAGAAGCAGGTGAGGAATAGATCAGACTTACACCTGGAATCTGAAGACCCTCAACCGACTCCCCTCCTATCCCACCCCCTTTGCTCTTTTCCCATAAGTTTCCTCCACGCTCAGCTCCCAACCCAAACTCAGAAATAAAAGAGCTGCCCTGAGGGAGGAGAAACTTCCCCAGGTGACCTCACCTTTGACCTGTCCCCAAACTCCTTTGAAAATGGAGAATGTGACCACGCTTTCCAAGCCACCGTTTCCTTTGCTCTCCATCCGACCCTCCCCATTGCCTTCCCACGACCCAGTTGGCCAAGATTAGGGTTCCCGCATCGGACCCGCGGGAGAACCCTGGTTGACCACCAGAGGGCAAGCCAGGAGACCCAGGACAGGAGTCTACCTCGGCCTCCAGCCCCATCGCGGCGCTCCAGCCCTCGCAACCCTACTCAAGACGGAGGGAGGGGGGGTGTCTCGTACGCAACCCACAAACCTGCCGAAATATTACCGGCGGTATCCGTTTCACGACCGGCGCCCACCCTCCGCGTCCCCCACCCTTTCTGGGGCGCGGGGTTTGGCATTTGGCGTGCCTCCTCGCACCTCGCAGGAGCCCACAAAGCCGAGACGCCTTTGTTTTTCCCCACGCCGATCCTACCTCGGAGACTGCTCACATCCTCGTTTCTTGGAAAAGCCACACAAACACACGGCAGGGAAGGAAAAAAGCAAAGGCGGCGGCGGCGGCGGCGGCTGAGACAGGGGTGGGTGGGTAACACCTGAGCGCAATCCCCCAACCCCCAGTTTCCACCACGGCGGAATTCTCTGCTCCGCCACCAGCTGTTGATCGCGCTCCTGGTCCCTCTTTCCCGACCCTTCCCGGCCGCTGACCCTGCTAACTCTCTTTAAACCGACATTCTCACACAAACAACCCCCCCTCCCAGTCTGAAAAAGAGTTTGGGGGCACCATGGAGGGGCGGGGGTCGTACGTGTCTGGATCTGACTTTCTCCGCGCAATGGGCGCTTGGAGAGCCGAACCAAGCCAGCCTTGAAACCGAATGCCCGCGCTGCTCAAGGGAGCCTTAAATCGGTATGCCAAAAACCGCTTTCTAGCCTGTTGCTAGAGGGAAATTCTTCGGTCGGCTTCCTGCTTGGTTTCCCACCCTCTCCCGCAGCGTGCAACCGGGAGCCCTGAATCCGAAGACTGAAAGAAAGAGAAACAGCGAAGTGAGGGCTCGGCTTGGAAAATCAGAGAGAATAACAAATTAACAGAGTTGGAAGGAGCTTTGTAGGTCATCTAGTCCAACCCCTTGCCCAAGCAGGAGACCCTACGCCATTTCTGACAAATATTGACAAACAGCAGTCAATAGAATGGTCAATGCCTGGAATGCACTACCTGTTTCTGTTGTTACATCCTCAAACCCCCACTCCTTCAACCTCAAACTATCCACTATTGACCACACCCCGTTCCTAAGAGGTCTGTAAGGGGCGTGCATAAGTGCACCATCGTGCCTCCCGTCCCTGTCCTATTGCATCCCATTTATTTGTACCTATTTCCTGTATTCTTACTCATGTTTATACTTATACCTATTATCTTGTAAGTGATTGACAAATCAAATAAATCATTGTAATTTGTTTGGTTTTTTATTTCACCTCTATCTGCTCATTAAATTCGGACAGTATTGCTTTCTTTTGAAGACTATTTTTGAGTACATTTTATCTCCAACTGAGAATTATTGAAAAGTGGAGCCAAGTTGCATTAAAGGACATTTATTTATGTTTTGGATTTTATTACGTTTGTGTTACACTCTGGGTCATCACAGTAGTAGTTTCCATAAAAAAAATTGGGGGGAGGAGAAAGGAAATCTGGAAAAGCAGTGCAGCAGTTTGAAAGCGAAAGTACATTCCAATCCTTATCTTTAAAAGTTTGTAACTAAAATACCAGAGTTTTTGCCTGTGAACATATTTAATTGGAGAACGTGAATGATGACACCCAGCCTGCAAATGTGTTCAATTGGAGAATCTGGTTTATGAGACACCCAGGCAGGAGGGGGGGAACAGGGTCACAGGTGACTGTAAATTACGTATGCCAGAGTTGGCTTCATACAGGGCAGTACCAGTATGTCACCTGCAGTGAATCCTTTGAAGTTTCTTGAAGTTTGGCTCGAGAATCATGATTTAATTAGAGCGATTGCTGGAATCCTGACACTTATACCTGTCCAATCTTTTCTTCAAAACCTCCAGCAATGGAGCATCCGTATCCTCGGGAGGCAAGTTGTTGGTCCATTAATTAATTATTCTCACTGTCAGGAAATTTCCCTTAGTTCCACATTCTTTTTAACCAGTGTCCCATCTGTTGCTTCTTGTCATACCTCAGGTGCTTTGAAAAATAAATTGACCCCCTCTTCTCTGTGACAGACCCTCAAGTTCCAGAAGACAGCTATCATGTCATCCCCAAACCTTGTCTTTGTTATAGTTTACATTATATTTTTTTGCAGAGCAAGTATATTTACAAATCAACAAGTGGACCTTTGTGGAACCAGATAACAATCATCTTCCTATGAGCAGTAAATTAATCTAATATTGACTCCTGCAGTGCCTCCTGGACTGTAATTCCACCCAGCTTTTCATTGTTTGCATACCATACTTTAACCTGTGAGAGCTAATTTGGTCTAGTGGTTAAGACACCAGGCTAGAAAGTAGGAAACTGTGAGTTCATGCCTTTAGCCATGAAAGTTGGCTGGGTATCCTTTGGCCAGTCATTCTTTCTCAGCCCAACTCATCCCCCAGAGTTGTTGTTGTGGGGAAAAGAGGAGGAGGAAGGTGTGTTGGATATGTTCGTCACTTTGAGTTATTTGTAAAAATAATGAAATAACAACAACAACAACAACCCAGACTTAACAGTTGTCGATAAGAAAGACAAAAAAGTCTGGATAGTGGATGTGGCAGTGCCTGGTGACAGCAGAATAGAAGAGAAAGAACTGGAGAAAATTGTTCTGACCCAGGCTTCGTAAATCGTAATTAATCACAAACTTGTTTTAAAAGCAAAACCTATTTTATTTCAATGCTGGGAATTGTTTTCATTTCCAGCCAGAACTAATCTTAAACAGTCCCCCAAGATAAGCACACACCTTTCAGTTCTGTGGAATGCTGCCAAAAACAGAAGTATCCAATTAACTATGATAGAAACCAACTGAAGTACAAGAAAAAACCAACCAAAGTACATAGAGCTTCAAGGAGGACTTGGAACTGATTGAATTACTTTGCTTCCTGCAAAGGTTTCATCATTTAGGCATGACTTTTATCCCTTATGGGAGGGACAATCACCTCCCAGCCTGTCAGCTCTGTGCACATGCGCACTGGGAATAGGCTCCCCTGGGTCCTCTGCTTCACTGCTGCCAGACTCTGGAGGCTCTGAAGGCAGCACCCCACTCCCTGATGGTCCTTGCCCCATTCCTGCATCAGATGCAGGACCCTCGGAGTCCTCTCCAGACTCCCTGACTGGTCCCCTTTCTTGCCCACTGTCCGATTCCACTGCCATCTGCACTGGCTGCTGGCGAACCACAACAAAAATAACAAAATACAAAGGCCTACAAAGATAAATAGAATGACTATGGCAAAGGCAAGCAAGGGTAGTACTACTAGTAATAGGTGCAGTCCCAAAACAACTGGAGCACCGCTTGAACACCATAGGCATTGACCAATTCACCATCAGTCAACTGCAGAAGGCAGCTTTGCTTGGAACAGCTTCCATCCTGTGGTGATATCTGTAACGCCATCAAACATCCAGATTTGCCTATCCCAGGTCCTTGGTAAGGACTCAATAGGTAGACAAAAATGCCAAACCCAGTCTGAACATCTGGCTGACTGTGCGATTAATAATAATAATAATAATAATAATAATAATAATAGTAGTAGTAGTAGTAGTGGTGGTGGTGGTGGTAGTAGTAGTCAATGATATTTTTAAATATTCAATTGACTGAGCTTCATGTTTAATGAATAAAAGAGATAACAACAACACCCCAGACCTAACAACTGTTGATAAGAAAGACCAAGAAGTCTGGATAGTGGATGTGGCAGTGCCTGGAGACAGCAGAATAGAAGAGAAAGAAGTGGAGAAGTTAATAAAATGCAAAGATCTACAAATAGAAATAGAACAACTGTGGCAAAGGCAAGCAAAGGTAGTACCACTAGTAACAGGCGCCTTGGGTGCAATTCCAAAACAACTGGAGCACCACTTGAACATCATTGGCATCAACAAATTTGCCATGAGTCAATTGCAGAAGGCACAACAGCCACAACAACCACAACACGAATAATAAAAACCTGATTTCCTGGAATTATTTCTGTCAGAGTTTGCACAATGTTGAGCCACAGAGGAATGAAACAAACTGGGATCTTGCCACACAAAAGCTGAATTACCAAGTAATCTTACTGGTTAAACCTAATCAAGCATAACATGCTGTCTGGAATGGATGTGCCAAGGTTTTACATAGCTTCGTTAAATGTATTCAGTATTTTCTTTCTTGCCTTTGCTTTGTCGCAAGCTAATGTTCCACTCCTCATTTGAAGCAGGGGTAGGGAGGACATTTATTTGCCTTTTCTTACTTGCTGGTGAAATGCATTACTTTTCTCAAAATTCTAATATCCTCAAAATTCTCCATTTACAACATCTTACACTACTTCCACAAGGCCACAGGCTATGCATTTCTTTTATAAATGACTGGTAATCAATCCTTAGGCAATCAGGCAAAATAACGAACTATATAACAGTTCACGACTTGCAAATACGTATTCTTCAAAAGGAATAAGGCAGATTTCAAAATCAGTTTGATGGGGACTTGTGCATATTGTGGGACAGAGTGGTGTGTATTGGAAAAAAAGGCATGGAATGGAATTTTGGAAAGGGACTTCACATAGACAACTAAAAGTAGATTGGGGGTGGGGTGGGGACAGAGAGTGAGGAAACGTAAATCACAATACTGGAACTCCAACTTTGCCCCTCACATCCTTCCATGAGATGTTGTGATGAAAATACGGAATGAAGCTAAGATTCTCACAATGTGTCAAACCCACATGGCAGGAAAACAATTCCACAGCTGAAACTGCCTAAAGTGAGATCGAGTAGATGTGATGGAAGACACAACTGGAGAAAGAGAGACCTGTGTGTTGTAAGAATCTCAGTAATATCACTGCAAGTTCCCAGGGAAGAGGCAACAGATTCCAGAGATGGACCCCAAACAAGAGACAGCAATGGTCCTGAACTGGATAGGGGAGGAAGAAAAAGATTCAGTCTGGCCACATCCTAGAATCTCCCAGGGTCTGTTGGGTTAGATGGTGATAGCTATAGACTATAAATAGTCAGATTCTATCTATTAAAGGTAAAGGTTCCCCTCACAACAGTAGCTTCTTCCAAATGTTTGAAGTTCAACTTCGAGGATTCTCAGCTATGCTTATGCTGGTTTTGGAATTCTGAGAGTTGAAGTCCATGTAGCACCTGGAAGTTGCCCAGACTCTGAGAACTGTTTTAGCTTCAAATATAAAGCTGCTGCCCTACATTGCATCAAAGTAATTGTTTCATTTTTTTATATTACCTGTCCTGGCGATAAAGTTATTTTTAGCTAGAAGGATCTCTCAACATGTGATATATGAAATGTCTAAAAGCTCAGATATTACAAAGATATCGGGAGCATTCAGAAGTTGGGTTATTCTTTAATGACATTACTGCACATCCTAGTTTCGGACGGACCACAGCAAAAGAGAAAAAAACACTTCCAATCGTGGCATCAGAAATTTGTATGCCAGCTGCAAGGTTCCTCTCTATGGTCCTGAATTCAGTGTCTTCAGTCTGCCATTTGTGGTACTACCACAAATAAGTGGGACTCCAGGTAACACATAATGTCTCCAGAACCTGTTTAGTATAGACAACAGAAATTCCAATTCTGCTTATTTCTGAATATTTCTTGACTATCCTTCAAAACACAGTGGTTTTCCTAAGGTGGCTTTGAAAACACATCAAGCCTACATTGAAAATAAGAGGTACATCAAAATAAGCACCTAGTAAAGCGGAAGAATCAAAAGATCCATTTAAAATGCTTTAAAAAAAAAACCTGGAGAATGGAAAATCTTTCCCAAGCATGGGAATTTCTGATGTAAGATACTTGACCCTTGATGGCCTCAAGCTCAGGCTCTCCAAATGAGTATCAAAGGCTGAAATGATACAACTTTACATGCTTAACTTGGTTATGGTATTAATCTGTTTTCTAGATTTTCATAATATACTGAACCAAAAACTAACCAATCAACGAATCTTGAAAAGCTTAATCCTAACCTAGCACAGATCTTAAAGAAAGGTACCTGCTAGTACATTTATATGACTTGGTTAAGTCTTTAGTGTCCCTTCTTTGTCTGAGAATGTGCCTTCAATATAATTCTTCTACATTTTTAATGGCCGCCTCCTTCTCCACTGTGAGCCACGATGGCGCAGTGGTCAGAGTGCAGTACTGCAGGCTACTTCTACTGACAGCTGGCTGCCTGCAATTTGGCAGTTTGAATTTCACCAGGCTCAAAGTTGACTCAACCTTCCATCCTTCCGAGATGGCTAAAATTAGGAACCAAATTGTTGGGGGCAATATGCTGACTCTGTAAACCACTTAGAGAGGGCTGTAAAGCATTGTAAAATGGTATATAAGTGTAAGTGCTATTGCTATACCTCCTCCTCCTCCTCCTCTTCTTCTTCCTCTTTCTCCATAGAACAAAGAAAACTTTAAAGAGTTACTTCAAATGAACATTTGAGCTAAAAAAAAATCCCAAGGGGGAAAATATTTAATTTTAATCAGCTTTTGAAATACCGAAAGGAAGCTGACCCTGCTTGAAAAACTTCTTTGGGAACAGAATCCCACAGCAATAGAAATATTGCTCTCTGATGGGAACTACTATTTCATACACATGGAGCACATAAAAAGAAGGAAACAGATATGATGCCAGCTGCTGGAGCATAATGTATTTTATTATTAGCTACAGTCTAAGCAGCCCTGTAACTATGGGAAGAAGTGTCTTTTATTCCTGGTCACGATTCCAACCAAAATAAATTAATTGCAATGTTCCTTTAGTAGCGAGCTCTTTTCCTCATAGACTTTAAGTAAAATATTGAGTTCCATCCCTTGGTGATTCTTTAATTCTGGGTACTTTCAAGCCAAACCTTCAAGGATGATTCTTCAGGGATTCATGTATGACTTGAAGGCATACATCATTTCATGTAGTTGGCTTTCTGTTCTATCTTTATTTACAAGGAACAAAAGATAAAGGTCAAGATTTCCCCTGTCCAGTTGTGTCCAGCTCTAGGGGGCAATGCTCATCTCTGTTTCTTGGCCGAAGGAGTCAGCATTGTCTGAAAACATTTCCATAGTCATGTGGCTGAGGTGGAATGCTGTTACCTTCCCACCGAAGTGGTACCCATTTATCTACTCACATTTGCATGGTTTTGAACTGCTAGGTGGTCAGGAGCTGGAGCAAGTAACAGGAGCTCACCCAACCATGCAGTGCTTGGGTCTTGAACCCCGGCTGTCAACTTTCCAACTCACAAGCTGAGTTTCTTTAACCTCCAAGCCATACATCCCCTTATAAGGAACAACATAGGATTAAATTTCCACTCCTGCAGAGTTTTCCTAAGCCACTTTACCCCAAATTTATTTTATCTTTTACAAAAGTGGAATAAAAATCTTTTCTGGCACAAAAACCAGTGCAAATTTGATTCCGATTCTGTGATTTTTTGATACGATCTTAAACTAAAGTGGTCTTTGGCTACTTTGATATTGGGTAACATGTTGCTTATTTCACTGTTGACTTTAGAGAAGCAATTTGAACAGCAAGAGGACATTATTAATGATAATATGGGAGAAAGAGAAAGCAATTCACCCCCAAAGAATTGAATACTGTAGTTTTCATTCCATTTAAAAAAGAGAGAGAAATCTTCATCTTTGGGGGAAAAAAAACAAAAGTGGGATCACGAATATTGCTTTAGGCACATATTAAAGTTAGCTTTCACAAAATAATGGAAAGATAATATCTCGTAATAGAAAAAAAGGTATCATTTCCTCAAATATCTTTATTTTATTCTGTATTGCTGGATGGACCATTGTTACCACCCATAATAGGCCATCCATATATGCTGCGTTTTCCTTAGCATTTTAGAAATAAAACCGATGTTCAAGTATTTTTTAAAATGGTCCAAAATAAGAATGGGTAGAGGCAGGGTGGGCAAGAAGAGAGAAGGGTAAGATATTAATGAGCTCAAACAAAAGGAGTTCTAAAGCCTGAAAACTAAAAGCTTCCAATTATTTCAAATTACAGTGTGCAGAGGGTGTGAAAGGATGGCCTTTGTACATGTTAATGCCTAGCCAGACCCTTTCCCTTGTTGATTTTTAAAAATGTTGATAAGGTTGTTAACAAAGCTGGTCCTACAGGGGAGGGTAGTTAGGTCTTATCAATCCCCTTGCCCAAATTTCCAAGTCAGATACAAGAAAGGTTCACAGATACGAGCCAAACATGCATATGAAGACAAATATATTTTAATGCCCTAAACAATCAGATTCATGTGATTGGGTTTATGAAACCAATGTGGTGGTTTCCAAGCAAAAAGTTAATGCTTATTATGTGGCACCAAGTCATGTCAATGACTTAGAGCAAGGGTGTCAAACTTGATTTCATTGAGGGCCACATCAGGTTTGTGTTTGACCTCGGGGGGCGGGCGTGGCCGGGGTGGGCATAGCAGCATGACGTCACTTGTGTTGGGGGGCACATGTGGTGACCCAAGCACTCTGCCAGTGAAAATGGACTCCTGAGCTCCATTTTCAGCTGGGATGGCCTCCTGCAACCCTTTGCCAGTGAAAATGGAGCTCAGGAGGGCTGCACAAGCTTCATTTTTGCTGGCAGAGGCACTGTAGGCCAGTCCTTCACTATTTCCAGGGAAGCCCTGTGGGCCAGATCTAAGCATCCCATGACCCAGCCCCCAGGCCTTGAGTTTGACAACCCTGACTTAGAGAGAATTGTTTCCTTGATGATCTATTCCTAAACCTGATTGTTCAGCTATTTCAGTGGGGCACTGTTTGCCACTGTAACTGAGACTGCCTATCTTGTTGATGGCCATCCTCTTTTTTTCTGTCCTTCCACCTTTTCCAGCACTGGAACTTTCTCCAGAGAGCTAGGTCTTTGCATAATGTGTCCAAAGTCAAATAATTTGAACCTGCTAATGTAAGAACTCTTGCTTGATTTGTTTCATGATCCACTGTTTTGCTTTCTTAGCCCACCATGATATCCCTAGGGGTCTGTTCAACACCAAAATTCAAAGACATCAATACTTTTCTGATTCTGCTTCCTCAGTCCAACTTTCGCTTCATTAGAGTATCTCAGGGAATACCATGGCTTCAGAGGTGGTATTCAGCCGGTTCGGACTAGTTCTGGCATACCTGTAGTGGAAATTTTGACCAGTTTGGAGAACCGGCAAATACCACCTCTGACTGGCCCTGCCCACTTGCCCTCGCCGTTACCTCTCCTATATTTCATTGTTTTTTAGCTCAGCTGATTCATATGGCAGAGCTGATTGCCGCACCTCAGCTGAGCTAAAAAAGTTCAGCTCACAGCGTTGATACAGGTTGGTCTTTGACCCCTGCATGCACGCATAGAACTAGCAGGAAAAAATTGGAAACCGACCACTGCACGGCTTGCAATATTCTAATCTTTGTTAAATATAGTCACATTCTATCATTTGAATGTCTTTTCAAAAATTTGACCTACCATCTGTTGTCTTGTTGACAACCTTTATCAAAATATTATACATACCTCAAGGAGAAGTGAGAGCAAATCCCATTCATTGCTAGCACTAATGATGATATCTGATTTGGGCAATGAAACATCTACACGAGAGCAACCAAGCTTAGAGGGCACCATTCATATCTCTAGAATATTATTTTAGCAACAACAGGAACTGACCTGCTATTGCTTTTTTCTGGAAGGTTGTGTTTTGGAGTGTAGTCTAGTCTGTTGGCCCTTTGAAGTAGTCCAGATAAGAAACGCAGCAATGAATACTAGTTTTGTCTTTATTGTAAGATTACATTATAATAGAGACTTGCAATCCTGAAAGTATTTCTCCTCACCTTTCCTTTTACTTTCCAGAACTCTAGGAAACGTCCCTGTGAAATTCTTCTCACAAACCTTCTGTTTCTATGGGCTGAGATACCTTTTGCATGATAGTTGTTCAGTCTATGGCTTTTCTTCCTATCTCCCAAGGTCACTCTCACATACCATTCTCACATACCATTACAAGCCTTATCATTCCTTGATGGTCTCTCATTCAAGTACTATTCTGCTAGTTTTGAGTACTGGTCTGATTCTTTTGAGCCCTGCAATTGGTCAAGTATTGCATGAACCTCTAACAATAAGCTTGATTTCTCCCTCAATTATCCTGATTGCCCTTCTTGGAACTTGTCTCTGAATCCTTTTAAAAGTCTCATATGCAGAACTGCACGCAATGCTTGATGTAGGATCTGAGCAAAGCAGAATAAGGTGGAATAGTTATTTTCTTTGATTTTGGATGTTACAGCCTAAAACATCCTTTGCTTTTTTCACAGCTGCACTTAGTTGTCAGCCCAGACTTTGTTTATCATCAGCTGCTATTCCAGAATCTTTTTCAAGCTAGCTGTTTCAAATCCTTTGCTTGTGCAACTGACTTTTGTTTCCTAATTGAAAAACTTTGCACTTCTCTCCATTATAGGTAATTTGCCACTTTCAGCCCATTTCTCCAAACGATTGAAACTGTTTTGAATTTTATTTCTGTCTTCTAGGCTATTAGCTATCTTACTCAATTTGGCGTCATTTGCAATTGGCACCACTAGTTGAAATGTTTTCACTTCTTCCCAGGCACTCAACTTAGTTCAGCACAAACTCTGCACTAATAAGGAAAAATTAATACAGACTCCCTTTAATAAGGTCCTCTCCTGGGTCTGTCTGTCTGTCCGTCCGTCCGTCCATCTGTCTGTCTGTCTAACTCTCTAATCCTTTCCTTTCCTTTCCTTTCCTTTCCTTTCCTTTCCTTTCCTTTCCTTTCCTTTCCTTTCCTTTCCTTTCCTTTCCTATCTATCTATCTATCTATCTATCTATCTATCTATCTATCTATCTATCTATCTATCCATCCATCCATCCATCCAACCAACCAACCAACCAACCAACCAACCAACCAACCAACCACCAAATTCCTTCCTTCCTTCCTTCCTTCCTTCCTTACTTACTTCCTTCCTTCCTTCCCTCACTCACTCACTCAGTTTGTATAGCTGCCCATTTCAGTCAATGACTCTGAGCAGCTTACAATTAAAAAAAATATTACACTTACATATGCTAAAAAAACCCTCTAAAATATACATAGGAGCAAGAAACTTGGCCAGTTAGCAATATAGTCAGGAAATGGGGCCCTTCACACATTCAATGCCCCAGTCTTAGGAACATAGCCAGGCTTCTAGGAAGGCTAACAGGGTTGGGGCCATTCTTATCTCTGAAGGGAGGATGTTCCATAGAATAGGGGTCACAGTGGAAAACTGTGTATAATAGCAGCTGGGACCAGGATTGCTGTCAGCAAGTGACATCATATAAAGTGTGATGAAACACAGCCACCTTGCTTAGCAATAGTGCTGCAAAGGTTTATTTATACTTGAACTTGTATGCCGCCCCATCTCCGGAGACTCAGGCTCACAAACACAAACAATAAATATTTAAAAAATCATTAAACAAATAACAAGCCCAAATATAAGACATAAAAACGGTGAACATTAAAACCCTCCCTCCCTAGGGAGGGGTCACAGCCAGGTTGGTGAATAACCATGTCTTTAATTCACGCAAGGTGCAGAGATCAGGGGCCAGGCGGAGCTCCAAAGGCAGTTGATTCCAGAGGTCGGGGCCGCAACAGAAAAGGCTCGTCATCGGGGAGTCACCAGCTGGCACTGACCCACCGACAGGACCCTGAGGAGTCCTTGCCTATGAGCTCGCACAGGGCGGCCAGTACTAGGTGTCGGAAGGAGACGCTCCCTCAGATATTGAGGACCCATGCCGTGTAGGACTTTGAATGTCAAAACTAAACATAACCTCAGGATGAGTGGATTGTTAAGTGGGAGGAAGTGGGAGTTTCAGATAAGAATCATGGAGGGTGCAAGAGTGCCATTGGGGAAGGAGTTTCTGTAGGTGGGCACTAGGGAACACAGACTGGCAGAGGTTACACAGGAATGGAGTTCACAGGAGGACTGGCTTGAGGTCCTGGGTGGGTGCATGCTATGCAGTACAAGCAGATGGGGGCTGCTACAGAGTGTGACATCCCTACTTCATTTATTTATTTATTTATTTGGCAATTGCTTACAAGATAATAAGTATAAGGGTAAACATAGTTATGAATACATGAAATGAATACATATAAGAAAAATAAAAGAAACAGTAAAAGAAACAGTAAAAGAAACAATGAAAGAAACAATAAAAGAAACAATAGGACAGGGATGGTAGGCATGTTGGTGTGCTTATGTATGGCCCCTACAGACCTCTTAGGAAAGGGGTGAGGTCAACAGCAGAAAGTCTAAGGTTAAAATTTTTGAGGTTTGGGAAAGAAACCGCAAAATCAGGTAGAGTATTCCAGACATTGACCACTCTGTTGCTGAAGTCGTATTTCCTGCAATCAAGATTGGTGCGGTTAACCTTGAGTTTGTATCTATTGTGTGCTCTTGTATTGTTATGGTTGAAGCTGAAGTATTCATTGACCAGAAGGACATTGCAATGTATGATTTTATATACTATACTTATCTCTAACCAAAGATGGCGTAGTTCTAGGTTTTCTAGGTCTAGAATTTCAAGTCTAGTGGCATAAAGTATTCTGCAATGAGTAGAGGAGTGTAGAACTCTTCTTGTGAAGTATTTCTGGACTTTCTCAACTGTGTTAACATCAGATATGTGATATGGGTTCCAGACTGATGAGCTGCATTCAAGTATTGGTCTGTAAATGTTTTGTATGCTGTAGTTAGTAGTGTGATATTACCAGAGAAAAAGCTATGTAGGATTAGGTTAACAACTCTTAATGCCTTTTTGGCTATGTAGGTACAGTGGGCTCTAGCACTTAGATCATTAGAGATGAGTATTCCAAGGTTCTTGATGGAGTTTGGATCATCAACAAGGTCTTGACTATTCAGCTTGTATTTTATTTTCTGATTTTTTTGCCAATATATAAGACCCAGCACTTATTTGTTGAGATTTGAAGTTGCCATTTGTTTGACCATTCAGATACATAGTCGAGGTCTTTTTGAAGGGTAGCAGTATTGTTGGTGGTGTTGAATAGCTTTACATCATCAGCAAAGAGAATGCAGTTGCTCTTAATATGATCACAGAGGTCCTTTATGTAGAGTGTGAAGAGAGTTGGTCCTAGAACACTGCCTTGGGGGACACCACTGTTGACAGGTACAGAATTTGATAGGACGCTCCCATTTTTGACCATTTGTTGTCTGTTTGACAGAAATGCTTCTATCCAGTTGTGCAGTTGTCCAAAGATGCCATAAGATCTTAGTTTTAGTGCTAGTTTATTGTGTACCACTGAATCGGCTTTACACAAGTCATTGTAGATTGTGTCTATTGCTTTGCCCTGATCGAGTTGTGTAGTCCATATGTTTTTGCAGTGTAAGAGTTGCAGATTACAGGATAGTTTTTTTCTGAAACCAAACTGTTTATTTGAGAGTAGGTTGTTTGTCTCTAAGTGGAGGATAATGGATTGGTTAATAATTGATTCCATGACTTTACAGGTGATGCAGCATAAAGAGATTGGTCTGTAATTTTCAACTAGGCTGGGGTCTCCCTTTTTGAAGATGGGGATGACCGTGGCTTGTGACCATAGGTTTGGCAAGGAGCTGGTTCTGAAAGATTTTTCAAAGTTTATGCTTAAAGGTTCGGCTGTGGCAGTAGATAGCTTTTTTAAGAAGTAGGCACATATTCCATCTGGTCTAGTAGATAGAGATGGTTTTAGGTTGCATAGTGCTTTTTCAACATTGTCTTCTGTAAAATTGATATGTATTAGATCATTTTGGTTGTCTGTAGTTTGACTAGGAAATACTGGGCATGATCCATTGCTGTTTACAATACTGAGCCAAAGAATGTGTTAAAGAGGTTTGCTGTAATGGTGTCATCATTACAGTCTTTACCATTAGGTCCTTTCAGGGGTGGGATGGACCTTGAGTCTTTTAGTTTGTTGTTTACAAAATTGTAGAAAGCACGGGTGGAATTGGTGCATAGAAGGTTTTCCTCTTGTTTAATGTGATAATTGGTGCATTCAGTCTTTATCTGGTGGCATAAATTTTTGTATTGGCTTTTGAAGTTGGCAACGTGACCAGATTTGTTTTTCTGCCAAAGTGATCTTTTTTGGATTGAAGTTTCCTTATTGTTATGAGTAATCTGGTTTTTTTGGGGGGGTTGTTATTGGTACATATCGTTTGATGACTCTTTTGACTTCAAGTAAAAATATATTGTAATAGTCTTCAACAGTATTGCATCCAGTGAATAGAGATTGCCAATCAAGTGATGAGAGATCATTGTCTATAAGATCATAGTTGCCTTTTTTGAAGTTATAATTGGGGATAATGTTGTTGTGATGATTTTTGTGCAGATGTATGTTGAGACAAAAGTCAATTATGTTGTGGTCACTGTTGGAAAAGGGTTCTTTAATTTGTATTCTGTAAATTGAGTTCAAACTATTGCAGAAGATGAGATTGAGGCAGTTGTTAAGTCTAGTATTGTTGGTTACTAGTTGTTCCAGTCCTAGATTTGTTACAGCATTGTAGAAGGTTGCATGTATGGGTTCAGTATTACATTCATTTAGGGTCCAGTTAATATGAGGTAGATTGAAGTCACCAAGAAAGATAAAAGCATGTGGGCAGGATGTTGCCCATGTTAGTAGTGAATTTAGCTTGTTTACATGTTCGATGTCATAATCAGGGGCTCTGTAACATAGTAAGAATCGAAATGTGATATTTAAGGACAGTTCACAGATGATAGTCTCAGGAAGAGCAAGCTCCTGGGTAACTTGGATGTTCTTTAGATGTAAGGACTTTTATAGAAGATAGCAACACCACCTCCTCTACATTTCACGATCTGATCAGTAAACATGATAGTCTCTTACTGTGGTAATGGAGTCAGGGAGAGATGCATTGAGCCATGTTTCACAGACAAATATGATGTCAAATTTAGCCATATTTAATAAGAGGAGAAATTCAGGTATTTTATTCACAAGGCTTCTTGCATTGAGTAGTTTGCATTTAAGGCCAGCTGTGGTTGGAATTGAGGTAGTTGGGGGCATGCGTGCCTAGTCTTGGGTGATGGTGGATTGGTTGAAGTAGGGTTGGATGCTGAGTTGTGGGTTGTGTGACTTACTTTTGATACAGTCAGCATGGTAGTCAATGTACAGGTCCTTCTCTCCATTGTCTAAACATTTTTTGAGTTCTGTCGAGTACACGGAGCGGCACATTGCTGTATGGTTAAGTCAGGGTGAGAATGGAGGTTCTTATGGTTGATGTTGTTTTTGGTGAGTGAATTTATAGTATAAATGAATTTACGTTTGCTTGATTCATTTTTGCAAATGACCCTGCAGAAGCATGGGGCCACCGAGCTGTTTTTTCAAGGTTAGTTAATCTTTCTTTTAAAGAGTCCAGGGATGCTACTATGGTGTCAAGGGATGTTATTCATGTTTCTATGGTATCAACTCTTTCAAACAGGGCAACATATTTGTCCAGTTTGGGTCTGCATTGTTGGCAGAAATATGGAAACGCATGGTTGGATTCTAGGAATTGAATTACTTGCTTGGTTAATCTCAAGCAGCCATGATGAGCGTAGTTGTCACATAGAGAACATTTGAAGAAATCTCCATTATCTTTTAGCGTTTCATGGCATATAAGGCATGTGCAGGAGTCTTGTAGTTTATTGGTGGGGATTTCTTGCTCTTTAGGTAGTGGTTTGGTATTGGATTTTTGTCTTGGCATGGTAGGTTTTTGCGATATTACGTTGATTAGATTGCATAATGAAACAATTTTGGGTAATCAATATAGCCAATATCACACCAATTAATCAATTACAATAATCTCTCTAGTCAAATAATTTTGCTAAGCAACAATATATATAATATAATATATAATATACAATATAATAACATAGTGGGCTCCTTGGGAGAAAAAGGGACAGGATCAAGTTATTGGGGTGACTTGCAATATTCTTTGTTGGGCTACCCATTGATTTTGGTTGCAGAAAGCCAGCAGGAAAACTCACAAATAGTGATCAAGTGATGCAGTTTCACTGCATTTTCATCATTGTGAATGCAGGGACACTGTAACAGGCAGAATACGGACCTGGTCATGTCTATTTTTTTTCAGTACCACTTTGAAGAGTTGCTGCCTAAAGAAATATAAGCTGGTGACTACTCTCGTCTTTCATTGAATCACAGGGCTGGAAGGGATCTTGAATGTCTTCCAGTTGAACCTCTGCTTAAGGCAGGAGTCCTCATACCATCTTGGATAAATACTTATCAAATCTTTTCTTGAAAACCTCCAGAGATGGGACACCCTTTCAATTTAGCAGTTTTCCCACTCCACCTCTATCATTGGCTGACAATTTTTTTTAACCTTTCAGTGGGTGGTTGATGGAAGGAAGTAGGCTATGCACAAAGCACTTCATGGATAACATTAATTATATGTCAACCCAGAAGCCAATCTGGCTGAGGCCATCTTTGTGGCTTCAGGGTTGCCACAAGGCAGAAGAGGGGACAGGGAAGGGGGATAGTTAGCTGGGGATTTGCCATCAAAAATAAAAAGTTTTCCTGTGAGAACCAAGGTCATTCCAACAGGTGGCTGGGAGGGAGAGTGGGGTGACCAAACAACTGGCCAGCACCTCTATTGGACAATGTGATTGATGACTTGGGGAAAGGGGAAAACATTCACTTTTTAATTAGGTGAAAACCGTGGGAACTTTCAGAATCAGTTTTCACCAGTTGTGCCAATATGATGTATCCAATACATTGTTCTTTGAGAAATCTACCTGCCTCCCAGTTCTGTTCTGAATGGGTGCATTACTTGGAATGCTGACATTATATTGTTTATATCCATAAATCATTAGTTTCCTCTATTTGCAACCGATAGGTGCAGCTTCTCAGGTATGCATCTGTCTCCTTGTTGTGATTGGGATGACTCACAAGGATTTTTTTTATTTGATGTTCTTATTTAATATGCTGATTCTCTTGTAATTGGAATGTAAGCTTATGAAACACAATCTGATACCTTATATTCCTCTGCATGTCTGATCTACCACCTTTTTTTCAGACTACAGAGGCTGAATAAAGCCAATGTAAACCTAAATCCAATTTAAGCTAATGGAAGACTATGAAGCCCAAGCATTTCACAGAACCACAATCTCTGGATGTTCATGCAGATATCACTTGTAAGAACTACAGGAAATGAGCCCACTTTCTCCAAGCATGGAGGAAGGTTAATACTGTGTAATATTCTTACATGAAACAAAATTGAAGTCTCTCTCTCTCTCTCTCCGTCTTTCCCACTCTCTCACACAAACATAAACACAGAGCATACATTCTCACATATAAAATAAATTATGGGAATGGATAAATATGTCACAGTTAATTTAGTACAAAGTATTATGGTGTTGTACAAGGGGAAGGCAATGGGATGGAAGAATCTGATTCAATTTAGAGCTGCTCCTGTTATTGAATCTACTCTAAGCACCAGGATTTCACAACCTAATGTGTACATCCTTAAATTAGATTATGCAAAGTATGGTTGCATATCGATAGCCATGCTCTTTCAAATGGTCTGATGCAAAGTATAACTCACAAAAGTGCATAGGAAAGAGATGTATACATTAAGGGAAAACAGTGCATGAAGGTGGATATATCTGAGAAGAATGCATTGCATAAGGAAAATCATTTGCAAAAATTATAGGGCTATGCAATGCTTTGGGTTTGATTTGCTTTCCAGAAGGAACTTCTAGGTGAAGGTAGTACCTATCTGAACTTCTTTAAAGAGAACCTGGGAACTGTCTTTTTCTGGAACCATGTGGGTGATGTAGAGGGCAGCCACACAAGAAGTCAAAGGAAATATGAAAAGAATGGAAAACAAGAGTGCAGGAAAGCTACATCTTTCTTGATGTACCTACCATATCTTAATGTCTGCCCAACCTATTTTCCCAGATTAAAAGACAGACAAGGAAGAACTCCTTGAGTGGGTCCAGAGGTATTTCACCAGAAGAGTACTCCATTCCTCTACTCACAATAGAGTCCCTTATGCCACCAGGCTTGAAATTCTGGGCCTGGACAATCTGGAACTGTGCCACCTGTGGTCTGACCTAAGCATAGTACACAAAATTGTCTGCTATAACGTATTGCCTGTCAATGACTTCTTCAGCTTCAACCACAATAATACACAGGCAAACCATCAATATAAACTCAAGGTAAACCACTTCAAACCTGATTGCAGAAAATACGACTTCAGCCACAGAGTGTTCAATGCCTGGAACACCCTACCAGACTCTGTTGTTACAGTCTCAACCTCTCATAGCTTCAACCTCAAACTGTCTACCGTGCACCTCACCCCATTCCTAAGAGGTCCTTAAAGGAGGCATGCATAAGCGCACCAGTGTACCTACCGCCCTGTCCTACTGTCCCCATTTATCTGTATTTACTTCATGTTTATGTTTATACTTATACCTTTTGACAAACAAACAAATAAAATAAATAAATAATTCAATGTCAACAATTCTGTGTCAACTGTTCATCTCCACAGTGGGTTTCATCCTAGCTTCCAACATTAGACACTAAAATAAATTACTCTTTTCTGTTCATTTTTCTACCCTGTGATCCCATTTAGCAAATCTTGGTTTTCAGTATAAATATGACTTCCTATTCTCCGCTCTTCTTTTTACAGGATTCAGCTTATTTTATATAGAATCTGGCACCTGGTGCATTTGTTTATATGCCTTGCTTCTTGCAATTCTGTAGCCGAGTGAAAAACTCCAACAGGAAGCCATCACTAACACAGGGAAAGGGGGTCTCACATATGGATTTTCAATCACAACATTTGGAAAACCTAGCATTAGTTTAGCATCCTGATGAATAGCTACTCTATAAAGATCATGTCTTTGCCTACCGTTTGTAGAGCTCCTGAATGGCACACATCTATTCATAAAATGCCACCAAGAAGCAGTCCTGATTGAAATTTCTGCGAATGGCTTCACAGTTCAATTTATGTGAGGGTTTATCAATTGCAGGAACATGTGCCCATCATTTCAAATACTGTACAGAATGAATCTTTTCAATAGCTGGAATCAAAACAAACTTTCTCCCTTGTGTGTGTGTGTGTGTTTTTTAATCATTTCAGTCCTGTCCCTGAGCTGGGACATTGGCAAGAGGACCCAAATATCTTCCAATGTCATCAGGTCGGGGTTGTCCCTAAATGTTTTGCAGATTGATGCAAAGGACGAATTCTTGGTCTTTGAAGTTACCATGGCAACCTCTCTTGTTTTCTTTGAAGCAGAGAGGGACAAATTATTGCAGCTCCCTGTTCCCATTCAGCAGGGCAAGACCAAGAAAGCAAAGACCACAGCTTTCAATAATTAATGCTAGTTGGGTCAAATCAGAATATCAGAAAACTGTACAAAGAATTTCTCACATAGAGTTCATGCAAGAACAGTTCCTTGGAATGATCTGAAACCTTCTTGCCAGATTTTGTTGCTTTGAAGCTAGGTTCCTGTTTATGAGAGAAGCTGTCAAATGACTTGCCCTTTCTCTCTTAATTGTTTATGTCTCCTCTTCTCACAAATTGTCACATAAGGTAAGAGATGATGGGAGTCAACATGAGAGACAGCTGGGCATTCTCTGGCATTTGGAAGTCAGAGCTGTGTATGCCACATGGTAGCCTTCAAGCTTCAGTTCCTGTGAAGGATACCTGCCCATCATTTCATCTGAAAACAACACCTGCTGTCAGCTTTTTTTTCTCTTTACATGGAAGAGAGAATGAGCAACTTTGTTTTTCAGGCTAGTAAGTAAGGTCAAGGCAAAAAAACTTCAGCCCTGCCTACTTTTGTAGCCATCCACAGCTGGTGCATGGATCCCCACAGCATGGATGAAGATCATATGGACTTCTGCTTTATAAGATGCTAAAAATGGACTACTATTACATTTCTGTTGGAAGCACCAAAAGGATGAAAGAGTTACCATATTTTTGCACTATAATAGTGATGGTGAACCTTTTTGTTGTGGTGTGCCAAAAGCACGTGCGCGTGTGATAGCGTGCATGCACATGTGCTGGCACCCACAATGCAATGCGCCTCCCCCCATGCATGTGTGTGCAACACCTCCTGTCTCCTTACCTGCATTGCACATGTGTGCACCTCCCAGCTGATTTCTGGCCTGTTTGAGACCTTTTTGTTCTCCTGGAGGCTCAAGGGAAACCTCTGCAGCCTTGGGAGGGTGAAAAACAGGCCTTCTGGAAATTCTGTAAGTTCCCGTTTCAGCCTCCAGAGGGCCTGTGGTGCCTGGGGGAGGCCGTTTTCGCCCTCTCGGGAGCTCAAGGGAAGCCTCTGGGAGGCCAAAAACTGCCTCAAACAGGCCAAAAATCAGCTGGGAGGCACACGCATGCACAATGCAGGTAAGTTTGGCTGACACTCGCATGCCTGCACAAATGGCTCTGCGTGCTGCCTGTGGGACCTGTGCCATAGGTTTGTCATCACAGCACTATAAGATGCTCCAGACCATAAGATGCACCGAGCTTTTGGGGAGGAGAACAAGAAAAAAAAATCTGCTTCTGCCTCCCAGCAATTTGCCTTCTTGCAGCAGACAGCAAACAGCCTGGTCAGCTTCAGCACAGACAGATTTAGCATGAGCAGCTGATTGATGGTTGGATTGGCCTCCTGGAATACTGCCGATTAGCTGTTCCAGGTGGTGGGGATTGCTGCCTCCCATTGCTGCTGCTGCCACCCATCGCTGCCACCCATTGCCATCTCTGCATGTCCCATTTTTGGTCTTTGTGTGCCCCATTTGTGGCCTCCATGCATCCCATTTTTGGCCCATTCCATGTGGCAGCGATTGGTGGCGATTAGCAGTGGCAGCGGCCAAAAATAGGGTGCATGGAGGGTGAAAATGGGGCATGAGGAGGTGGCAATAGGCAGTGGCAGTGATCGGCAGGGATGGTGGCAATGGGCAGTGGTGATCCTTGCAGCCTGGAACAGCTGATTGGTGGTATTCCAGGAGGCTGATCCAACTGCCAACCAGCTGCTCATGCTAAATCAGGCTGTGCTGAAGCTGACCAGGCTGTTTGCTACAAGGAGGTAAATCGCTGGGAGGCAGAAGCCGAAGGATTGGGGTCAGTGGGTGGGCAGAGCTTTGCCAACATTCACTCTATAAGATGCACAGACATTTCCTGCCACTTTGGGGGGGGATGCATCTTATAGTGCAAAAAATATGGTAGTTGCCTGGGGGATGGACAGCCAGGAGCTCCTTTCATGTCCCTCTTAAGTTGCCCCCTAAAGTAGTTCCCATTTGTCTACTTGCAATCATCCTCTTTCAAACTGCTGGGTGAGCAGGAACTGGAGCTAGTGACGGGAGCTCACCCTGTCACATGGCAGCAAACTAGTCTCTAACGCGAGCCTGCCAATTGTCAGTCCAGGGTCCTAACTACATAAGCAACCATGACTTAGAAATGTATTTGCCCTAACTACAAGGAATGGATCCTCTGACTATATTCGGTTTTAATATAATTCCCTGTTCAGCCTTTGATTTGCATTTTACTCCTCCACAATAATTTCTGGAAGTCCTGCTAGAAGTGAAAAGATAAATATCAGTTTTCATTTCTAATGTTCTTCTCTATGTTTCTCAGATGCCTGTCAGATGCCACCCAACTAAACCAACCAGCTACACTGATGTGGTTGCACAAGACTTATAACGAGGCCAAAGACGGGCCTCCTTTTTGACTCAACTGATTTTTTTTGTTTCAGGCAAGAGTGTTGAAGTGAAGACTATTTTACTTTTTGCATTTTTACTTTTTAATCACCAGAAACACAACACTAACGGTGAACTGTCCCATCTTTCTCACACACTGAGGTTTAAGAGTGGATGTCAGATGAGGTATCCTTGGAAGATAAGTCCTAGTTACAGAAACTATCAAGATGTTACTTCAAAGAAAGAAGTTTAAATAGAATATCAAGAAAGGGTCCTTGGTGGTCTCTGAGCTTGTTTTTTTGCAGATGTTTCATTCAGTGGTGGGATTCAAAAATTTTACTACTGGTTCTGTGGGCGTGTCTTGGTGGGCCCACCAAGCCATGCCATGCCCACAGAACTGGTAGTAAAAAATTTTGAATCCCATCATTGCATCAGATCTTTCATTACCCAAAATAGCTAGCATCATCATAATGTTATCTAGTTTGGGTAATGAAACAACTGCAAGAAAACAACCAAGCTGAGATACCACCAAGGATCCCTCATTTCAATCCTGAGCTACAAATTATGGGAGCGCCATCACTTGAGACTTTCAAGAAGAGATTGGACTGCCATTTGTCAGAAATGGTGTAGGGTCTCCTGCTTGGGTGGGGGGTTAGACTAGATGACCTACAAGGTCCCTTCCAACTCTGATTATCTGTTATCTGTTAAATATTCTCCTTTCTTGGTAGACTATGAAGAAACAAAGGGCTTTTGAGAGGAGAGATTGGAGACATTCAACCCCCTTTTTAGCCATTCTGGTACAAATGCATACTTAATAATGTCTTCTCTTTAGTTTACAAAGTTCACATTCTTAACACTTGCAAATTAAAAATGCCAGGACATTAGGAAGACAAATCTTGCACATTCCGTGAATACAAGATTAGCTCACATATTATGCAAATATTATGCAAATATTATATCCTTCGTACAGCAAATGAATTAAATGTGTTTGATTTAATTAGATTGGTGTCATGAACTACATTCCACAACAGAAGAAGAAACAGCTTGTTTGAGACAGCATCAACTCTGCTGGACCAGATAATCTCTTCTTAATTGCAAAAGTCGGGAAAGAGAAAACCGAGATGGTCAGAGTGAAAAGTAATTTGATTTGAAACATTTTCTCATTTGTTTTTTCAGCAGTTGGTGATGAAAAATATTATTTTTGAATGTGGATATGGTAGTTTTCATTGGCAGAAAATATTCACAATTTTGCAATGTTTATTTTTGACAACTTCTGGTATTTGTATCCATACTACAACAGTCGATATCTAATGAGCTGGGGAAAAATCTATCCCATATTATAATTAAAACAATTTTAATAAACAAATAACACATATTTATAAGAGCCAGTTTGGTCCAGTGCAGGGGTGTCAAACTCATTTTCATTGAAGGCCACAACAGGGTTGTGTTTTGTCAGAAAGTAGAACTTTCTGGAGTTACTATGCAGTTTACAAATTAGTAGAGTTTGATGGGGTGATCAAACCTACCAATGACAGGGTGGCATTGAGCACCTCACTGTGATACTGTAGGACACGCCCCTAAGTATAAAAGGGCTGTCAACTGTCATTTTCAATGTGAGAAATATAAGAGAAAGAAAATGAGGAGATTCTAAGGAGATTGGAGATACTGAGAAGATCCAAGACTCTGAGGAGATATTAGGATCTGACAGACTGAGGTCTGTGTATGAGAAGATATAGCAAAGAGATCTGAGAGAAGATCTATAACCTAAAGAGAAAGGGACTTTCTAAAGAGGTTAGCTATATCTAAGAAGAGGTTATGAGAGGAAGAACTGTGAATCTCTCATAGAAACTTCTAGTTCCTTGAAGGACTGTTTAAGAGGAATGAAAGAAGAAAAGACTCTGTATATATTTAAGAATAATATATTTATTGATTATTCTGTTATAAATAAATCTGTTTTGATCTGACACAACTTGGCATTGCAATTTATTGAATGACTCTGTGAAATAGATATAGGTTTAAAGATCCAGGCCAAACTCAATTAATATTATTTAACATGTTTGATCTCAAGGGGCCAGAGTGGGCATGGCCAGCTTGATGTCACTCATGTTGGGTGCGCCTGTGGTGGCTCGAGTGCTCTGCCAATGAAAACCAGCTCCCAAGCTCTGTTTTCTGCTGCGACAGCCCCTGCTGCAACCTTCTGCTGGTGAAAATGCAGCTCTCAAGGGCTGCCCGCAGCCCTCTCGAGTTTTGTTTTTGCTGGCAGAGGCACCATGGGCTGGTCCTTCACTGTTTCCAGGGCACCCTGTGGGCCTGATCTAAGCACCCTGTGGGCCAGATCCAGTCCACAGGCCTTGAGTTTGTCAACCCTGCTCTAGTGGTTAAGGCATGATGATAGAAACTGGGAGACTATGAGTTCTAGTTCTGTCTTAGCCATAAAAACCCAGATGGGATTTCTCACCCAGTGAGGAATAAATATTTAAGATGCATTAATTGTCTTCCATATACAGGTGTAAAGTAAGGGACTGCTGTGAATAAGAACACACAATGATGTAGTTCAAAACTCTGGATCTTCAGGTATTGAGATATATTTCCTAGAAGGCCCAGTTAACATAAGCAATAGGAAGAAATCTGGTTTTCATATTTCTGCAATATTCAGAGATAATATTAGAATAGAATAGAACAGAATAGAATAGAATAGAATAGAATAGAATAACAGAGTTGGAAGGGACCTTGGAGGTCTTCTAGTCCAACCCCCTGCCTAGGCAGGAAACTCTACACCACTTCAGACAAATGGTTATCCAACATCTTTTTAAAAACTTCCAGTGTTGGAGCATTCACAAATTCTGGAAGCAAGTTGTTCCACTGATTAATTGTTCTAACTGTCAGGAAGTTCTCCTTAGTTGCTTCTCTCCTTGATTAGTTTCCACCCATTGCTTCTTGTCCTACACTCAGGTGTTTTGAAGAATAGCTTGACTCCCTCTTCTTTGTGACAGCCCCTGAGATATTGGAGCACTGCTATCATGTCTCCCCAAGTCCTTCTTTTCATTAGACTAGACATACCCAATTCCTGCAACCATTCTTCATACGTTTTAGCCTCCAGTCCCCTAATCATCTTCATTGCTCTTCTCTGCACTCTTTTTAGAGTCTCAACATCTTTTTTTACATCGCGGTGACCAAAACTGAATGCAGTAATCCAAGTATGACGTTACCAAGGCATTATAAAGTGGCATTGACACTTCATGTGATCTTGATTCTATCCCTCTGTTTATGCAGCCTTTAACTGTGCTGCCTGATGTTTAGAGGAATAGAGCACACGACTTGTCCATCATAGCCAAAGGAAACAAGGTTTAATTATCTCACCAATTTCTCTTGAAAGATTTTCAGGACACTTAAGAAAATACCTCATTATTGCATGGATATAATGTGAATATTGGGAATAGAGTGAAAAACTGCAACCAAGACAAGGAATAAATAAAAGAAATCTGAGTCTGGATCAGAAATGGAATATGAGAAAGCATCTCAGACAAGACCCTTCCTGGATCTCATGAAGAGAGAGAGAGAGAGAGAGAGAGAGAGAGAGAGAGCATTTAGACTTAGTGCTTTACAGCACTCCCTGAGCAGTTCACAAATATCAGTATATTGCCCCCAACAATCTAGGACCTCATTTTACCAAACTTGAAAGGATGAAAGGCTGAGTCAACTTTGAGCCAGTTGGGATCGAGCTCCATACTGTGGGTAGAGTTAGTCTGCAATTCTACCTTCTAACTACTGCACCACATTGACTTCTGCATAACCTTATGATAAAAGCAGTATTAGCATGAATGACTTTGTTTTCCTAATCTGGTTTATCTTGAAGTTCTAACAGTAACATCCAACTAAACTGAAAAGCAATGTCTTTCCAGGAGTGATTTAGAAGGGATGTATGTGAGGTCCTTGGTGCTCTTTTTTCTTCTAAAAGGGATTTGCAATACTGTCCCTGATATTTCCTGACAAGTCTTACAAGTCATCCCACTGAGACACTTATTTATTTTATTTATTGATTTTATTGATTTTATTTGTCCATCATTTACAAGATAATAGGTATAAGTATAAACATGAGTAAGTATATAGGAAATAGATATGAATAAATGGGGACAATAGGACAGGAATGGTAGGCACGATGGTGCACTTACAGACCTCTTAGGAATGAGGTGAGGACAATAGTGGATAGTTTGAGGTTAAAGGAGTGGGGGTTAACCAACTTTCATTTTTATTTAAATTTGTGAATGCTTTTTAAAAAAAATTTTGCACACATAGAAGATTTTGGATCTGAAAAAAAGAAAAGGAAAAGATTTAAATACTGTCTGCCCCCTGGAGCCCATTATTTATGTGCCAGGGAGAGGTGAAGGCTTAAATAATATGCACCTGAGAAGGCTTTGCAAAATAAGTTACATGATTTAAACAAATGGAAATGTCAGTTTAGTAAAAGGAAAAATCACTTCTATAATAATGGATCAGAACTTCCTTCCTGTTTGTAATGAGAACAGCATAGGCTTAAGAAGTCACTAGGAAGCATATTCAGCAAATAAGTAATGAATTAAAAATGACTTTCAGGCCTGGAAATATTTATGTGCTAGATTGGGACAACTTCACAATACTTCAGTCTCAGTTATAGTACAGGTCTGGAGTGAGAATGGAGATCACACATAGAGAGCTTGTATTATATATTCCTTAAATTAAACCTCAAAATTCTTCCACCTATTCAAACCAAATTAAAAACTCCCTTTTTATGACCCTGTGATCCCTTAATTTGTGGTAGAGTTAGGGCAACTGAATGAGCTGAGTGTTTACTGGCTGAATGCCCTTCCTGACACCTACACAAAGCTCACAGCAGATTTTTTTTTCTTTGCACTCTAGGAAAGAAACATCTGTCACTACCTAGGATTGAACTTTCAACCTTCTGGTGGGACCTAATAAATAAATAAATAACTATATATTGTCAGATGTATTAAGTTTGAACATTCTGTAACTTAAGACAAGGTTGTGTGTGTGTGTGTGTGTTTTTAATCTCTGGAAGATATAAACATGATAGTAGAATAGAGAGATGCATTGTTGAAATTTGGGTGTGGGGGGGAATGTGTTGCCGAAGCTCATCCATTCTCCTTCCAAATTTTAGCTATAGATCATGGAGTACTGGGGGTTCCACAAAAGAGTGTTGGAGAAATGCATGTGGGTTATAACTAAATGCTACTCTCCCTGATGTAGCTGAGCAACTAATATCTGTGCAGTCAGTCTCATTGAAGACAAATAAGTTGCAACTTCCAATCTACAACACAGAATAGAATACTTTATTAGCCAAGTGTGATTGGACACACAAGGAATTTGTCTTGGTGCAAAAGCTCTCAGTGTACATAAAAGAAAGATACATTCATCAAGAGTCAAGAATCATAAAGTACAACACTTAATAATAGTCATAGGCTACAATAAGCAATCAAATCATACTAGGAAACAGTTAGTAAAAATCATTCGGATACAAGCAACAAAGTTACAGTCATACATGGGAGGAGATGGGTGAAAGGAAGGAAGGATTAATAGTAATAGTGATAGTAAGGCAGACTTAGTAAATAGTTTGACAGTGTTGAGGGAATTATTTATTTAGCAGAGTGATGGCATTCAGGAAAAAACTGTCCTTGTGTCTAATGGTTCTGGTGTGCAGTGCTCTATAACGTCGTTTTGAGGGTAGGAGTTGAAACAGTTTATGTCCGGGATGTGAGGGGTCTGTAAATATTTTCACAGCCCTCTTTTTGACTCGTGCAGTATACAGGTCCTCAATGGAAGGCAGGTTGGTAGCAATTGTTTTTGCAGTCCTAATTATCCTCTGAAGTCTGTGTCTGTCTTGTTGGGTTGCACAACCAAACCAGACTGTTATAGAGGTGCAGATGACAGACTCAATAATTCCTCGGTAGAACTGAATCAGCAGCTCTTTTCAACAAGGAGGCTCCACACCCATTTGCATGACTCAGGTAACCCTACAACACAGATAAACCTGAAGGTGGCCTTAACAACTGGCTAAAGGGATGCAAATGACCAGCTGTCTGCAAGGAACATAAATCCTTCCATTCCCCACCATCCAGTCAGAGCTGAAAAAGCTTCTTGGATGAGAAGTGAAATGTCTTCAAAAGAAAAACCAGAATGTCCAGTTGCCTCTTGCAAAAAAAAAAAAGTACCTTTGGGATTCTTCCTATGTTCACAAACTTTGTTTCAGAGTAAGACTGCTTTGTATCCAGCTCCTTCAAAGCTCTTTATCGCTCCTTCCCTCCCCACTGACTGACCTTATAAACACAAAAGTGAAAAATCCTATTTCCCACATAATTCCTGGAACAGCAAGCTGATAAAAACTTTTTAAAAGCCATCTATTTGGAAAGTCTACGAGGGAAAGCAGAAACCTCAAGAATAAACATCTCCAGGACACAGTTTAATCTTGCAGTGCACGTCTATCGCCTTATTCTGTTTTCCTTTTATTTGTTTGCAGAGCAGCAGGGATGCGTTCATTTTTTTGGCTCTTTCCTTTTGGAGGCTTTTCAGTGAGCAGCTATGTCAAAACGTTTCCTCACTCCTCAGCAACCCACCTACCTGTCTTTCTCTAAACTCTACACACACATTCCTTGCCTTCTTGGCCCAATGCCTGACTATAATCTTCCGACTGAGTCAACATATACAAGGCTTTGACAGACACCTAAACTCAGAGGTGGTATTTAGTAGGTTCTGACCAGTTCTGGAGAACTGGTAGCAGAAATGTTGAGTAGTTTGGAGAACTGGTAAATACCACCTCTGACTGGCCCCATCTATTCTCTGCCTCCTGAGTCCCAGCTGATTGATATCCCAGATGATTGGCTGGATCTTCTTTTGTTGCCCTGCACAGGAGAATGGAGCTGGAAAGCAGGTTAGTGGGGTGGGGAGGGAATGTGGATTTTGCAGTATCCTTCCCCTGCCATGCCCATCAAGCAACGCCCACCAAGCCATGCCATGCCTGTTAAGTTTGCATGAAGAGTCAGACGCGGAGTGCTTCAGTGAAGAGTTTATTAGTGACTACAGCTCATAACAGACCCGATTTGGCTGGGCTGTGGCTGCTACTTATAGCCAGCAGCCGCAGTTGCCAGCCAATCAGAGTGCAGGATTTTCCCACACTTTTTAAACCAATCATTTCTGACATTTTACAATAACAGTTCAAACTAAACCAATGACATTCAAACCTGCATACATAACAATGCCCACCAAGCCATGCCCACAGAACCAGTAGTAAAAAAAAATTGAATCCCACCACTGCCTAAACTCCCTAGAAAGATCACATGGATCTCAGTGTACCTGTCCCTCTCGCTAAACTAGAGAAAAGGAAGTGGACGATAAGACATCCAGTCTTGATTTATTTCATCTAGAGGCTAAAACATATAAAGAACGGTTGCTGGAACTGGGTATGTCTAGTCTGATGAACACAAGGAATATAGGTGACATGATAGCAATGTTTCAATATTTTGGGGGCTGCCACAAAGAAGAGGGAGTCGAGCTATTCTTCAAAGCACCTGAGGGCAGGATAAGAAGCAACTGGTGGAAACTAATCAAGGAGAGAAGCAACCTAGAACTAAGGAGAAATTTCCTGACAGTTGGAACAATTAACATCTTGCCTCTAGAGGTTGTGACTGCTCCAAAACTGGAAGTTTTATCTGAAGTGGTGTAGGGTTTCCTGCCTAAGGTTGGACTAGAAGACCTCTAAAGTCCCTTCCAACTCTGTTATTCTAGTATATTCTATTCTATTTATTTATCATACAGATTGCCCTCGACTTACAACAGTTCATTTAGTGACTGTTCGATGTTAAAATGGCATTGAGAAAAGTGACATGAACATTTTCACACTTATGACCATTGTAACATCCCCATGGTCATGTGATCAAAACTCAGATGCTTGGCAACTGACTCATATTTATGAGGGTTGCATTGTCCCAGGGATCATGCAATCACCTTTCGAGACTTTCTGACAAGCAAAGTCAAGAGGAAGCCAGATTCACTTAACAAATCATGTGACTTGCTTAATAACTGCAATGCTCGACGTAAAAACTGTGGCATGAAAGGTTATACAATGGGGCAAAGTTCACTTAACTGTCTTGCTTAGGAGGAAGATGAACAACTGACAGGGAATGGGAGTGTGGCTCTATTGGTTGTGGAGGAAACTAGAAGGACAAAGTCCAGCTGGGCAGAGCAGGGAAGAGGTAGAACAAGGGAGAAGGGGCTCAGAAGAAGACTCAGGCCCACCCCCTTTTCATCCTAGGGCACGCAGGGAAGAACGGAGAAGAGAGCAATGTGGGCTGCATGGCTTACGGGGGAGGAAAGGGCCCTGATTCCCTTCATTAGGCATACCTGGGCAGAGAGTTTAAAGGAGAGGCAGCTGAAAGCGGCATTTGTGAGTTTATCTTGTATTGACTGCAGTTATCTGCAGTCCTGGCATCCTCCCAACTGGGTTGATTTACTGCCATTCCTTCACTTCTGGAACTCCTTATCTTGCCCTGATTAATTACCTCATCTTGCCTTGATTGGACTTATAGTTAAGGTTTCTGTTGACAACGTTTTGGACTTGAATCTCTGCAGCTAAAGGCTGTTCCTGGGACAGTTTTTCTCCAGACCAGAATGTAACCAGGACATTGAGGGCAAAGTTGGAGCTAATAAAGGGACTCCTACTTTCTTCCTTTTTTTTTTTGAAGACGTTTCTCATCCAAGAAGCTTCTTCAGCTCTGACGGGATAGTGGGGAATGGAAGGATTTATATTCCTTGCATATAGCTGGTCATTTGCATCCTTTTTAGGGGGTCATTGAGGCCACTTGGAGGTTTATCTGTGTCCTCAGGGTCCTTTAATCTACATTTTTCCTTTGGAAATCTATTCCTACTCCCACACCATTCAAAGGGCGCTCATCCCAAATTGTATACCTAAAAGTCTGTTGAGTCTGTAGATTACAGGAACCAGGAGCACTACTCAGGTGATCCTGAGGACACAGATAAACCTCCAAGTGCTTCAACAACCCTCTAAAACAGCCGTGGGCAAACTACAGCCCAGGGGCCGGATCCAGCCCGTTCGGCTGTTCTATCCGGCCCGTGGAGCCGAAAGAGCAGAGGGTTCTCTTGCTCTCCCAGAAGGCTATGTGAAGTAATCTAACTTTGAATTTATATTAGTTCACACAAACACTCCATCCATGCTTTTGTTCCGGCCCTCTGGTCCAGTTTAAGAACCCATTGTGGCCCTCGAGTCAAAAAGTTTGCCCACCCCTGCTCTAAAAGTATGCAAATGACCAGCCATCTGCAAGGAATATAAATCCTTCCATTCCCCCACTATCCTGTCAGATGCTTCTTGGATGAGAAGCAAAACGTCTTCAAAAGAAAAAGCAAGAAAATCAGTAAGGGATGAAGCTGGCAGGTGTGTGTTCAAAACAGTGTATTCTTTTTTAAAAAAATACTGGTTATGAATAAGAGGGTTGCAAAATCACCATGGATCATGTCCAATTTAGGTTGCACCCACCATCTGTTGAGTTCAGAGTAAGCCATATGCCACTCAGTTCAGCCACCCAAAAAAGAAATAGTTTGGTGTTTATTAAACATCAGCAAACATCAAAGACAGTTCACTAATAAAATGGAACAAAGGCAAAAGCAAGGAGAGACTGACAACATCAGGCAAGAATTTACATTATTTATATCTCTAGAGAGTTCTAGATCAAAAGGCGTTCAACTTTCCAGAGTCACTGGAAACAACATTGTGGGCAGCTGAGCATGGCCAGTCCAAAAGAGAGTGACCTTTGGCTATTTCAGCTTTGATCTTTCTGTGTACATATCAGCAACTGAACAGTGACAGGGAAGCAGGATATCAGATGATTCATTCTCTATTCCGCACAAATTAGAGGGTGGGGGAATGATGTATTCAACAAGTTGTAATAAAATAAAATAATAAATGAAATAAAATAAAATGATAAAACACTAAAACAAAATAAAACAAATTAAATTACAATATAAATAAAATAATAAAATAAAATGTAAAATAAGATTTATTTATTTATTTATTTAGATTTATATGCCGCCCCATCTCTGGGGGACTCGGAGCAGCTCACATAAAAGTCGAAATAAAAACATAAATACAAGAAATTAAAAATATAAGCTTCCAAATAAACCCCTAAAATGTAATAAAATAAATTAATTAAAAGGAAAAAACCCAACCAACTTCAATCCAGGCCTGCCTGTTCAAATAGACAAGTTTTAAGATCGTGGCGGAAGGAGTGAAGGTTGGGAGCCAACCGCAACCCCAGGGGCAGTTGGTTCCATAGGGTGGGTGCCCCCACAGAGAAGGCCCTCCCCCGGGGAACCGCCAGCCGACATTGTTTGGTCGACGGCACCCCGAGGAGGCTCTGCTGGCTGAAGCGCACTGGGCGATTGGAACTCGATGGTGGTAGGAGGCGCTCCTGCAAATATCCTGGACCCTGGCCATGGAGGGCTTTATAGGTTAATACCAGCACCTTGAATCTTATCCAGAGGGCAACTGGCAACCAATGTAGATCGCACAGGAGGGGTGTCACATGGGACTATCGGGTCACTCCCATCACTACCTGCATGGCCACATTTTGCACTAGTTGAAGCCTCCAAATAGTCCACAAGGGCAGCCCTAGGTAGAGAGCATTGCAGTAGTCAAGACGGGAAGCGATGAGTGCATGGGTGACTGTGCATAGGGCATCCTGGTCAAAATAGGGGTGCAACTGATGCACCAGGCAAACCTGGGCAAATGTCCTCCTGGTGACGGCTCCCACCTGCTCCTCCATACTTAGCCGTGTATCCAGGAGGACACCCAAGTTGCACACCCTATCTACGGGGGGCAACACCTCTCCCCCCATGGTCAATGATGGAATTTTTTGGATAACCCAAGGTGCCGGTAGGCACAGCCATTCAGTTTTGTCTGGATTGAGCTGGAGCCTGTTTCTCCCCATCCAGATCCGTACCATCTCCAGGCAATGGGACATCATGGGGAGGGCATCACTGAGATGGTTTGGGGTGGAGATGAAGAGCTGGGTATCATCAGCATATTGATGATACTTCACCCTGAAACCACGGATGATCTCACCCAGCAGCTTCATGTAGATGTTGAACAGGAGGGGAGAAAGAACCGACCCCTGGGGCACCCCACAAGTGAGGGGCCCTGGGGTCAACCTCTGTCCTCCTGCCAACACTGACTGTGTGCATCCCAAGAGGTAGGAGGAGAACCACCATAGAACGGTGCCTCCTACTCCCAACCCCTGAAGACATCACAGTAGGATACCATGGTCGATGGTATCAATAGATTGCAAATAAAATATAAATAAAATAAAACAATTAAATTAAATTAAAATATAAATAAACAAAATAAAACAAACTAAAGTATAAATAAATAAAATAATTAAAATATAAATAAATAAAATAAAATGTAAAATAAGATTGCAAATAAAATATAAATAAAATAATAAAATAAAATTAAGTTAAAGTAAAATATAAATAATGTGGTAAATTAAAATATAAATAAACAAAATAAAACAATTAAATTAAATTAAAATATAAATAAACAAAATAAAGCAATTAAATTAAAATATAAATAAAAATATAAAAAGAATAAAAAATAAAAAATGCAAAATAAGATTGCAAATAAAATATAAATAAAATAAAACTATTAAATTAAATTAAAATATAAATAAATAATAAAATAAAATGTAAAATAACATTGTAAATAAAATATAAATAAAATAAAAAACTTAAGAAATAAAATAATCATAAAATAAAAAAGGAAAAATCTCAATTGGGGCTGGTGCAGTTTTTATTTGCTGCCCTGATAATGGAGATAATTATCCTGTTTTTTTAAAATTTACTTACTTGTTTGTTTATTTCTAAAATTTATTGGCTGCCCATCTTACCACAGGGTAACTCTGGGTGGCTTACAATCATTATCTTCCAAAGGAGTAAAAAAAAAAGGTCAGGCAGGTTGGCATATTTTGGGTCCTGTCAACCAAGAAATATCAGTTAGCAGGAACCAGGAAATGTTCCTCCTCTGCCACAGCTCCTGCCCTCTGAAATATTTTATCTTCAATATCAAAATGATCCCAACTCTACTGGTCTTTTATAAGGCCCCGAAGTCTTCATTGTGAGTCCAGGCCTGGAGTCCTGAGTGTGTTAAGGGCCCCATTCCTTGAATGTGTTACCATTCAGAATAACCTTTTTTTCTTGATGCCATATATATTAATTGTATACTGTTTTAATTATTTTCACATGTTCTGCTGTACACCACCCAGAGTCACTTATTGAGATGGGTGGCTGCAGAAATCAAATAAATAAAACGGAACTTTAAAACTGTATGTAGAAATGCTGTCTATTTAAAACGTCTAGTTAGCTTGGCTTCACAGTGTAGACCAATTTGAATTTAGTATTCAAATTAAACAAATCCAGGCGGGGCCATTAACTGATGAAAAGGTGGTCTGCTTCCATCTACTGTTGCATATTTGTTCTATTCATTTTTGATGTATTGTGGGATAAAAAATTCAACGCAGCCTAAAACCAGGCAGTTCCCTGCAGACATCCAATACACATGTGCTAAATCTTCCACATAATCCAATGACTCAGTTATGGAGAATAACAGAACAACAGAGGGGAAGGGACTTTGGAGGTCCTCTAGTCCAACAACCTGTTCAAGCAGGAGGTCCTTTACCATTCCAGACAAATGGCTGTCCATTTTCTTCTTAAATATCTCCAGGGATGGAACACCCACAGGAGGCAAATCTTTCCACTGATTAATTGTTCTTTCTGTCAGGAAATTTCTCTTTAATTCTAGGTTGGATCTTTCCTTGAGCAGTTTCCATTTCTTGTCCTGCCTTCAGGTGCTTTGGAGAATAGGTTGACCCCAGCAGTGGGATCCTACCTGTTCCATTACTGGTTGGGTGATCGTGCATGTGTGCACGCGCACCTAATGTGTGTGCACCAGCTGCGGCCTGCAGCGCCAATCAGCTGAGAGGATAAAGAAGAGAAAAGGACAGGGGCAGGTGGGAGAGCCAATCCTGTGCTTTCTCTTCTTTCTCCTCTCAGCTGAGGAATTTTTTTCCTCCTCTCAGGTTGACCCTTTCTTCTTTGTGACAGTCCTTCAAAGATTGGAAGACTGCTATCATGTCACCCTCTAGCCTTTCTCTTAGACTATGCACACCCAATTCCCATACCCATTCATCATATCATCCCATCTTCTTCAAATTTCTAATTACCAACAACATAAAATACAGGTGGTAGAACAAGGCACTAAGAATTGTAGATCCTCAGTGCTGTATCTACCACCTCTTGCCTTACTACAGGTAAGGGCCCTTCCACCTCTTATCACTCCAATCCAGTTTGATGGCTAACCCCACTGGACCACACTTCAGAGGGCATCCATAGACCACATAAACATTTTCCCTTTTGATCTTATTTTTGAAAATTTTTTGCAGCTAGATTAGAATGTTATTTCCGGTTATAGAAATCTTAAATTGTAAGCACCAAGTATTAAAAAAAAAACAGTCTTGGGGATTTTCTTTCTTTTGCCAAGAGAAGTCTAAGGATTGTTCTGTACTTATCGTTTCTGTGAGTTTTAGCTAAATTAAACTTTATAGTTGCCTGAGAGTAGAAAGAAGGAGAGAGATGGAAAGAAAAGAGAATGTTCCCCAGCCTACCATGTACTTGAAATGGATGCCCTTCAAACCCCAAAAGCCAAATCCAATTGGTTATGGTTATTACTGCCAGTATTTACAGAAAATTCAATTTAGTTGCGTTGTGGAGAGGCGTTCAGATTAAGTCAACCTGCTGTGCTCTTAAATGTACGATGGGGAAAAGGTCAGAGATTAACATAACTCTAAGGAAGGTCAAAGAAAAATGAAGATTTATGGAATAATAGATGAGGAAGCCGCAGTTAATTTCTTCAGTTTCTAGTCTTATTTTAAAAACAGAATAATAAAAGAAAACGAGGAGTGCCAATTGGATGTTGACTATCCAACAAATTAATCTGTATAGAAATTATCAATACTACTTGACTATTTGATTCCCAAACACCGTGATTCATTTGATTTGCACAGAAAAGTTTCGATATGGTATATTGGTATGTCTGTCTATATATATTTGTATATGTATGGGTGTGTAGATAGATAGATAGATAGATAGATAGATAGATAGATAGATGGATGGATGGATGGATGGATGGATGGATGGGGTGGGTAGGTGGATGGATGGATAGATATGATAAAGATAGATATATAGAAAGAAAGATAAAGATAGAAAGATAGATGATAAATTTTGGTTAAATATATAATGAGTACTTGTGCTACTATTAGACATCTTTTGGTGTGGGATATACTACAAATGGGCATATTACTTTGATATGGTATATCAAAATATTCTGATTTTGTGGAGTAAGAATATGAATGATCTGCAGAGATTGTTACACAGATTGTATCTAACATTGTAATGAGCAGTGTGGACCTGCTCAGTGTATCAATGACTAAGAGAGTCATGTTTGACAAGGAAAGAAAATGTAAATTACACAGTCCTTTTTGACATGTATTTTTAAATTATGCATACTTTCAGGGCCATCTTAACAGCATAATGGGCCCCAGGCAAAGTAATGTACTGGGGCCCCTACGACAACAACCCACAGGAATAAAAATGTGGTTGATAAAATTAAACATCTATTTATTTTATTGGCACTTCCAACAAAATTGTTGTTGAAACATTAAAATCATGCTGTGCAGCAACAACCAGTCAACATGATAAACATTTGAACAAGGCTTGAAAAACACAATAATACTCAATAAGCCATACAGTTGCTGTATTTATGTGATACAAGGTGCATTGAAGGGTTAACATACACAGATTAATATGGAGCCCTATGCTCATGGGGCCCAGGGGCAAGTGCCCATCAGGCCCGTGCATTAAGACAGCCCTGCATACATTGTAAAAAGAAAAAAATAGTGCAAGTACATGATTTATTTACCTTTGTAAAATGTGCCCTACAGATACAAAAATGGATGAAGACATTTTAATTGTCCTAGGGTTGGTAGAAAAGTAATAGTTTTTTATAACATGACAAGAAAAAAAATCATGCACCCATGGCTGCTTTTAGAAGGCTGTTTCTCTTTATTATATGGAAGTGAGAGCTTACTATTTAACAAGTACCACAAAGGTATGGTAAATACACCAGGACAAGGATATTTAATGTAAAATCCTACCACACACACATCTTAAATACATTAAGTATATCAAAGTTAAGGTCAAGAATGAAAAAGTGATGAATGACTGCAAATTGAGTAGAAAAGTGAGTGAGCAGTATAAAAGAAGTATATTGATTGATTGATTGATAATTAATTTGGTCATGTAAAAAGTATTAAGGAGAACTGAATCACAAAACAAGTACATGAAATAAGAGAATGGGTGAAAAGAAAGAGGAAATCTAAGCAAGTCAAGATTGGATAATGATGAGTAACTCAAAAACAGTGCTTTTTTTATCTTAGCAACTTTAAGGTATGTGAATGTCTGGCTAGGGAATTCTGGGAATTGAAGTCTACATATCTTAAAATTGCCAAGGTTGTGAAACACTGCTCAAAGATATGAGAGAAGCTTAAAGAACAAAAGTGTATAAAAGTGATATATGAATGCAATATATTCAAGAATGGTTTCATGATTATAGGAAAGATATAACATAGATATATCTATGTTCTATATATAGAACATATACGTACCTATATATTTAAAATATAGTGAACAGTGTGGTGAAAATTAGATTGTTAGTCTGCTTGTTTCTTAACTTTTGCTTACTATTTGTGTTTTGTTTGCATTTTCCAAGAGGTTGCTTACTCCAAAAGAGTGCAGTGTCTTTATGTACTATGCTGGCCAACTGTGCAATGCACACCTGACAGCCCTTCAAGATAGACATTGCCACGTAGGTCAATACTTGTGCTTCCCCCCCACAGCAAAAGTTCCACAGGTGTTTTATTCAAACCTTCAAACAGGTCCTCAGAAAGCATCCACATTGTGCAGATTCAGATTCCAAGCTCAGCATGGCAAGAGTCACTGATTAATAGAGTCTAACAGGCACACACAAAGTTCTGGAAAGTAGTTCAGGAGTCAAACAGATCAGGATACACAGCCCAAGCACAGAAAGCCCAGAACTGGCACACTGCTCCAGCAACATTCAAGTCTTCAGTGCGGGATTAAGTAAGCAACGTCGATGCATCCCTTCATAAGAGACAAGGTTGCCTCCTCATGACTAGTCTAGCTGACCAGCATTGTGCCTGCCTCCTCTCTGCCCTATGAGTCCTTGGATCAGGTGTGGACTCCACCTCCTCATCATTTGGAACAGATGGCAGCTGCTCCTGTCCTCACCTGGAGCTTCCTGGACAACTTGCTGCAGCTGTGGCTTGTCTCCCTCAGCCTCAGTCTGTTGGTCCTCAGATAAACCCAGCTGAGGTGCTCCATTAGGCTATCACTCTCTGAGCCCCGATCCTGACCAATATTCAGCTCCACACTTTCCTCTCCAGCAGGGATGTCAAACTGGCAGCCCATGGGCCAGATGCATCATGCACAGGCCATACCCACCCCAGCTCCACAAAGGAAAAAAAATGTTGAAACACATCACGTGATGGCAATGTGACACAGTGAGTTTGACACCCATGTTCTGCAGACTAAAACTCCTCCTTCTCCTCTGAACTTAACAGATAATAGATAATAACAGATAATCAGAGTTGGAAGGGACCTTGTAGGTTATCTAGTCCAACCCCACCCAAGCAGGAGACCCTACACCATTTCTGACAAATGGCAGTCCAATCTCTTCTTGAAAGTCTCAAGTGATGAAGCTCCCACAACTTCCAAGGGCAAGCTGTTCCATTGGTTGATTGTTCTCACTGTCAGAAAGTTTCTCCTTATTTCCAGGTTAAATCTCTCCTTGTTCAATTTCCATCCATTATTCCTTGTCTGGCCTACAGGCACTTTGGAAAATAGCTTGACCCCTTCCTCCTCTCTGTGGCAGCCCCTCAAATATTGGAAGACTGCTATCATGTCTCCCCTGATCCTTCTCTTCACTAGACTAGCCATGCCCAGTTCCTGTAACTGTTCTTCATATGTTTTAGTCTCCAATCACCTAATCATCCTGGTTGCTCTTCTCTGTACTTTTTCTAGAGTCTCAACATCTTTTTTATAATGTGGTGACCAAAACTGGATGCAGTACTTCCATCTGGAGAGGAGTCCAGGGCTGGATCCATGACAGTATTACTTTTATTATAAATCTTTAGTAACAAAATCAGAATAACAGAAGTGGAAGAGACCTTGGAGGTCTTCTAGCCCAAACCCCTGGTCAAGCAGGGGACCCTGTACTATTGTAGATAATGGCTGTCCAGTTTCTTCTTAAAAATATCCCATGACGGAGCACCTTGGAAGCACTGATTGACTGTTCTCACTGTCAAAATTTTTTTCCTTAGTTCTAGGTCTCTTCTTGGCAAGTTTCCATCTGTTACTTCTTGTCCTAAGCTCAGGTGCTTTGGAGGATAGGTTGATTCCTTCTTCTCTGTGACAGCCCCTCAAAAATACTAGGGGAAAAATATTGAAATGAAAATAAGGAGAAAAATCACAAGAAGTATTACCATGGCCCCATTGCTTCAGTCCTCCCATTCACCTCCCATGACATCTAAAGAAGTCCATCCTCACCTCTTCTACTTTTTTATAATAGTCTCCAATTTCCCAGTGACCAGTCTTCAGCATTGTGAAAATGCATCCCTTCCTTCTTAGCCATGCCACATATTCTCACATCTCCCAAACAGCTTTGAGCTTATATAAGAGTCTATCCTACTCTCTCTAAATAAGAGTGTCTCCTAAATCTTGCAAGCAGGGGTGGGATTCAAGTTTTTTAACAACTGGTTCTGTGTGGCTTAGGTGGTGGGCGTGGCTTGGTGGTCATGAGACTGGGTGGACGTGGCTTGTGGTCATGTTATTGGATGGGCGTGGCCAACTCAATATCACTCACATCGAGGCACCATCTCCTCGCCTGGCCTCTCATGACTGTGGGGATGCTGCAACAGTCGTAAGTATGAAAAATGGTCATAAGTCACCTTTTTCAGTGCCATTGTAACTTTGAATGGTCACTCCACACAAGCAAAGTACCAGCAAAGGAGGAAAAAAAACTCCAGAGACATTCTTGAGACAGGAAGTCTAGTCCTGCCAAGAATGTAATAAGGGTTAACGGAGAGGCAGTTTCTGTAAGCAACACCAGAATGTTTCCTTCCTGCCTTCCTTACAGGATTAGGCCAGTAATTTCTTCTAACAACCGGTTCTCCAAACCGCTTAGGATGTTAACAGCCTGTTCTAGAGAATAGGTGCGAACTGGTAGAATCCCACCCCTGGTTGCAAGTCTGGAATATGGTCCCCCTCCATTTATTTTTCCCTGAGACATTTACTTGCATTACATTTCTAACCTGGACTCAGTCCCCTTTTATCTGATTGTTGCCTTGGTAACAGCTCTTCCTCCATTCCATCAAGGCCATTCTTTCTACCCTGCACATCACCCTCTGAGTTACAAAACACAGTCTCTTGCTTCTAAGTAAAAAAGTAAGTCAAAACACACCTCTTACTTGGATCTCATATCAGTCATTCCAGACTTTTGGATTGTATTAGGTTTTAGGGCCATTGTTTTTGCCGGTTTACATCAATTTTCTGGTTATTTATTTTCTTCTATGCCTTCATTGGACTGACAGCACAGACACATTAATAAAGAATAGGAAAGAATGGCATAGATGTCTATGTAAATTAAGATAGAAGGCTCATATGCTAATCTAGAGATTCATTTTTTTCCTCTCTAGAACTTCCTGGCAGCTCCTCTCTTATGATTAATGCCTCTTTGAAAGCTTGGTAAATCCCCATTATGCTTGGTTTCATATATTTAAGGATTTCGTAATTCAAGGCCAAGCAGCAGAAGTCCAAGCACATGTATCCCCAGTTTCATTTTTGTGAATATTAGCAAGTTTGTGGCTGATCTTAATATGTCAAAGTTAGCATTTCGTTAGTCCATAGCATTGCTACAAAACATGATTAGATGTTGGATAACGGGTGATGTTAGTGTAGGCTTCATTCATTCATTCATTCACCACTTAAACATGAGCCAGCAGTGTGCGGCGGCAGCCAAAAAAAAGCTAATACAATCCTTGGTTGTATAACCAGAGGCATAGAATTAAAATCACATGAAGTATTAGTACCACTTTATAAATCCTTAATAAGACTACACCTGGAATACTGCATCCAGTTTTGGTCACCACATTAAAACAAAGATGTTGAGACTTTGGGAAAAGTGCAAAGAAGGGCAACCAAGATGTTTAAGGGCCTGGAGATAAAAAAACATATGAAAAATGGCTGCAAGGATTGGATATGACCAGTCTAGAGAAAAGAAGGACTGGGAGTGACATGATAGCAGTATTCCAGTATTTGAGGGGCAGTCACAAAGAAGAGGGGGTCAGCTTATTTTCAAAAGTACCAGAAGGCAAGACAAGAAACAATGGATGGAAACTAATCAAGGAGATAAACAACTTGGAATTAACTTCCTAATAGTGAAAACAGCTAACCAGTGGAATAACTTGCTTTCAGAAGTTGTGGGTGCTTAATCACTGAAGGTTTTTAAGAAAAGACCAAACAATCACTTCTCTGAAATGGTATAGATTCCCCTGCTTGAGCTGGGGGCTGGACTAGAAGACCTCCAAAGACCCTTCCATCTCTATTCTGATTGAATCATGTTTCTATACTACCCGTCTCATCTAAGTGATTCTGGGTGGGTCACAATTAAAAAAAACATGTTACAAATATAAAAGCATAAATAAGAACCAAGTTAAAAACAGAATTAAAAGATAGGCTTACAGCAATAGACATTAAAAAGCTAAAAAGGTGGAGAGAACTCCCTCATGACACCAACCAACCCCAAGACTGCTTAATCTTCTTCGACCCACATGCCAGTTGGCAGAGCCAGAAAAGTGGGGACCTGCCTGAATTCTTCAGACAGCTAGAAGTAAAGCAGCCATGAGCTCCGCAGAATAAGGTTTAATCGCTGATGACTCGCTGTCTGGATGCGGTACGGATCTGGATGGATGGGAACATGCTTCGGCTCAACCCGGCCAAGACTGAGTTGCTGTACATACCGGCATCTCAGTCCAGTCAAGAGTGTCCATCGTTGACCATAGGGGGAGTGGTGTTGCCTCCTGTGGATAGGGCATGGAACCTGGGGGTCCTCCTGGATGCATGGCTCCAATTGGAGGAGCAGGTGGGGGCCGTTGCCAGGGGGGCCTTTGCCCAGGCCCGGCTGGTTCGCCAGCTTCGCCCGTTTCTGGACTGAGATGCCCTGCATACAGTCACTCATGCCCTTGTTACCTCGTGACTCAACTACTGCAACGCTCTCTATTTAGGACTGCCCTTGCACACCATCCGGAGGTTGCAGCTGGTGCAGAATGCTGCCGCATGGGTTGTGATAGGAGTTACCCGATTCTCCCATATTACCCCCCTCCTGTGCGGCTTGCATTGGTTGCCGGTTGCGCTCCGGGTAAGGTTCAAGGTCTTGGCTTTAACATGCAAAGTCCTACACGACATGGGTCCACAATATTTAAGGGAGCGCCTCCTACCGATATCGTGGACCAACTGCCCTGTATGGGCACACAGGCAGGGGCTCCTCGGGGTCCCGTCGGCAAGCCAATGTCAGCTGGTGGTCTCCCGACAGCGAGCCTACTCTGTGGCAGCCCCCAACTTGTGGAATCAACTCCCTCTGGACCTCCTCCTGGCCCCTGACCTCCGCACCTTCCGCCGCGATTTGAAGACCTGGCTATTTGACCAAGTCAGGCTGTGGTTACCTTACTGGGGGCATGGGACAGTTTTAATTTTTAATTCGGTTTTATTGGACCTTATAGTGATTTAATTTCTTTTTAATTATTTATTCTATTTGTATGTTTTAACTGTGAGCCACACCGAGTCTTCGGAGATGGGGCGGCATATAAGTCCAATAAAATAAAATAAATAAATCCTTTGCTCAAAATTGTGGAATATCCTGTGCTGCAAGAAAACACTAGGAAAGAACTGTAGTTGAGCAATGGTAGAATTATCTTTGATTTTGACTACGAATAAATGGAAGTGCACACAGTACTGAATGTCTATAGAGAGTCTCAGTCATCCAGTTGTCCCAAAGGTGCTTTCAAAAGACCCTAACCCTAAACCAAAAAACATCAAAAAACACCTAACATCAAAAATGGCATCAAAAAAGCACCACAAAGAATGTTCTTTCTGCGCCAACTCAGAAAGCTCAAATTGCCCAAGGAGCTGTTGATAGTTTTACAGAAGAATTATTGAGTCTGTCATCTGCACCTCTATAACTGTCTGGTTTGGTTCTGCAACCCAACAAGACAGACACAGACTCCAGAGAATAATTAGGACTGCAGAAAAAACAATTACTACCAACCTGCCTTCAATTGAGGACCTATATACTGAATGAGTCAACAAGAGGGCTGTGAAAATATTTACAGACCCCTCACATCCCAGTCATAAACTGTTTCAAAGTTTTCAAATGACACTATAGAGCACTGCACACCAGAACAACTAGAGACAAGAACAGTTTTTCCCTGAAAGCCATTACTCTGCTAAACAAATAATTCCCTCAACACTGTTCAACTATTACAAAGTCTGCACTACTATTATTGTTAATCTTCTCATCACTCCTTATCACCCATCCCCTCCCATTTGGGACTGTATGACTTAACTTTGTCGCTTGTATCCTTACGATTTATATTGACTACTCCTAGTATGATTCAATTGCTTATTGTACCCTATGACTATCATTAAGTGTTGTACCTTATGATTCTTGACGAATGTATCTTTTCATTTATGTATACTGAGAGTATTTGCACCAAAACAAATTCCAACTACACTTGGCCAATAAAGAATCCTATTCCATTCTATTCTATTCTATTCTATTCTATTCTATTTTTTCCCTTGAAAATGTTCAGAACTGAAGAAGCTTCTTAGATGAGAAGTGAAACATTTTCAAGGGAACCAGAACAACAAGGAAGTTCAGTTGGCTTTTGAAAAGCACTTTTGGGACATACAATACTGAAGTTGATTGTGGAATGAGGACAAGAAATAATGGATGGAAGCTTGTTAAAGAGAGATCCAGTCTAGAAGTAAGAAGAAATTTCCTCACAGTGAGAACAATTAATCAGTGGAATAGCTTCCTCACTAGTATTGTGGTGCTCCATCACTGGAGGTTTCCAAAAATAGACTGGACAACCATTCGCCTGGGCAAGGGTTGGCAACCTTAAACACTCAAAGAGCCACAAAGGTCCTAACTGGAAGCCCCCTGTTCAATTCTGGAGCTGACCAGAAGTTCGGTTTCCCCACCATAGAGTCTCCTTCTAGCGTGGTGTCCTTTTTCCTCTACCTATCCTAACCGAAAGCCCTATCAATTGTGGAGCTGACTGGAAAACCCGCCTCTTGCCATAGTCTCCTCCTGGCACACCACGCTTCCCCCCCAGCTGGAAACTCCTCTCAAAATTGTGGCCCTGGCTGGTGACAGGGAGCCACAGCAGAGGGATGAAAGAGCCACATGTGGCTCCAGAATTGCAGGTTGCTGACCCCTGGTATAGGGTCTCCTGCCTTGGGTTGGACTAGAAGACCTTTGAGGTACCTTCCATCCTCACAAATCTATATTCTACAAAAAGCAACCTGTTCATTAGTAGAGAATACATGTAACTCAAGGTTGAAGTCTCGAGTTCTTGGTATTCTCAGACCTTGTTTTTTTCCCTGCAGAAGTTTCATTACTAGGCATCATGCATTAATGATGTTGCATGATAATGAAATGCCTGCAGGAAAACATCCAAGCTCTGAGAACAAAGAACCCAAACACATTCTTATCTATTAATGTATTTTCATAACTCACCTCTTAAGTCATCTTGATGTTTCTTTCCCATTTTCAATATTTTTCTTCTTTTTTCCCCAAAAAAGATGGTGTGGCAATACTTTGGTAGCATATGTTCCTCCGCTTGCCATAAATTTCCTTTGTCCATTTTCTATCCTTTGCCACCAACTGGCTGTCTTCACCTAATTTACATAACCCCTTTGCTGAGTGTATAATTTATTTATTTCTAAGTTGGATTTTTAGGCTGTCCAGCTTATCATTAACTCTGGACTGCAGAGACTTAAAAACACTGACTTTCTACCATGCAGTAACAAAAGTTTTTTTAAAAATGAAGAAAAATAAAGAATTAAAGATAAGCCTAGCAGGAGGAACAAACGTATACTATCAATACACAAAAATCAATCCTATAATCAGACGAGAACTATGAGAGGGTTAGTTCTAAATTTTAACTTCTAAAACTGGGGGTTAGAAAGTTCACATGACATTTTTATCCCTCCATAACACAGTTTGCTTGTTCAGTTGCTAATTTGCTTGTTTATTTATTTATAGCTTAGGTTTATAAACACTGGGGCCATACCGCAGACTCTGGATGGCATACAACCAAAACCAATATAATAGGTAAAAATCTACCCCCTCCATAACTCCATAAGTCCTCGCGGAGAGGGGGCGGCATACAAGTCCAATTAAATAAATAAATAAATAAAATTAAATATAAAAAGGGGAGGGAGGCATATGCCATAACTGAAATAAACTATAAACCAAAGAGATATGGAACCCAGCTATTTCACAGCCAGGGTTTTTTTTTAATCATCTAAAACAGGGATGTTCAACACGATTTCATTGAGGGCCACATCAGGGTTGTATTTATTGTATTCATATTTATATGCTGCCCTTCTCCGGAGACTCAGGGTGGCTTACAATGTTTGGAGCACAACCCAATGTGCTCAGCAATAGCCTTCATTCCATTGTATATGCCTGCTTATTACTAAGCGGCATTTTTACAAAGTCAGCTTATTGCCCCCAACAATCTTGGGTCCTCAATTTACCTACCCCGAGAGGATGGAAGGCTGAGTCAACCTTGAGCCTGGTGGGATTCAAGCCTACAGTAATTGTAGACAGCTGGATCTTAAGTGCTAGGCGCTTTAATAGCCTGCACCACCAAGGTTCCTTAGGGGGCTGGGGTGGGCATGCCCAGCTCAATGTCACTTGTACTGGGGGTGCCTGTGGTGGCCTGAACACTCTACCAGCAAAAACAGCTCTTGAGATCCGTTTTTGGCTGCATCAGCCTCCTTCAACCCTCTGCCAGTGAAAATGGAGCTCGAGAAGGCTGTGGGCAGCGCTTGCAAGCTCTGTTTTCAGCTGTGACAGCCTCCTGCAATCCTCTGCCAGCAAAAACAGAGCTCAGGAGGGCTGCCCATGGCCCTCTGAAGCTCCGTTTTCAGCTGCCATGGCCTCCTGAAACCCTCTGTCAACTCATAAAACTGCCAGAACCCTGATACCCTCTGCCAGTGAAAACAGAGCTGGGGCCCTCCCAAGCTCCATTTTCATTGGCAAAGTCACCACGGGCTGGTCCTTCACTGTTTCCAGGGTGGCCCTGTGGGCCAGATCTCAGCACCCCATGGGCCGGATCCACCCCCCCGGGCCTTGAGTTTGACACCCCTGATCTAAAAGATGTAGAGTCAATTCCTTGTGTCTTTCTTAGAAGACCAGATATTTTGTACTCTTGGATGTTCTTGGCGATCAGGGGGGAAGAACTTTAGTTGGGGTCCTTGGTGCTCTCTGAGCTTGATTGTGTTCTTGCAGACGCTTCATTACCAAACTAAATAACACCATTAGTGTTAGCACTGATGATGTTAACCAAGCTTGGTATTGAAATGCCTGCAAGAAAACAGCCAGGCTCCAAGAGCACCAAGGACCCCACACTTCAACCCTGAGCTACAAATATTCTGTTCTATCAGAAGCTTTGTTCCAAACTACCATCAGAACATTCTTCGACTGTTAAGTAGATGCTCCCTCCCCTGACTTGATTTGCTGTCATTATTATTGTTGTGGAAGAAAACTAACCATCTCAGAACTAATATCTGCTGACATGTAATTTTATCTTCCCCACTAACTTCAAAGGCTACCCATACTTTTACAAGTCTCCTATGATTATCCAGAGATTTGTCAGCAATTTTCTCTTTTTTAAAGGAAGAGAAATGTCTGCATTTCTTTCTGAGAGAGAGAGAGGGGGAAAGAACATTTAGCAATATCCTGGATCGGCCAGCCAACCATTTCCATTCATCCTTCACTAAATAATAACAGGTGGGGAACCTTGCAGTTGAAACTCATATTTTCTTGGAATGTCAGGGAAACATTGTCAAAGGGCCTTGGTGGCTCAGGCTATTAAACGCCTAGTACTTAGTTCCAGCTGCCTACAACTGCTGTAGGCTCGAATCCCACCAGGCTCAAGGTTGACTCAGCCTTCCATCCTCTCGGGATAGGTAAATTGAGGACCCAAGATTGTTGGGGGCAATTAGCTGACCTTGTAAAAATGCCGCTTAGTAATAAGCAGGCATATACAATGGAATGAAGGCTATTGCTGAGCACACAGGGCTGTATCCCAAAAATTGTAAGCCGCCCTGAGTCTTTGGAGAAGGGTGGCATATAAATGTAATTAAAAAAAATTAAAAGCAGGAAGCAAAACTCCCTCCCACCTTTATTTCTGAAAGTGGAAAATGTCACCATGGCCAGAGAGATACAACTTCAAATTTCTCTGTAATGCAGTTGTATCTCTTTACTGTAGCTAAATGTCTATGGAGATTCTCAGTCATCCAGATCATGGTTGTCCCAAAGGTGCTTTTTGAAGAGGCAACTGGACTTTCTGTATTTTTTCCTTGAAGACATTTCGCTTCTCATCCAAGAATTTTCTTCAGTTCTGTAGGTGTTTCTGAACTGAAGAAACTTCTTGAATGAGAAGTGAAATGTCTTCAAGGAAAAAATACAGAAAGGCCAGTTGCCTCTTGAAAAAGCACCTTTTGGGACTGTCCCAAAGGTGCTTTTCCAGGAAGCAACTGGACTTTTCTTTGAAGATGTTTTACTCCCAAGAAGCTTCTTCAGCTCTGAAAGGATAATGGGGAATGGAAGGATTTATATTTCTTGCAGACAGCTGGTTATTTGCATTCTTTTAGAGGGTCATTGAAGCACTTGGAGATTTATCTGTGTCCTCAAGGTCACCTGAGTAGTGCAAATAGTTCATGTAGCATCAATTTTTCCAGCCTGTCTGAGCTGAAGATGCTTTTTGGATGAGAAGTGAAATGCCTTCAAAGAAAAAACAAGAAAGTCCAGTTGCCTCCTGAAAAAGCACCTTTGGACAACCATAACCTGGATGACTGAGAATCTCTACAGACTTCCACCTTTAAGACTCTTTACTGTAGGTTTTGTATGTGATTCAGAAGTATGTGATTCATGTGAGAGCAATCTGTTGCTAATAGTGAAGAGAAAGTGAAGTCTGGTAGAGACTGGGTGGGGTAAGTTTGAAATCTTGTAAAAAAATGTCCTGGGAAAGGCTGTTGATATATATATATATATATAGCTCTGGAAAATAATGAGGTGAAAATGTTGTTTGTGTCATCTGATAGTTCAGTGTCTGTACAGTTCAGCCAAGAAGAAAACAAAGCAGGGACAGAAAGCATGAATCTATTAATAACTACACTTACCTCATTCATCTACAAGTGCTAGTAGAAATGGGAACATATAGTTACTATGTGTGTTTGTATTTATGTAATAGGTATTTTTCCCATGATTTTTGTTTTAATAACCATCAATTATCACATGGAATAGATGGTATGAAAATATCAGTGGCTCTGCTCTTTCTATCTCCAAATGTCTCACATTTAAAAAAAATATGTTGGACTCTCTCTACCCTTTTCTTTAAGCCTTTTTTTTTACAGCTACTAAGAACAAAAGTGAACTCTTGCTTTCTCTCTGGCTGACCTTGTTCCCATAACTTACTTATATCAGCCATATTTCCTTATCAGCATATATATGTGGTGGGTTCTGCAGTTGAATTGAGGGAAGGAGTTAAGAGACTGATTAGCCTGGAATCCTTGAATGGGGAGAAAGAAGTAGAGAGAAGACCCGCTCTAAAACCTAGAGTGCTTATTCAGGGGTGTCAAACTCAAGGCCAGATTCGGCCCGTGGGATGCTAGGTCTGGCCCGCGGGCTGCCTTGGAAACAGCAAAGACCAGTTTGCGGTCCTTCTGCCAGTGAAAATGGTCTCCAGAGCTCTGTTTTCAGCTGCCACAGCCTCCTGGAATCCTCTGCCATGAAAATGGAGCTTGAGAGGGCCACTGGCAGAGGGTTGCAGGAGGCCATAGCCAGGGGTGGGATTCAAATTTTTTTAACAAAGGGTTCTCTGCTGGGTTGTACCATGGTGGTGGGGGGGTGTTTTTGCCCTCCCCAGGCTCTGGAGGCTCTCTCAGCAGGCCTCCCAGAAATTCAGGAAGGCCAGAAATGGGCCCATTTCTGGCCCTCCTGAATTTCTGGGAGGCCTGCTTTTTGCCCTTCCCGAGCCTTCGCATGCACCCTGAACTTAACTGCATCCAAAATGGGCCACATGGGGACTCCTGGGTGGGCGGGATAAGGTGGGTGGGTCCAACCATGAGTGGGATTTGTGGGTTCTCCAAACTGCACAGAATCTTAGCTAGGGGTCTTCCAAACCCCTGCGAACCACCCCTGGCCATAGCAGCCAAATCCAGAACTTGAGAGCCTGTTTTCCCTAGCAGAGTGCTTGGGCCACCACAGGCACCCCTGACAAGAGTGACGTTGAGCTGGCCATGCCACTCTGGCCACATCTACCCCAGCCCCTGAGGTCAAACACAACCCTGATGTGGCGTCAATGAAATTGAGTTTGACACTCCCGGCTTATCTGGTTGTTCTGACTATAGTCAATCTGATGAGATTCTTATAAATAGGCAAGTAGCAAATAAACATACTTCTCTGATCAATTCTCAGTATTGTTCTGGTTCTTTTTGCCTGACAATACAGTCTGTCTGGAGAATACATATACTTCCTAGGTTTCCTCGAAAATGTCAAGTATCATATAAACCTTTGCATTAGGAAAGTACCAGTAAGGCTTCATGACACCCCAGTGTCCTGGGATCATGTTGATCACCTTTTGTGACTTTCTGATAAGCAAAGTCAATGAAGGGGCCAGATTCGTGTAACAGTGTTCCTAACTGAACAATTGCAGTGATTCACTAAACAACTTTGGCAAGAAAGGTCGTAAAATGAGACAAAGCTCACTTGACAACTGTCTCACTTAGCAACATATGTTGGGGCTCAATTATTGTTTTTAAGTTGACGGCTACCTGTATTGAGTGGCATTAGGTTGAGGATTACTTGTATTGAGTGGCCAGATCCTGCAAAGAAACCACAAGGGAACAATGCCCTCTCATTGTGCTTCAGACACCCATTGGGGTTTCACAAGGGGTAGGTTTCCCGATGGGTCACTTTCTCTTCTATTCCAAAAGGGTGGGATTAGATCTAATAGGCTTACATTATAGGAGTAAATTTCATTTTTTAAACATATTTTATTGATTAAATTATTAAAACATTGGACATGGCATGATTGTCCTGATATTCCTTTTTGTCATATATGTTATAATATATAATAACATATTTTATACACATTTGTACATTTGTACAATTAATTTTTATCTGTAACTACCCATTCTACATATCCTGTTTTTTATATTCTGGGTCCTTCCTTTCTTTTCCCACCATTGATAAAATTTATTCCATATGTTGTAGTATTCTATCTCGTCCTTATTTTTTAATTTCAGAGTCAATCTATCCATTTCAGCACATATCAATAGCTCCTTTATCACCTCACCTTTGTCAGGAATTTCTCTTATCTTTTCATTTTTGGGCAAAAGTCATTCTTGCTGCCGTGATAATGTGTACTATTGGATAAATCTACTCTTTACTATATCTTTCTGTTATAATGCCAAGTAAAAATAATTCCAGTTTATAATCTATTTTCTGTCCAGTCATCTCCTTCTGTCCAGTTCATTCTCCTCTAACCACATCTGGATCTTATGCCAAAACTCCTGGGTTTTCTTACAAGACCACCCTGTATGGTAATATGTTCTATGATCTTGGGCACATTTCCAACAGTTTGGTCAATTTCATTTTGACCTTAAGTCAAAATTCTTGTCTGTTAAAGCACTTGGCTATGGAAGTAATTTCTAGTTGAGATGAAATACACTTTTTGTTATTGGAAACCTACGAGAAAGGAAACCTATGATGCCATAACCTGTTGGCATCATTCTACCTTTGAATTCCCTGCATTGATTAGATAGTAGACTCTTGTGGCCTTGTTTCTATGCTAGTTAGCTTCTTAGAATTATCTGATTTACCTATATTGGCAAGAGATAGCATTCTAGAGTCTTTTTATTTTTCCTTTCCTGGCATTTTCCCACAAGTTCAGGGAACTTTTCATTTTCAGGATCAACCAAGTATTGATCTGTTGGTTGCAGAAGGAATTGACCAATTGGCTTTTGAACTGAGCCAAAGTCATAAACTGAGAAAGAGTGACTGGCTAAAAGTCACCCAGATGCCTTTCATGACTAAGATGGGACTATTATAGTCTCCTGATTTCTAGCTGATGCCTTAACCATTAGACCAAACTGGCTGTCTTGAAGAGTATTCTAGATTGCCTATGGCTTTATCTATCAATACAGCTGTTATGCTGTTATAGACATCTCCATGCATTGCTCTTGGTTCCTTTGATGTCCTCAACTAAGTTTGCTGGCTTTAGTTTAGTGAAAGCAGTGTACAGTGTGTTTTTACATTGATCACTGATTTGTGTCAATGGGATTTAAGTAGGTCTACATTTCCTTGTGCTGAGAGTTCTGAATATTTATAGAATAGGAAGGAATGGTCTTCTTTTTCAAATTTATTTCTTGAAAAAAAGGCCTAAGAACATCTTCCTACAATGAGCTAAATGGTAAATTGACTTTCTGATATGATATGATAATAACACTAGTATGTGAGCAGAAAGACATTAGTCTAGCATAATATGTTTTTATATTCATGTCAGTTCCCACTTTCTTGTTCCTAGCTGTAGAAAATTTTGAAGCATTCTGAAAAATAATTGTCCAGTTACAGCAATCAAATATCAGTTGCTTTGTAGCTCAAAGGAGCTGTTCTGTTGAGAGCTGTTTACTACTGGATGAGTCCATGGATTTTCCGATTTTAGAAGGATTCATTGTAATTTGTACAGTTCTTTCTTCAAAAATTTTATCTAGCTGCCATAGTCCAAAATCTCTTACTCAACACCAAATCTTTGGTAGATGGATGACAGCATTTCTGATGTGTAAAATAACTGAAAGTCTGCAGTAATGTAATATGACTATAAGACTCTATGAAAATGTCACAACAACTTGCAAGTTTTTTAAGAGCAGTGGACGCCTCAGATGTGAGTTCAAGACTTGATGGCATTTTTATGTATTGCTAAGACTCTGATCTATCCAGGGATAATATATATTCATTTGAGCTCTTTTTGCAACTTTCTTTCCACAACTATTTCTTCTTTTTGTTTTTGTCTATTGAAATTAAAGCTTTATAGATGGGGAAGTGTGGAGACATTCAAAGGCCAAAATAACTTTGGAGCTTCCACCCTACTTCATTATTTTTACTAACTTGATAAGTAACTAATCCTTTCAAACGCAGAATCAAGCTTTGAATAGAGCCTTTCTTCATCTTTGGAACAATTTGATCCTGGTGCCAGAGTTAATTTGGCTGGTTAATCCCATTCTTTGAAGAAGGAATGATTGTTACAAACAGACTGGTGCTTTGTAATGTAAAAGAGACAGCTGCAAGGGCCCTTTTCATCTGTGTCTATATTATTCACTATCCAATCATAGTTGCTTTCTGGAATGTTCTACAATATTTCAGAGGAAAAATATCATTCATTCATTCTTAGAAAGACCACAAGCTGTCAACCCTGAAGCTGACCTGACCAAGGCCAATTTGAGGCTTTAGTGTTGCCACATTGGAGCTGAAGGATAGGCAGTGAGGAATAGAGATAGCTGGGGTTTTGTAGCCAAAACAAAATACTTTCTCTTGGGAACCAAGGACATTCCCACAGGTGATCGGACAGAGGAGGAGTGAAGTTACCAGGCAACTGGATGACATCTTGATTGGACCATGTGACTAATTGCTTGGGGAAGGGAATAAACTTTTACTTTTAATTAGATGAAAACTGCGGGAACATTCAGAGTCGGTTTTCACCAGCCTGTGCCAATATGATATACCAAATAAAACTGTTCTTTGAGGAACCATCCTGCCTCAGAGTTCTGTTTGCTATGGGCGTATTACTTGGAACCCTGACACAAGCTTCAGGTAGTCCTCGACTTACAATCACAAGTTAGGGACCAAAAAATTCATCATTAAGTGGTGTGGTCCTTAAGCAAGACATATGACTTGTGATGTTCCCTGCCAGCTTCCCCATTGATTTTGCTTATCAGAAACTGGCTGGGAATGTTGCAAATGGTGATTATGTGACTGCATGATGCTTATTTGAAATGAATTAATTAAGGTGGAAGGTCTTTGAAATACTTTTCTTCCAAATATCTGCACCTGGATTGCCTTTATGAAATAACTTCCTTTCCCAGCCACTCCATAGTCTATTACTGATAGGTTAAATCTGGATTTTCCACTTTTATTGAAAGTGGGTGCAGAAAAAAAGTGAGAAATAAAGTCAGTGCCTGGAACAATATTATCCCCAAAACTTGCCAAGTTCCAACTTGCACCCACCCAGCAACCATCAAATGTTCTGCTTTGGCCCTTTTTACTCCTCTGTTGAAAATGCATACCTTCAAGTAGACCAGACTAGGAATCCAATGTCATGCAGATCAGTATATAAGATTACAGCAATGGAATCTTACAAATCTGAATGCACTTCCCCTCCCCACACTTATCTCATGAGAAATAGGGATGCTGTTTTCTGAGATGTTTACTTAGGTTACATCACTGCTCTGGATTCATTTCTCTTTTATCTGTCCATGTTCTGACACACGCCCTTTTCTGACAAATCAAACACAATCCAAAAGGAACAAAAACCTTGTAATGCTTTTACAAAATAATTAGCTGTGATAAGCACAAGCCTTGCCAAACTGTGCAAGACTTGCCGAAAGATAACAGACAAGAAATAATTTGCAATACAAAAATGTTCAAATACAAACTCAGGATACTGGAAAGTCTATGAGGCTGGAGTTTCAAAACGTCTTTGCCTTCTGCAAAGTACGTTCGTTTCACAGCTGGCTTTTATCTTCTTGAAGGAGGGGCCATTACCTTGTAGCCTTACTCCTGAGTCACCCATGCTGTTGTAACTGCTCTTTCCTACAAGCAATCCTGTGCACATGTGCACTTGGCACAGGCTCCTCAGGAACCTCCTCATCACTGCTGCCAGCCCCCACAATCTCTGAAGGCAGCAGTCCACTCCCTGATAGTCCTGGGCCCTCATCTGAGTCCTCGCTCTCCTCAGCTGTCTGCACCTGCTGCCAGCTAACCACAACAGTCCATTGTATTAAAGGCAGGTTTGCCTCCTGTCCCTCAAAAGCTATTCCTCTACAATTTCCAGGATGGAAAGTCTCCATTCATTAAAAAACAAAAAGGTGACAGCTTGCTGAACACTGAAAATAATCATAGATTGTTCGAAACTCACTAAACTACTTGGGTTTTCTTTTTGTTTAATAACCCTTCCAGATACCTATGCAATTAAATCCAGTGAGAACATGACAATTGGATTAGGCTATACTTCTTCTGAATAGATACATCATGGGATGGGAGTGTTGAGGATGTGAACAATTACAATTATGGAAACTGGAAGATTATATACGTGCCAAATTTCTGGGAGAGAGGAACTATGACAGAATGACTAAGAAATCTTGCTGAAGGTAACATATTAGGAACATTGTTGTGAAAGAACAGCTCTTTGTTGGAGTAGGAAAGAAATTGATTATTTGGAAGACTCTAAATCGCTTTTATTTGGTTGCTAGACTGAGAATCAACATGGGGAAAATGGTAGTGGTAGTAGATTTAAGGGATCAAAGATCTGTGACTTTGACAAGAGACAGGCTGTATAACATCTCCTACTTTATTCTTTGTTGCAGTCCACAGAACCTTGTTGTGATCAATGAACCATAGTATGGAAAAAAATAATGACTTAATGAATGGACTTGAGTAGTTGATGATCAGGATAGACATGCAGCATCTGAACATGACACCTGGCCAAACAATTGATAGCACCTTCCTTCATCAAACCATTACACCTTGAGATAAGGTCCTAGTGGATGATCACTTGAACATGAGCCAGCAGTGTGCAACAGCAGCCAAAAATGCTAATACAACCCTGGGTTGTATAAAGAGAGGCACAGAATCAAGATCAAGTGAAGTATTAGTACCATTTTATAAAACCCTAGTAAGACTACACTTGGAATACTGCAACCAGGTTTGGTCACCATACTACAAAACAGATGTTGAGACCTTGGAAGAAGTTCAGAGAAGAGCAACTGAGATGATCAAAGACTAGAACATATGATGAACAGCTGCAGGATTTGGGTTTGGCTAGTCTAAAGGAAAGAAGAATTAGGGGTGACATGATAGCAGCATTCCAGCATTTAAAGGGCTGCCACAAAGAAGAGGGGGGGTCAAATCATTATCCAAAGCACCAGAGAGCATGACAAGAAACAGTGGTTGGAAACTAACCGAAGAGAGAAGCAACCTGGAATTAAGGAGAAACTTCCTAACAGTGAGGATAATTAACCAGTGGAATAGTTTGCCTTCAGAAATCGTGGGTGCTCCATCATTGGAGGTTTTAAGAAGAGACTGGTTTTAAGAAGAGTCTGTAGGGGGCATGCATAAGTGCACCAACATGCCTACCGCCCCTGTCCTATTGTTTCTTTTATTTCTCTTATATGTATTCATTTCTTGTATTCACAACTATGTTTATCCTTATACCTATTATCTTGTAAGCGATTGACAAATCAAATCAAATCAATCAATCAATCAATCAATCAATAAATAGTATAGGTTCTCCTGCTTGAGCAGGGGCTGGACTAAAAGACCTCCAAGGTCCGTCCCTTCCAACTATTCTATTCTATTCTATTCTATTCTATTCTGTTCTGTTCTGTTCTGTTCTGTTCTGTTCTATTCTATTCTTATTATGGATGGATGGATGGATGGATGGATGGATGGATGGATGGATGGATGAATAGATGGATAGATGGATAGATGGATAGATGGATAGACAGATAGACGAATAGACGGATAGACGGATAGACGGATAGACGGATAGACGGATAGATGGATAGATGGATAAATAGATAGATAGACGATAGACAGACAGACAGACAGATAGATAAAAATCCTCTGAATTATGGAAAACTTTTTCTTCTCTCACAGATCCTTGATATATTCAGGCTGCCTTCTTTTGTTTACATCTCAACTTAACATTAAATGGCAAATGGGTAATTATTCCTAATGCCTTCCTATTGTTGGTCATTGATTTCTTTTACATACTAGCAACTGATGGACCAGTTTCTGATACAGTCACAGTTTGGGGCTTGGGGCAGCTTCAGCCGAACCACCGCCAATAGATTGCAGCTTTTCTCTTCCAAATGATAGCTCACCCTAAGCTCTTGGTGCGTCATACACCAGACCACTTATTTCTGCATCATAAAATCCTAACACTGCTTTCAGATGGGATTGCTTTCTGTTTGCTACACTCTGGAAATAGGCCAAACATTCCTCCAAGCAGGGCACTTGCTAAACAACAGTGTTCACCATTTTGTGAATTGATTTGATTTTTAACCCTCTCTGCATTCCCGTGGTTTCCTGTATAAGCATGGAAGTCCTGCAAATAATATACAATTGCTACGGCCTATCCTGCAAGCTCAATCTTTTTCTTCACATCCTTGAAGGGGCTATGTCAGTTCCATGGTGGATTCACAATTTTCTCTCTCTCAAGAATATTGGGGAGCCTCCATGTTAAAGTTGAATAGTAATCTCAAATGTTTTAAAATGCATCAAATGGGGTTCTACATGATCCCTAATAGTGCTGCCTTTTCTTCATCAATCTCCTACTTCATCTGCTTTCATGCAATATAACTAAGCAAGTTATATTGCAAGCAAACTTAGCAAGATTGGCATATGTAGTAGATGCTAAGACTTGAACCAACCTGATGTGGGACCACAGACAATGAGTAGCAAAATGTGAAGCAACTTCCTACTTGTCTTTTCTTGAAGATGAACAGCACTCCCTAAGCACACACAAACCATCCTTTGTTAATTAGTTTAGCTCATACCTGACTATTTTCTAAAAAGACGAATTGGGACTAATTAATTCTGCATTTGAAAAAGGCATTTCAAAAAAAGCCAGTTTGGTACAGTGGTGCTGAATTAGGTAAATTCACTGCCTTTGACATTTTATTTTATTTTTATTTATTTATTTATTTGATTTGTCAATTGCTTACAAGATAACAGGTATAAGTATAAACATAGTTATGAATACATGAAATGGATACATATAAGAAAAATAAAAAGAAACAATAGGACAGGGACGGTAGGCACATTGGTGCGCTTATGCACACTCCCTACAGATCTCTTAGGAAAGGGGTGAGGTCAATAGTAGACAGTCTAAAGTTAAAGTTTTTGGGGTTTGGGGAAGAAACCACAGAGTCAGGTAGATTATTCCAGACATTGACCACTCTGTTGCTGAAGTCGTATTTCCTGCAATCAAGTTTGGTGCAGTTAACCTTGAGTTTGTATCTATTGTGGGCTCTTGTATTGTTATGTTTGAAGCTGAAGTATTCATTGACAGGTAGATAGTAGATGATAGATAGATAGATAGATAGATAGATAGATAGATAGATAGATTATAGACATACATACAGATAGATAGATGGATAGATAGATGGATGGGTGGATGGATAGATAGATATAGAGAGAGATATAAATATATATAGAGAGAGATATATAGATTAAAAACTAATAAGAGAAGGCAGCTTTACTCAGAACAGCTTAAATCTTGAAACAATACCTCTTAACACCATGAAACATCGACATCTGCCTATCCCAGATCCTTGGGAGGACTTGGTGGGTGGATAAAAAAGCCAAATCCAATCTAAGCATCTGTGTGACCAATCATCTCAAAATAAATTGTCTAGCAAATGCCATCCTAATTTTATATTCTAAAAAAAATCACCTTTTGTCGCAGTCGTGTTTATATAGTCCACTATTTTCTCCCATAATCTAATAGTTTAGGGCAAGTAAAGAAAAATTATTTTAATGAACTATTGTTCATTATAATGTTCATCATAGGTCCTTCATAATTACAGTTATCAGGCTCTGAAGTCCAACCATCATAGCATTCCTGTTGTAATATTTCTGTGGGACGTTGTAGGATGCTACAATAGTGGCTATACCATACTCTCCTGTGTTCTTGATAGGTTCTTTGTCACTAGTGAAGACAGAAGAGTTGTCTTTCTCTCCATTATATCTGGATTTATTCTAGTTACAGATTGCTAGTGTTTTGAGATAGACCAATTCAAGTAACAGATGTGATGGTGATACCATGAATATTGTTTATTGTAATAAGGTAGAAAACCAGAATCTTGGGTGTTTGTCCAAGTTCCTCCCAGACTCATTTTATGCTAAACAATTTTGGCTATTTTGAATTTCTCTCTCATGTTTCCATTCATCACAGAATTGTGTCATCCTTTTTTCTAAGTTCTTATTGGCTCACTTCTTTTTCTTCCCTCCTTTAATGGCTCTCTCTTACCTCAAGGTGAGTCCGAATTCCTGTTGCACCTAAAAATTAACTGAGATGAGATAGGAAGGAGATGGACTATTTTATGTCCAGGAATAATCTTTTCATAGATGGTTATGGATCAGATAGTTAGCTTTTTGGAAATTATATACTCAACCCTGGACAATAGGTTTTGATTGAAGACATTTCATTTTTTAAAAGAAAGCTAATGTTCTCCAAAATTTTCTACTGGGTTTAATGAAAAATTTTATATCCTGTGTTTTGTAAGATACCATTCTTTTTATTTAATGCTGACTCAGTCCCAAGGGTGCAATATAACAATGACATCCCATATGTATTTTGGACTGCGAAAGAGACCTTAAATTAAAATAAAGCATAATAAAAACTGAATAATGACTCTGCAGGAACACATATAGATATGCAGTTGTCTAAAATATATTACAGTACAAAATATATAACTTTTAACTATTCTACTGCAAAGCAACAATCTAGGCATTTTTGTTTTCTTTCTGTCCAGCTGTTAGGAGATGCTGTAAAATGTCAATATAGATAGCAGAAAACACATGATGCAGGCTATGGGAACAAATGAATAAACACATTAATAAAACATTGTGTATAATTCAGAGTAGAATATATTGATTAAAACATTTTTTAAAAATAATACTCTACTCTGGAGTTCAGATACAACAAGTTTTTTAAAAGGGCAGTTACAGATATTTTCCTGTTTATATTGAATCAAAGAATGAAAGAATTCAGGTAATTACACTTGAATAGACAAAACTGAAGCTTGAGTCAAGAAGATAGGTAGTCAATTAGGCAGATGGACAGATAGAAATACAGTTAGATAGATCAAGGAGTACCCTTTATTTTCAATGAGTCTAAAACTCTAAGGCAGTAATGGCAAATCTTTTGGGTTCAACATGTCAAAAATTCAAAAAAAATGCTTACTTTGAGCTTGCTGGTGTTTCAGCCTCACACTCTACCTCTTCTCCTGTCCTCCAGAATCTTATTTTTAGACTGTTTGGAAGTCACAAGAGAACTTCAAAAATCACATGAGCATGATTTCCAGAGGCCTCAGAAACTCCGCATGTCAACAAAAAAGGCATGGTATGACACCTGTGACACGATGTCATAGGTTCACCATCACCACTCTGGGGTCAGTTGAATTCAGCCCTGAAATACTAAAGGCATTTGCTGTTCATCTGACTGGGGACAATAATGATCTAATACACGAGAGGTAGACTAGTTGTCAGGCTAATATTGAGAAGATTCTATAGCAGATAATAAAGAGATGAGTTGTAAACACATTTATTAAAACAATATGGCCATTACCAGATGTAAGGATGGATTTGTCAAGAACAAAATTTGCTTCCCTCCATGCAGCTGTAGTTCCACTGAGGACCACATGTTGAGTGCTGTTGGTCAGCCAGTTGCAAATCCATCTAGTGGTGGTCCTTTTTATCCCAGATTGTTCTTTCTTACCAAGAAGTAGGCTGTGGTTTACTTTCTCAAATGCCTTACTGAAGTCTAAGTAAATGATATCTACAGCATTTCCTTACCTACTAATTTAGTCACTTTGTCAAAGAAAGAAATAAGGTTTGTCTAGCTTGACAACCAAGGCCTTGCTATCTAGTAATAGCAATAGCACTTAGATTTATATACTGTTTCACAGTGCTTTACAGCCCTCTGTAAGCATTTTACAGAGTCAGCATATTGCTCAGCAATCTGGGTCCTCATTTTACCTACCTCGGAAGGATGGAAGGCTGAGTCAACCTTGAGCCTGGTGAGATTTGAACTGCCAAACTTCAGGCACCTGGCAGTCAGCAGAAGTAGCCTGCAGTACTGCATTCTAACCACTGTGTCATCACAGCTCTTAATTGTCTTGTTTGTTTCTGGGTGCTCACAAATGTGCGGCTTGATTATCTTCTCCAAGTTTTGTCCAGCTATTGATGTCAGGCTGATTGATTTCTAGTTTCCCCCTCTTTTTGTAAATTGGAACCACATGGTTCTTTCCCAGTCCTCTGATATTTCCCTGGTGCTCCAGGAGCTTTGAAAACCTTTCTTCAGTGGTTCTGAGATCACATCAGTAATACATCTGGTTTGGCGGTTTGAACTCATCTAGAATGGATTACCATTTTTCCTATTTTGACTTGCATTCTTATTCTGTTTCCTTCAGTGCTGCTTTTGATAAGGTGGACTATTTTTTTTCCTTTTGCCTATCTTGAAAATGTAAGATATAATACACCTTTTCTATAAAGCATTTGACAAAGTATCCAGTTTCTATTTGAATGTTAGGGAAAATGGACAGTAAGTAAAAATATTCATAGAGTTGATGGATTCACCTTCATTGAAGTCATTAAAATGGATACTAGGCAGTCATGTACCATGAATGCTTTTATTTGTATTCCTGCACACACAGAGAGAGGTTATTTTATATATTTTATATAACTGGCTGCTATGATCTCTGGAAAAGAAACAGTTGCTTTAATTTTTGAAGACTTGTTGCATAGCATATATGTGATATTTGCCCCACATCCACAAAATTTTGCCTATCCTAGAAATATAGATTGGCTGGAAAAAAATGGGAATTAGTGTCCAAACATTTAGAAAGCTCTAACTTCCTTATTGTATAGTTACAACTGTGTGGGCATGGGTCTCCTGAATTTTGGATAGGTATTTTTTTTCAGCTTCCCTCTGGAAGAAATAGAGATATATCAGATAAAGATGCTCAGCTTGTCAGCTGGAAAGCTGATGGCCTGGGTTCGAGACCCAAGCCAAGTGCCACATGATGGATTGAGCTCCTGTTACTTGCCCCAGCTCCTCCCAACCTAGCACTTCGAAAGCATGCAAATGTGAGTAGATGAATAGGCATCACTTTGGTGGGAAGATAACAGCATTCCATGAGCCTCGGTATGTAGCAGTGGTGGTGACCTTTCAAAGATGTTTACCACTGGTTTGGTGGGCATGGCTTGGTGAGTGCACTTCACATGCACGCACACACTGCATGCGCGTACCAAACTCACACTTTACTACTCACCTCCTGCAATCCCTGTAGATTCAACAGCTGATGCGCAGCAATCTGCTGTGCCACACAAAGCAGCTGCGCTTCAAAAGCAGTGAATAAAGGTCAGTGTCATGCCCCTGGTGGAGACTGACTCCGAGGAAGAGGAGGAACAGCCAACAGGGAGTGGGAGTGTGGCTCCAGAGGTGATGGAGGAGGCTGAGGAAGAGCAGAGGCCAGCTGAGCACTCAGAGGAGGATCCAGGCCCATCTCCTATCCATCCCAAGGCATGCAGGGAGGAGAGGATCAGGGCAAAGCGTGGTCTACTCGGGAGGAGAGGGCCATGATCCTCCTCAGGGCTTACAGCTGGGAACTCTGTATATAAGTTTGAACATGCATAGTCAGGCTGCTGGAGTCAAGGTTAATGTTTTCATTTTAAAGAAGGTTTATCTTGGTTGGCGTTCTTCCAACAGATTGTCCCTGGTTATCTTCCTGAAGCTGGCAATTATCTATCCTGGTCTGCCGAGGAACTGTATTAATGCGGTTTGGTTTTGGTTTCTTCTTCATTATCAGCTCTTTAAATGCGAACTGTGTTTTTTGCCTTTGAAATGTTATTTTGACACCTCCACTGTGAACAATTAAACAGTGAAGCCAAGTTGAAGGCATTAAAGGACTTTTAGTTACGTTTTGGATTTTATTCTATTTCTGAGCTACTCTGGGTCATCACAGTCAGTTTGGGAGCCCAGGCTGGCAGGTGAGCCCAGCCTGGGCTCATCGGAGAGAACCAGTTTGGTCTCGGCTGATCTTCAGTGCTACCGGTATGCCAGAACCAGGCGGACCTGGTAGAATAGCACCACCGGTATATAGTCATGCTGGAAAGTGTCTTCAGACATGAAGGATAGGGGAAACCTTTACCCTTTTTAAATTGGGGAACCCAGCAAAGCATTTGAAGTTTCATTGTGTCATAATTAGAGGATCTTCACAAACATCCAGCACCTACTAATATTTCTCAGCTGGTACATCTTTTAATTTGAGTTTCTCTTTGATAAGATGGAAATTAGGGTGATTATGTAGGTAAGATCAGAAAAGACCTGATCTTTACAGTAAAGAATTCATTAGTATTTGGAAATTATCCTTTGTTCATCTAATTTCTTTGCTGTTGTTCCAAACTTGAATCTTTGACCTTGAGCATTCTTATTTATATATACAGTTGTTTTTTAAAGGCTGAACTAAAAAAAATAAATGCTAGCATTGAAGCTTTGGGCCAAGGCTGAATAATTATGAATAATTGTTGTAGCTCTACTCACTAGGCTTCTGCTGACATCTGGCACAGAGTGGAAAAGAGAGACTGCCAGCCCCTTGCTGAATGGAAACCAGACATGTAAATAATGACCCCTCTGCAAATGTCACCAACTAATTGGATGCATGTAAAAAAAAAAGCCTATCAATTTTTGGAGAAAGATTCTGGCTTCATTTTCTGCTGGAAATTTTATTCTCTCAGGCCTCCGGTGTTTCTGCTAACAAATCCAGACAAACTAAATAACAGCTGTTACCACTGACATCTCTCAGGCAAATGAGCTTATACCAAAACAGAGCAACCTGCTGCCAAATGTTATAATTTACTTTAAGGTTCTGAATGTCAGGACACCTTTTTTTCCCCAAAGCTGATGCATGTGACCCTCTTGGCTTTAGCTTATTTAAGCTTTTACTTTCTCTCAACATTAGAACATGAATGGAAAGGTTTTAACAATAGTTCTGATCAGGTTTGTATTTGAATGAATCCAAAATATAGAGGGCAACTACCCCCTTAGGATTACTATTTTAGTGAATTTCTCTTTCAAATAGAAAAACAGCTCTGCACTACAGGTAGTCCTCGCCTTACAAGGCCTATGGGCTAGATCCAGCTCATGGGGTGCTTAGATTTGGCCCACAGGGCTGGCCTGGAAACAGAAAAGGACAAGCCTTCAGTGCCTCTGCCAGTGAAAAGGGAGCAGGGGTGGCCATGCACTACCCCCCATGCCCTGTTTTTGGTTGTGACAGCCTCCTGCAGCACTCTGCCAGCAAAAATGGAGCTCGGGGGAGGGGGCACAGGTGCCCCCCATGCCCCATTTTTGCTACAGAGGGTTTCAGGAGACCATCACGGCCAAAAATGAGCCACGGGCGGGGGCATGCGCAGGTGCCCCAGGCTTCATTGTTGCTGGCAGAAGGCTGCAGAAGACATTGTGGCCAAAAATGGGGGCTCCATTTTCACTGGCAGAGGGCTTTCAGAACAAACTAAAATCAAAATAAAAGGAGAAATGTTTCCCCTTTTGCATTTGGGCATGCAAGTACAGGACAGGAAAGGAGAAAGGAAAGAGGAAAGACAAAGAAGGAAAGATGAGAAGAGAGCAAGGAAGGAAAAAAAGGAAAGAGGGGAAGGAAGAAAAAAGGATGGGGAGGGAAGGAAAGGGAAGGAAAGGGAAGAAAAGAAAAGAAAGGAAGAAAGGATATTATAATGGGACTGAGGGTTGGTCTCAGGGAAGTCCTGTGTTCTGACCCAAACCTTGTTCCAAGGAAACAAACACAAAATGGAGGTAACAGCAAAACCTTTTAATGATTCTTTATGAATTCTGTTCCTTCACGGTTAAAAGGCTGTTTCAAATTAATTGTCTCTGATAAGAACAAGCCTTGCCAAGGTTGTGCAAGGCTGCCAAGAATACCAGACAAAGTTACTAAGAAATATTTCAAACACAAAGAGTCTCCAAACACCAACCAAGATATTCGAACGTCCACAAGGCTTGAGTGCAAAAACTTCTTTGCTTCCTGCAAAGAACTCGGGTTTCTCAGCTGGCTTTTATCTCTTGAGGGAGGGGCCATTACCTTGCAGCCTTACTCCTGAGTTGCTGCAGCTGCTCTTTCCTTTGAGCAGCCCTGCACACACACACGCACTTGGCACAGGCTTCTCGGGGACCTCTTCATCACTGCTGCCAGCCTCCACAATCTCCAAAGGCAGCATTCTACTCTCTGATAGTCCTGGCCCCATCCCTGCATCACACACAGGCCCCTCATCTGAGTCCTCGCTCTCCGAGACCTCAGCTGTCTGCACCTGCTGCTGGCGAATCACAACACCTTGCCTTAGCACTTGGTCACCACAGGTGACCCCAACATGAGTGATGTCGAGCTGGCCATGCCCACCATGGCCATGCCCACCCCCAGCCACCCATTCCTGGCCCTCCAAGGTCAAACACAATCCTGATGCAACCCTCAACCATTCCTTTAGTGACTGTTCCAAGTTTTGATGGCCCTGAAAAAGTGACATGACCAATTTTCACATGTCCAATTGATGCAGCATCCCTATGGCCACCTGATCAAAATTCAGGTGCTTGGCAATTAACATTTATTTATGAGGGTTGCAGTGTACTGGGCCTTTAAAAGGCAATCATTTAATCTGATTTAGAAATGTAAACATGCTTACAAAGACTTCTGGAAACCATTAAAAGAAAAGTGTCCCTGGTTTGTACATTCTTTGGATTTTTTGACCCCAGTTACATACAATCATAACATTGGAAAGTCTTGTAGTGTTTCCACCCATTTGCCAAAACCAAGAGATCTTTGTTGCTCTCTAAACTTGGTTGTTTTCTTTCAGACATTTCATTACCCAACTAGATAACAGCATTAGTGCTAGGAGGGAGTGGAGCTAGCAGAGATTAGCACCAAGATTAATACTAGACAAACAATCAAACAATAAACAACAACATAATCAAGGAACCAAGAGCACTCCCACCAACACTGATGGGACAAGCCACTGCATACAAATAGAGAGGAAGTGTCATGCCCTTGTTAGAGTCGGACTCTGAGGAAGAGGAGGAACAGTCGACAGGGAGTGGAGGTGTGGTTCTGGAGGTTGTGGAGGAGGCTGGGGAAGGGCAGAGGCTGGCTGGGCAGTCAGAGGAAGAATCAGGCCCATCCCCTCTTCATCCTAGGACATGCAAGGAGGAATGGAGAAGGAAACAACTTGGCTTATGAGAGAGGAAGCGGCCATGATCCCCCTCATTGATTGCAGCTGGGGAGAATAGTATATAAGAGAGATGTTAAAACACAGCATTGCCAAAAGTGTGTGTTATTTTGAGCTGAAGTTATCTTGGTTGGCATCCTTCCTTGAAGTTGGTAATTACTTATCCTAGTCTGTTGCAGAATTTCCTTCATTGTACTTTGTTTTGGGTTTTTATATCACCTCTACCTGTTCATTAAGTTCGGACTGTATTGCTCACTTTTGAAGACTATTTTTGAACAAGTTTTATCTCCAACTGAGAGTTATTGAATGGTGGGGCCAAGTTGGAGGAATTAAGGGACATTTTTTTATGTTTTGGGTTTTGTTGCATTTGTGCTACACTCCGGGTCATCACAGGAAGCCACACTCACTTCCAGCATTAATAATGTTAACTAGTTGGATAATGAAACATCTGCAAGAAAACAACCAAGGGCACTGCAGTTCAACTCTGAGCTACAAGTATTCTTTTCTATTGAAACCCAGAGAGTTCATCTATTGAACATGCTCTGAAAAAGTTCATGAGCTTAATTCAGACAGTGCAGTAAAAATACAAGAGCTCCATGTATTAAAGGTATTTGGCAGTTCCAGGGGTGGGTTTCAAAAATTTTAGAAACTGGTTCTCTGCCCAGTTGCTGGGTGGGCGTGGCTATGGTGGGCATGGCCTAGTCAGCTTCCTGCAACACAGCGAGAGGGGGTGCTTTTTGCTCTCTCCTGGGGTAGGGGTGGGGGAGTGGCTGTTGTCATCAGGGAGACCTTATGTCCGATGGAGATCACTGTTCCGCAGATAGGCGGATGTGAGCTCCTCCTCATGAAGTGGGGCCCAGGAGGTCAGTGGGGCCTGTTGCTGGCATACCTATCTCCCAGCTGCATGGCAACAGCCCTGCCCGAGCTGCTCGACCTTCTCTCGGGGGTGGCGTTGGAATTCCCCAGGCTTGTGGTCCTGGGGGACTTTAATTTGCCTTCCCTGGGGGAGGGGTCAGGGGCGGCTCGGGAGTTCATGGCCTCCATGGCAGCCATGGACCTGACCCAGATTATACAAGGCCTGATCCATGAGGGGGGACACACTCTAGACCTGGATTTTATCTCAGGACAGTGGTATAATGGTCTGGGGAGCCAACTATTCGCCCCCTGTCATGGACAGACCATTATCTCCTTCGGCTGGTCTTCCATTATCCCACTCCCTGCCACTGGGAGGCAGAACCGATGAGGTAGTTCTGCCCCAGGCAGCTGATGGACCCTGAGTGGTTCAAGACGGCGCTTGGACCATTACCTGCCTCCCTGGCCCACAACTCAGCTGAGACCCTAGCGGAAGCCTGGCAATGGGCGGCCTCTGGGGCACTCGACTGGGTTGTCCCCCTGCAGCCCTTAACCTGACGCAGATCCCGGTTGGCCCCCTGGTTTACCACGGAGCTACGGGAAATGAAGTGTCGGAGGAGGGGCCTAGAGAGCAGTTGGAGGTCCTCCCAGTCTGAATCCGACCGAGCCCAGTTGAGGTCTTTTTGAGGACCTACCTGGGAGTGATGAGAGTGGCGAAGAGATCTTACTTTGCCACTCTCGTCGCATCCGCAGATAATCACCTGGCCGCCCTGTTCTGGGTTGCCCGCTCCCTCCTTAATCAGGAGGTGGGGGTGGACCCTTTGCAGGGACGAGCCGAGGAGTTTGGTCAACATCTGCTGGAAAAGATCGCTCGGATCCAGACCGAGTTGGACACCAACTGGCTTGAGTCAGACGTGAAGTCAACGGTGAGTCTTGTCGATGTCATCTGGGATGAGTTTGACCCTGTATCCTCAGATACAGTGGACAGGATTATGTGGCGGTTGTGTGCCTCCATGTGTTTATTGGACCCATGTCCCTCCTGGTTAGTTTATGCTGCCCGTGAGGAGACATGTGGCTGGCTCCAAGCAGTTACCAACGCTTCACTGTGGGAGGGGTTTTTCCCTGCCGCCTTGAAAATGGTGGTGGTGAGACCCCTTCTTAAGAAGCCTGCTTTGGACCCAGCCAATTTAAACAACTTCCGTCCAGTCTCCAACCTTCACTTCTTAGCGAAGGTTGTTGAGAGCGTGGTGGCACAGCAGCTTCCGGCTTTCCTGGAAGAAACCGAGTACCTAGATCCGTTTCAATTGGACTTCAGGCCTGGTTATAGCATGGAGACGGCATTGGTCGCGCTGATGGATGATCTCTGGAGGGCTCGGGACAGGGGATATTCCTCTGTCCTAGTCCTATTAGACCTCTCAGCGGCTTTCGATACCATCGACCATGGTATCTTATTGCGGTGTCTTCGGGAGTTGGAAGTGGGAGGCACCGTTTTATGGTGGTTCTCCTCCTTCCTCTCAGGATGCACACAGTTGGTATTGACGGGGGGGCAGAGATCGACCCCCAAGGACCCTCACTTGTGGGGTTCCCCAGGGGTCGGTGCTTTCTCCCCTCCTGTTCAACATCTACATGAAGCCGCTGGGTGAGATCATCCATGGTTTCGGGGTGAGGTATCATCAATATGCTGATGATACCCAGCTTTATATTTCCAGTGATGCCCCCCCCCCCCGTGCTTTTGCGATGCCTGGAGGTGGTGCGGATCTGGATGGGGAGGAACAGGCTCCAGCTCAACCCTGACAAGACTGAGTGCATACCGGCATCTCAGGTTCAAGAAATTCCATCTCTGACCATAGGGGGAGAGGTGTTGCCCCCTGTGGATAAGGCGCGCAACTTAGGTGTCCTCCTGGATGGATGGCTCAGTATGGAGGAGCAGGTAGGAGCCATCACCAGGGGGGCTTTTGCCCAGGTTCGCCTGGTACACCAGTTGCACCCCTACTTGGACCGAGATTCCCTACGCACGGTCACTCATGCACTCATTGCCTCCCGTCTTGACTACTGCAATGCTCTCTACCTGGGGCTGCCCTTGAGGACTATACAGAGGCTTCAACTGGTACAGAATGTGGCCGCGGGCGGTGATGGGAGCGGCCCGATTCTCCCATGTGACACCCCTCCTGCGCGATCTTCATTGGTTGCCGGTTGCCCTCCGTATAAGATTCAAGGTGCTGGTATTAACCTATAAAGCCCTGCATGGCTTGGATCCGGGGTACTTGCATGAGCGCCTCCTACCAGCATCAAGGTCCGATCGCCTGGTACGCTGCCATAGGCGGGCCCTCCTGGGGGGTGCTGTCAGCCAGACAATGTTGGTTGGCGGTCCCCCGGGGGAGGGCCTTCTCTGTGGGGGTGCCCACTCTTTGGAATCAGCTACCTCTAGAGCTGCGTTTGGCCCCGGACCTGCGCTCCTTCCACCGTGATCTCAAGACTTGGCTGTTTGTACAGGCTGGCCTGGACTGAGCAGGGCTGGGAATTTTAATTTAAGGGTATTTTAATTGATTTTATAATTGGATCACAGAATTTGATACAGTTGTATTTATTGTTTATATATTTGTGCAAGCTGCCCCGAGTCCCCTCGGAGATGGGGCAGCATATAAATCCAATTAAATAAATAAATAAATAAATAAATAAATAAAATTTACCCAACATCCCAACCTGGATATTGATGTTGCTTTTGGCATGTTGAACGAACCCAACATCCTTTTTTGTTATCATCTATAGTATTGTGAAAAAAAAGGTCAATTCAACAACCAGGTTAAAGTTCTACAAACTATTTATAATACAGATGCAGTGACTTTTAAATTGACAAGGAGAATTAAAATACTTCTTGTGTGATTCTGTTTAATATTGCTACTGATGAAGCAGGTGAAAGGCAAACCTTGTGGGAAACTAGAGAGCATCTGTTTTTTTATTTGCCCCCTCCCAATAATTAATCTCAGTACCCTTATTAATATTTACAAACAAGTGCAATGAGAACTTAATAAGATTCAGTTATACAGGTTGATGCATGGACAACAATTTGCACAACACAAACCTTATTAATTTGGAAATGTAACTGCAAAGCTAGGGGAAATTTTACTAAGAAAACAAAACTCTCTTGGAGGTGGAAGAAAGACTTGAAAAGGATAAAAACAGGAAAAGAGTCTGGTGGAGGAACATTATATAATGTTTTATGCATTGTAAAGTTCTTCTAATCTCTGAGGTAGATTAAGTCCCAAAGTCTTAGAGAAAGACTGATGGAGTATCTCCAGCTATTTGTCATAGGAACAAGAAAAATGCATCTTTGCAGGTAGAACACATTGGAACCAAAAAGTTATAGTTTAAGTTTTTAAAACTTCATATTTAATAAATAATGATATGCAGGGTAACTTCAAAGGGCTTTTTAGAGAGGAAACTCCTGGATGTAAAGTCCATTTTTCAATGTTTGGAGAATGCAACTACTTATATGCGATTTCTGCTGAAAGACAAGTATGATGAAAATGATTGTAGCTGCTTGTACGACTGATTAATATTGTGAGATTATGTAAAGCTGAAACCCATCAAATCACCATTCCATCTACCAAGGAAACCTGGACATCATACAGTAGTTCCCTCTGCATTTGTTTGATTTTGGACACATGTTAGCTGGTGGAATTTGAATTGCTGGGCAAATTAAATGTTAATCATGTTAATAAATGTTAATAAACATAATAATTGATGGGTGATTCAGATAAGACTTGGGGCTGGTTGGAGGAATCTCTTATTTGTGCAAAGTGAGCTCATCAGCTGATAAAGGGAAGAGACATACATAACCTGCCCAGGTCTTTCACACAATTGGGCTGTGCAGCAGGTTGATCTTATCTGAAATGAAGGAATTGGAATGTGAACGTGGAGCAAATCTGTATGTCTGATAAATTGGAATGGTTCAAATTCTGATTTCATCTTTGGCAAGCTTACACAGTGCAATTTAAGATAAGGAAAGCCAGAGGATGTTTATCAGGATTCATATTGAGTAGGAAGAAGAAGAAATAAAAAACAACCTAGTACAATCCTCTACCTAAATTGTGCCAAATTGCTTGAGTAAGTCAGAAATATCTGCTTGTCAGATTTCCTATTGGAAATTTGTCTCCTTCTCACATCTGAGTGATATGAATGAGTTTGTTCTAAAAGAGTCCATACACATTATTGTGCAGGGTGAAAATCGATACTGCTTATATTTCACATGCAGATAGCTTAGAGCAGTGGTTGCTAATCTTTTTGGGCTCCTCTACTAAAAATTGTGTGCGCTTGCACTCATGTGCTTATGTGCCATCACCCAGAAGGCAATGTGCACCCCCCACGCCCCCTGTGCGTGCACGTGCAATTCCCACCCCCTTACCTGCACTTACCTGCAGCTGATTTTTGGCCCATTTGAGGCCTTTTTCGGCCTCCCAGAGGCTTGAGGAAAGCTTCTGCAGGCTTTGCAGGCCAAAAAATGGGCCTGTTTAATCACTTCCAGTATTTCCAGAAATATAGGAAATGACAAAACAGGCCTATTTTTTGGCCTGCAAAGGCTTTCCTCAAGCCTCTGGGAGGTCAAAAAAGGCCTCAGAGAGGCCAAAAATCAGCTTTGAGGCACACACATGCACAGTGAGGTAAGTTTGCCTGCAGCTCGCATGCTGGCACTAATGGCTCTGCGTGCCACCTGTGGCACACGTGCCATAGGTTTGGCATCACAGGCTTAGAGGGAACAAACTGTACTAGTACTGTGACCAAAAAAACCCCCCCAATATTTTGCTTTATTAATTCTCATTCAACCCTCCTAGTCCATCTCTGAGTCTGTTTCTCACTGGTTTTATACTTAGGTAAATAAGCCACTATGTTCAAGACACAAAGGAACTAGAAGATCTCCAAGATCCATTCCAGCTCCATGATTTTATGATTGTTCTTCTCTATCTCTCATGACTCCCTCTCTTCAAGATGGTTTAAGTCAGGGGTGACCAACCTTGACAATTTTAAGCATGGCTGGCTGGGGAATTCTGGGAGTTGAAGTTCACAAGTCTTAAAATTGCCAAGGGTGAACACCCATGGTTTAGGCAGACACAAAGCTTTCCTCTCCTCATGTATCTCTTAATAAATCTACTTTTTATTTCAAATATAATGAATATCTGGTAACTTCTAAGCCAACAGTGTTACAAAAACCTCTCATTCCTTTTAATTTACTTTGATTGGACAGGTATTTGGCCATCTACATCTATACTGTCTCAGTAGCTGGAGATAAAGAGGTAATTGCCAGAATTAAAGGAACTCATTCAAGTAATCTGACATTTCTTCTTGAAATCTTTTTTTTAAATTACATTTATATGCCGCACTTCTCCAGAGACTCAGGGCGGCTTACAATTTTTGGGATACAACCCAGTGTGCTCAGCAATAGCCTTCATTCCATTGTATATGCCTGCTTATTACTAAGCGGCATTTTTACAAGGTCAGCTAATTGCCCCCAACAATCTTGGGTCCTCAATTTACCTACCCCGAGAGGATGCAAGGCTGAGTCAACCTTGAGCCTGGTGGGATTCGAGCCTACAGCAGTTGTAGGCAGCTGGAACTTAAGTGCAGGCAATTAACAGCCTGAGCCACCAAGGCCCTTCAATCTTCACTACATGAAAGATCTCCAACAGACTGTGCCTGTGTACAACACTGAATGGGCACAGGGCAGAAAACATCCTGCAGAAACCATAGCTCCAACTTCTCAATGACTCATGTGATCCCGAGGATACAGATAAACCTCCAAGTGGCCTCAATGACTCTCTAAAAGAATGCAAATGACCAGCTGTCTGCAAGGAATATACTGTAAATCCTTCCATATCTCACCATCCAGTCAGAGTTGAAGAAGCTTCTTGGATAAGCAGCAAAACATCTTCAAAGAAAAACAAGAAAATCCATTTGCCTCCTGAAAAAAAACACTTTTGGGGCAACATCCCCCACTATTTAGTGGACTGATTTCATGCATATGCATTTTGTTTTCCATAATATCTTCAAAATAAGATCTCTTTTCCCTTTTTTATGCCTTTGACAAGTTGAGGTTGTCCAGTTCTCTCTTCCACCCTTCTCACCCTAAGATCTCTGAGCAATTCCTTGTGAAACTGTTAGAACTACAGATGTACAGGTGAAACTCGAAAAATTAGAATATCGTGCAAAAGTTCATTTATTTCAGTAATGCAACTTAAAAGGTGAAACTAATATATGAGATAGACTCATTACATGCAAAGCAAGATAGTTCAAGCCATGATTTGCCATAATTGTGATGATTATGGCTTACAGCTCATGAAAACCTCAAATCCACAATCTCAGAAAATTAGAATATTGTGAAAAGGTGCAATATTCTAGGCTCAAAGTGTCCCAGAGTAATCAGCTAATTAAACCATAACACCTGCAAAGGGTTCCTGAGCCTTTAAATGGTCTCTCAGTCTGGTTCAGTAGGAATCACAATCATGGGAAAGACTGCTGACCTGATAGTTGTGCAGAAAACCATCATTGACACCCTCCATAAGGAGGGAAAGCCTCAAAAGGTAATTGCAAAAGAAGTTGGATGTTCCCAAAGTGCTGTATCAAAGCACATTAATAGAAAGTTATGTGGAAGGGAAAAGTGTGGAAGAAAAAGGTGCACAAGCAGCAGGGATGACCGCAGCCTGGAGAGGATTGTCAGGAAAAGGCCATTCAAAAGTGTTGGGGACTTTCACAAGGAGTGGAGTGATGCTGGAGTCAGTGCATCAAGAGCCACCACATACAGATGGATCCTGGACATGGGCTTCAAATGTCATATTTCTCTTGTCAAGCTGCTCCTGAACAACAAACAATATCAGAAGCGTCTTACCTGGGCTAAAAAAAAACCAGACCTGGTCTGTTGCTCAGTGGTCCAAAGTCCTCTTTTCTGATGAGAGCAACTTTTGCATCTCATGTGGAAACCAAGGACCCAGAGTATGGAGGAAGAATGGAGAGGCACATGCTGCAAGATGCTTGAAGTCCAGTGTGAAGTTTCCACAGTCTGTGTTGATTTGGGGAGCCATGTCATCTTCTGGTGTTGGTCCACTGTGCTTCATTAAGTCCAGGGTCAATGCAGCCGTCTACCAGGAGATTTTGGAGCACTTCATGCTTCCTTCCACAGACGAGCTTTATGGGGATGCTGACTTCTTTTGGCACCTGGCCACACTGCCAAAAACACCAAAACCTGGTTCAATGACCATGGGATTACTTGATTGGCCAGCAAACTCGCCTGACCTGAACCCCATAGAGAATCTATGGGCCATTGCCAAGAGAAAGATGAGAGACATGAGACTGAACAATGCAGAAGAGCTGAAGGCCACTATTGAAGCATCCTGGTCTTCCATAACACCTCAGCAGTGCCACAGGCTGATAGCTTCCATGCCATGCCGCATTGAGGCAGTAATTGCTGCAAAAGGGGCCCAAACCAAGTACTGAGTACATATGCATGCTCATACTTTTCAGAGATCCGATATTGTTCTATGTACAATCCTTGTTTTATTGATTGCATGTAATATTCTAATTTTCTGAGATTGTGGATTTGGGTTTTCATGAGCTGTAAGCCATAATCATCACAATTATGACAAATCACAACTTGAACTATCTTGCATTGCATATAATGAGTCTATCTCATATATTAGTTTCACCTTTTAAGTTGCATTACTGAAATAAATGAACTTTTGCACGATATTCTAATTTTTCAAGTCTCACCTGTATGCATATTAATTATGCAAATGTATGCATAGCCTACTTCAAGGAGGAATTTACAAAGTGCTGGTGTAGAAATCACTTGCTGTAAGTTTTGCATAGAGCTTTATAGGAAATCTTATATCTATTCCTGGAAGGGAATTTGAGAAAAAGAAGGGAAAAGAAACTAGGGGGAAAGAGCCTTTAAATTTGTGAATAGCAAGAACATTATTTTCCACCTTCAGTTAGTCACTTCACTAATTAATGAGATAAGAACTAATTGATGCTGTATTTTGAGGATGTAACTTAAATACATGTGATTGTTTCCCATCTCCATTAAGAGACCTATCTGACTTTATATGCCATACCCTGAACTTTAGAAATGAATGAGAGATTTGCCAAATTCATAGTTTCACACAGTTTTGAATTCTCCTTATCCCTGACAGCAAAAATCATAAGAAAATGAATCAAAATTTTGCCATCTTAAATTGCCTATGTGTTGCTTCCTCATTTGAAAGTAATTGCTGGAATTCTATTGCTGTAATCTTAATCTTCTTTTTAAATAATATTACTACTTTCTACTCATTCTACTGATCACAGCTCTGAGATAGTTGCCCTTTGTTTTGGATCAAGTGTTGACTGTCTTCCTTGACTGTACAAGAGAAGTTTGACAATGGCTCTCATCTGATTATGAGGTTGATGTGCTATCAAGTTAGTGTCCATTCTTAGTAGCCACACAGACAGATTTTCTCCAGAAGGATATTGTTTTTCAGATCTTCCAATAATGCATCCATTGTTGCTGCATTCAGTCCATCCATCTTCCTGTTGGTCATTCTTGCCTTCTGTTTCCTTCCATTTTACCCAACATTACACATTAATCCAGAGAGCTAGATCTTCACAAAATGTGTGGTCATTTGAGCCTGACTCAAATTGTATAGGCATTGAACTGTAGCTTGATTTTGAATCAAAGTGCTCTAACTTCTCCTAGCATTTATTAGGGCTGCGAAGATGAATGGAGGGCATCGTTGATGAGCTAATTATCTCCTCATAGGAATTTAGACAGTCCAGAAAAACCTGAACTGTCCTGTTGCATTTGATTTGGAGATGGTGTATAAAATCTTCCAGTAATATGCCAGGTGTTTTACAATGAATCAAAAGAAAGGAAAGGGCATTTAGTATTGTTTCTCATATGAGATAGTGAAAAGGATCTATGGCCATCTTATGATTATATTTTTTACTCTGCCTTTTTGTATATAACTCCAGGCAGTGAAGACTCCTAATACACAGTAGTCCTCAACCTATGACCACAATTGAGCTCTATATTTCTGTTGTTAAGTGAGACATTGGTTAAGTCAATTTTGCCCCATTTTATTACCTTTCTTGCCCCAGTTGTTAAGTGAATCACTGCAGTTGTTGTGGCACACTTGTTAAGTGAATCTGGCTTTGCCATTGATTTTGCTTGCCAGAAGATTGCAAAAAAAACATGACCCCAGAACACTGCAACCATCATAAATACCAACCAGTTGCCAAATGTCTGGATTTTGATTACCTGACCTCAGGGATACTACAATGTTCGTAAGCATGAAAAACAGCCATAAATCACCTTTTTCAATGCCATTGTAACTTTGCACAGTCACTAAATGAACTGTTTTATGTTCAGAATTACCTGTACATCTGCCTCCTATTTCCCCTTCAGCAACCACACTGTAGGTGTGTGGGTTGAAAGAGGAGGATTAGCTCAAAGTCACCCTGCCAATTTTCATATTTAAGGAAGATCTAGAACTCATCACCTCCTAGTTTTTAGTCTCTAGGCCAGCATCTTCACCACTACATCAAACTGGCCTCTTCCCCTTCCTCAACTCCTCCTCATTTTAATTTTTAGTCACACTGAATGCTTTCTATGCAAAATGGTGATGTATAAATAAAAATATAATAATAATAATAATAATAATAATAATAATACCTGCCATAATCTCTGGATTATTGATTTTTTATTCTGCCTTTCTTTTCCTTTTTTTTTGTAATAACTTGGTGAAAATATTTAAACACCTTCCTCTCTTATTTTCCCCAGAACTACAAATCTGTGAGGTAATTTGGACTGAGAGAGAATGATTGGTCCAAGGTCACCCAGCTAACTTTCATGGCTAAGGTGGGACTAGAACTCACAGCCTCCTGCCTTCTAGTGCAGAGTCTTAACCACTAGACCAAACTGGCTCTTTCCATGCTTTACATTGAACTGAATATCTGGCCATCATACCAGGTTGTATAAAAGTATTCCTTGTTCCTTTGTAGGTCAACCTTCATTATCATGTATTTTCTTTCCTCTATCCTAAACACCTCTAGTTCCTCTCCTTTATTTTTCAGAATTTGCTCTAAGAATTCAGACACAAACAGTGTAATTCTTTGTTAAAAGAAAGAAAGAAAGCTGCCACACAATACTATCACAACTCCTTTGAAAAGCCTTTTTGATTTCAAAAGTAATTTGTGCTTGTATCTTGAGGAAAAGCATCAAAGCTTTTCTGGGCATACAATGATCCATAATTTTTGGCATCTCACCTTTGGCATCTGGCAATCTGAAGACACAAACTGTATATTGAAATAAATTGTAGTTGGGTTTATGATGCCTGTGCAAACATATTGTGAAGAAAAGAATTCACTGTTTTTGATAAGACTAATGTACTATTGTAGGTATACATGATCACAATGCAGAGTCTGTTGCTCTTATCGCCTGTGTGCTGTCTAGAAGCTATTTATTGTGGGTGGGTGTGTTGACAGATGTATTGCAAAATGCAATTATTAGATTAAAAACACTTAGCTTGTGGGAATTGGTTACAATAACTGTTTTGCTGTAGCATTCATAATTTCTTTGAGAAGCCCCGTTCTTTTCACGGTTATTAGAGGTTAGTGTTCATTTCTCTTCCAAGCATTTCATGCCTGTTGTTATTAGAAGATGATAAATTAATTTGTCACTGATAAGCATTGATTGGATGGGGGAACTCTATTAGCAAACATATCACATCTGGCAAGGGAATGAAACCACAGATTTCAATTTTATTTTTATTACAGTTCTCTTTGTTTCGTTTTTCTTTCCCAAAGCCCAGAAAAGGTAGATTGGTTGGGACTGCTTTGCTTATTTTGTTTTAGCGAAATCTTTGCTTTTGGGATATGATTTTTGTAAAAACCACATTTTGTGGAATTCAAAAGTCAAAGTGCTTTTCCCAGCTATTCTTTGTGATCTGGATAATTGAGTTTGCAAGAACAAATAGACTTGGCAGATGAAGAATTGCTGCGATTGATGAGTATAAGCTACTTGTTTACATGCGTGTGATGACATTTGCCCATCATATTAAATTCTTTGAACTCCTATATGCATGGTGGGAGGATCTTCCCCTACCTTCCTTGCCAAATCTTAGGAAATCTTTGCTTAGAGGCAAATTCTGAAGGCAAACAGCTTATAATAACCAATTGATTGGATTGAAATCCAGCTTTTCAGCCTTACTCTTTCTACTAGCTACTTGTCATCTTCTTCCTTCTAGCTTTTTTCTTCCTTTCTAGCCACATTCAAGTAGCAGAAGAAGAACTTTCATGCTCCTGGGGGAGTTTTTTTTTAACCTATGAAATAAAATTTTATTTTATTTTTTGTTTTATTACTAGACTTTTAAAAATTATTCATTTTCCTTTGTATATAATTAGTGAACAGCGTACTGTCTGGGTCAGTTTGTTTACAGAACAATATTAAACTTCTAATTTCTACCTCTATTGTCCAACCATTGATGAAACAAGTCCCAAGTCTGAAAATATTTTATGTCTTCTTTTTCTTTTACCTTCATTGTTAATCTGTCTATTTCTGCACAGTCTAATGTTTTTTTTTAATTATGTCTTCTTCTGTAGGTGTTTCCTTATTTTTCCAGTATTGCACAAATACAATTCTTGCTGATGTCAAAACATGTAATATTAAATATACTTTCACCTTATCGTATTTTTCTGGTATGATGTGTAACAAAAATAATTCTGGTTAGTAGTCTATATGCTGCCTTAACATTTTTCCAACCATGTATGCATTTTCATCCAAAATTATTTTTTATTACTAGACTTCTATGCTGTCCATTCCAGGCAATTCTAGGTGACTTACAGTCAACTCCAAGACCACTCCCACCATCACCAACAAGGCAAATCACTAGAATATAAATTGAGAGCAAATTCCATTTCCTACTAACACTGTTAATGTTACCTAGTTTGGGTAATGAAATGTCTGCAAGAAAAAGAAGCTCAGAGAGCATCAAAGACCTTGTATTTCAATCCTGAGCTACAAATACTCTCCTTTTTAAAAGTGGGTAACAAAAATCATGACCGCAAGCAAGTGATCAAAGTCCCACCTCTTTATATGTTCATTGTGACACACATAAATGGGCAGATTTTGATTGTGTAGTTGTGGCCACTATCTTGTCTTTTTTGGTCTCCATGTAGATACCTCTGTTCCCCATGCTGGAAAAGACAAGGAGGCCTTCTCTGATTTCCTACAATAGTCAATTAAAGAACTTTGATGGTTTATTGATTTCTTCAAAAGAATTGAAGAACTTCTTTTTCTGACAGATAGAGTTATAACTTGGACAACCAGGTTATGAAATCCTGACCCGTATTCACCACTAGGTAGTTTCTCTCATGAAAAATCACCTTCCTCACATTATCAAGAGGCTCTCATCCTTCCCTACAAACTGATCGGAAGCAGTGATGGGCACTTTCCAACAACCAAGACTGCAAGAGTAGACACTTTTGAGGTGATGGAGCCTGAATAGGATTAACTGTGTATTTCAGAAGCTCTGTGAAATTTCTGTCGTCTTTTATATGTGCTGTATCTCTCAATAATACCCAATCTAGCAGTCCAAATATCAGCTTCTTGAGGAAGCTGTTTTCATTAGCATTATGAACTATTTGAATGTTTGATTGTGCTGCAACCTGTCACGACTTTGAGGCTTTATTTTTCCCATTATGGGTGATTTGTGTACAACTGTCTAGTGGCTTCATCATGTGGGCTATTTCACTTTGTTATGGTTCCAGATAGATGCAGATGAATTGTCATTGCTCTTTTCAACTCCATTACCCTACTCTTCCTATTTTGCTCTGCTTTCTTTAAAAAGAAAATAATGAGGAAGCATGCCAAAGCATAATCAGCTCCAAATATTAATCATATGTTAATCTCAAGAAATCTTCTCTTTCAGAAGAGATATTTAACTCCTGGAAGTAGCAGGATATCTGAAGCACAGACCAGGAGTGCAAATCATAGGTGCGTATTTGACAAGGTGAGGGCTGCTTCTTTTGGAATACAGAGGAAAATGTAAACTGAGTCTGTTTGTGAGTTATATCTGATCTACCTGATTATTCAGAAATAGTCTAACCATACCTCAGATAGCAGGTGCTGTTGGTGAAGAAAAACACCTGTTTTTAGGTGTGGCAATTTTCCTCTGGAAGACAATGTAATTCCAAGCACATTCTCAGTTAGATTAGTACTGAAATAAAATTTACCAGCTAATCTGAAGAAATGTGAATATTTTATGATCACTGATCAAAACAATACTTCTAGTGAACAATAATATCTGCTATATACATCAAGAAAGTTGAATAACTCTTTACATAAAATATTGTACTAAACTAAGTGTTTAAGGAAAAGCAAATGCAAAAATTTAAGCAAGTGCTCTGGAAATACTTGAAAAGTATTTTTCTCCCCTAAGATGGAACAATAGTGGCCAAGAGAGGCATTATTAACTAATATGCCACTTTGTGTAGAATGAGCAGCACAAATTCACATGAAGCATGTTTTCATGTTTTTCCAGAAAACAAAGACAAAGTCTTTCTCATGCAAGAATTTCAGATAGTACAGAGAGCAGCATTTTATACCAGGTGAGTGTACTTGGTCTTCTACAAATGGATAGAGAATATTTGCTAAATTTTTAACAAGCAGGTCCATACATTTATGGGTCATGTTTTACTTGGGTCCTTGAGGATCTTTGTTTCAGACCAGGGGTTCTCAGGTTCAAGTGGTGTAGTAGATTGATGGCCCATGATGTTGTAGATATATAAGGAGGTTATTTTTCCATGATATAAAATCGACACAGAAGAATCAGCAATTTACCAAAACTAATAACTTAAGCCAGCATTTCAGGCAGCAAAGCCACAGGTTGCTATAGAAACAAGGCCAGATTTTAGTCTCAGCTATAAGTTCAATACATAGTGGAGCACTCATAGCAAAACTCTGAGAAATTTAGGTAGTGCTGCCTTATTTGGAGTTAAGTCTTGATAGTAGTGTACCATTAAATGAATTTAGCTCTGAAAACCTTTGTAGCAACTGGGAAGAGTTTGCTGCATGACATTTGACAAAATACAAAATTGTGTGTGTGAATTTTGAGCCCTAGCTGTGGCTTCCCATGGCTGGTGGGTCTAAGCTGCTGATGGTTAGAAACGTATGCCCAAGAACCTTGATTTGAGTGGTGCTACAGAAGAACGGCTGCAGGATTTGGATTTGGCTAGTCTAAAGAAAAGAAGAATTAGGGGTGGCACGATAGCAGTATTCCAGTATTTGAGGGGCTGCCACAAAGAAGAGAGGGTCAAATTATTCTCCAAAGTACCTGAGGGCAGGACAAGAAACAGTGGTTGGAAGCAGGGGTGGGATTCAATTTTTTAAACAACTGGTTCTGTGGGTGTGGCTTAGTTGGTGAGCATGGCTTGGTGGTAATGTGACTGGCTGGGCATGGCCAACTCAACATCACTCACATCAAGGCATGCATCTCCTTGTCTAGCCTCTCATGACTGTGGGGATGCTACAATAGTCGTAAGTGTGAAAAACAGTCATAAGTCACTTTTTTTCAGTGCCATTGTAACTTTGAATGGTCACTCCACACAAGCAAAGTACCAGCAAAGGAGGAAAAAAAAACTCCAGAGAAGTTCCAGAGATAGGAAATCTAGTCCTGCCAAGAATGTAAAAAGGGTTAACGGAGAGGCAGTTTCTGTAAGCAACACCAGAATGTTTCCTTCCTGCCTTCCTTACAGGATTAGGCCAGTAATTTCTTCTAACAACCGGTTCTCTGAACTACTTAGAATGTTAACAACCGGTTCTAGAAAATAGGTGAAAACCTGTAGAATCCCACCCCTGGTTGGAAGCTAATCAAACAGAGAAGCAACCTGGAATTAAGGAGAAATTTCCTAACAGTGAGGACAATTAACCAGTGGAACAGCTTGCCTTCAGAAATCATGGGTGCTCTATCACTGGAGGTTTTAAGAAAAGGCTGGAAAGTCATTTATCTGAAATGCTATAGGTTCTCCTGCTTTGGCAAGGGGCTTGATTAGAAGACCTCCAAGGTCCCTTCCAATTCTATTCTATTCTGTTCTGTTCTATGCTATGCAAAACCCATCTGTTTTGACAGAAACATGAGCTATTTCCTAAAAGTGGTTTCTTTTAAAGAAGATTAATGGCTTGGGCAAGAAAAAGTACGACCTGGTACAATTGTATCAAGTTAAAGAATCAACTGATACTCAGGGAAATCAAAGAGAATCCCTTCATCTATTAAGATGATTCTATTCTGGTCCCCCATTAAAGCTTTGAGCTGTAAATTCACTGTTTTCTTTCAATAAAGCCATTTCTGTACTTTATCCATTACTGTTTGCAAGTTAATTTCCTCCATGTCATCAAAATGCAATTTATGACACTTCTGTTAACCATCCCTATATATTTTTATGTTTGTTAGGGGGATTTATCATATATTCCTGAATTGAGACGTTTAGTAACATTTTTTTTGTTCCCTTCTGGATCTCTGAGCTAGCACGGTACAGGATTATATCTGCAGCTTTAACTGTACCAGCCTAAATTAAATTTTGCACACTAATAAGCAAAGCAGAATATTGTTATCCTGCAGATTGCCCACTTCTGGTTATATGATTCAGTTTTTGGGTGACACTAGGGAAAATCTAGCATGATAGGAAAAAAGTAGATAAATCTCTATTGTATGATAGGGAAAACTGCATCACAGGAAAAATTACTTCAATCTAGGCATTAAAGAAACACAGATAGGAAACTGACTCCATCTTACTGGTCTCTCATCACCAGTCTGTACAAGACCTACTGGTAGTCAATCGACTTACAACCATTTTGTCAGAGTGTTCACAGTGTGACTACTATTGTGAGACAACACAACACACAGAGGCTTTGTCTTTTAGCAGTGGTTTATATACAAGACTGCTATATACATAAATGTACGTGTTAGGCATATACCAGGCAAGCAATCAGTCTTCATTGCTCTGCACGGAGAAGTACAATGGAGATAGAACACAAGGAGAGACATACACCCTCTCATGGCCTTTATATAGACAGCTTCTTAAAGTGGCAGTAACCCTGCTGACTCATCCTTATGTCATCATTTTGTTTTAAAGCCTTACAGCAGCTGGTCAGCTCTTAAATTGTCATTACCCTGGCACATTTATTTAATGACTGTTTGAGATTGTGATGATGCTGAAAAAAAAGATTTATGACTGGTCATTTCACTTAGGACTATCACAGCATTTCCATGATCATATGATTAAAATTTGAGCGCTTAGCAATCAGCCTGTTTTTTTTATAACAATTGCAACATCTGGGAGCCATGCAATTGCCATATGTGACCTTCCCAAAGGGCTTCCAACAACCAAAGTCAGTGGGAAAACCTACATTTGTTTAACAACCATCTGATTTGCTTAACAACTGTGGCAAAAAAAGGTTGTAAATGGACATGATTCACTTTTGCACTCATGTCAGAAGCACTGAGGCATTTCCAGGTTGAATGGATTAGCCGGTGACAACACTATTGCCCCCCTAATTGCAACTAATCTTTTCAACTTGGAAGTGCCTTGGTGCTTCTGGCACGTGTACAAAAGTGAATCATTCCCATTTACAACCCGAGTGCTGCTGTGGGAAAGGGTGCGCTCTCGTCCTTTGCTCCAGCTCCTGCCGGGTAAGGGTAGAAGTACTGGAGGCTCCTTTCATGTCCTTGGCTAGAGCTGGAGTGAAGGACGAGAGCTCACCCCATCCCATAGCAGCACTCGGGTCTCGAACATGGACTTGCTTACCTCCAACCCAGTGATGTAACCATGAAAGCCATCATGTTCCTCTGGCATGATTCACTTAATGACATTATAGTTAATGACAGGAGTTCTGGTCCCTATTATCATAAATTGAGGACGACCTACTCTTGGTTCAAGGAAACTGAGAGCAAAGTCTCATTAGATTGCTTGCCTTAACAAAGCTTCTCTCTGCCCAAGGTCCCTTGGTTCATGCTAGCATTTTGTCTCATGAAAGGATTGGATCTTCAATTCTTGTATCTTTATCATTACAGAGTAGGAGAATTATTTAAAATATAAAAAGAAAAACTAGGAAAGGTGGGGGAAAGTGATTCTTAAACTTGAAAAAGGAAACTACGAAACCAGGAAGCGGCTATATAGGATGGAACATCTTGGGAAAAAGTCTTGATCAACAACACTGCATGTTGCATATGTCAATATTTATAAAATGTGGTTGGCCCATCTTGTATCTAAGAGAAGTATATGAATGAGCCCTACAGATTATTTTCTTTAACATAGTGATCTATGTTTTGAAGTAGAGTTGAGAACCATAGAGTGTCAGGGCTGCAACAAATACACCCTCATTCAGAACAAAAGTCTCTAGCCACATCTCAGAAAAAGTAAATTGATTTATTAGAAATTGCCATGTTGGCATATGGCTGGGTGCAGCCAATACTAAATCACATCATACATTTCCCCCTTGACCCTGCTCTTTCCCCCACCACCTGGATGTGACTTCTCCAATGGGACACATCCATCTCCAAGAGTCATCCATCATGCTCTCTAATAACCTTCTTATGCTCTGACAACTTTGGGCTGCTGAGGTGATTATCTAGGCATTTAAAGAATGCCTTGTTTTCCCCCACTCCCTTTTTCTGGCAGCTAAAAAGACCAAAGGAGTATCTTTTTAGTTGACATAGAGTATATGATAGCAATGCAGAAAAGTTGGGATCATGATGAGTAGATCAGATTTTCTCTTTCCAGCCTTTTTTGGGGCAAGATAAAGCTTATGTAACAGTTTATTATGCTAACAATAAACAGGACAAGAAGTAACTTGGATGGAAACTTATCAAAGAGAGATTCAACCTAAAAATTAATGAGAAATTTCCTGACAGTGAGAACAATTAATCAGTGGAATGGCTTGCCTTCAGAAGGTGCGGATGCTCCACCATTGAAGGTTTTTTAGATGAGATTGGACAGCCATTTGTCTAAAATGGTACAGGGCAGTTGTGGGATTCAGCCAGTTTGCACCAGTTTGGGAGAACTGGTTGTTAACTTTCTGAGCAGTTTTGTGAACTGGTTGTTGGAAGAAATCATTAGGGCAGAGAACCGGTTGTTAAATTATTTGAATCCCACCACTGGTACAAGGTTGGACTAGAAAACCTTCAAAGGTCCCTTCCAACTCTGTTAACAACCTCCCAAAAAGAAAATGCTAGGAAAACAGGCAGTCAATTTTCTAATAATTACACTACCAACATTTGACAACACAATAGAAAGTGATTCTTGCAGGCAAGACAAGGAATTTCCCATAGCTCCATAGAAGGAAGAGAACTTTTGAGTCTAAAACCAGAATCTGCACCTTAATATTCAAAAAAACAGACTGTTTTTTTCATAATACATGAACAAACCCCCAGCAGTATTACAGAATATCACGTAATAAACCAAAAACTTAATGAACTGCTCAGTACATTGTTCTGGAACAAATTACATAATTTTAAATTTTAAATTATCCAACAGCAAGTAATTGTTGTACATATATGCATACCCATCACCCAATTCCCTTTTGGGAGAAACAAGTTATGCAGAGCATGAAAAAGCCATAAGAGATAGTAAACCAAAGCAATTAAAGTCATAGATAAGACAAAAGAAAGGGAACAGTGAAAACTGGTTTAGACCAACATGATATCTCTATAATTTTCTATCTTGCAAGTCATCGTCACCTCTACCTTGTTCATTCACTGCTTCAGATATTGGCTTTTCTTCTCTAGAGTTCCCATTCTTCTCTTTTTCAGGATTTCATCAATTTGGTTTAAACACAATCTTCTCATATTTCCTTCCTCTTGACTCTTCTTTTGTATCTTTGAGAACTGGATCTTGTTTCATTTATTCCAGAACAGGGGTGTCAAACTCATGGCCCGCGGGCTGGATGCATCACATGCTGGCCCTGCCCCCACATGGTTTCGTGGAGAGGAAAAAAGTCCTGATACGTCATGTGACATCACCATGACGATGCGAGTTTGACACCCCTGTTCTAGAAGTTCAAACCATCTCAATCTCTTTCTTTTATATTGGTTATAACTTCATTTGTTTTTAGTTTTTTGTCTCACTTTTATTACTTTATAGGTAACTGAAGGTGGCAAGCATATCTAATATTTCTTCCTTCTCCTATTTTCCTCATAACAACAACCCTGTGAGGGCATTTGGGCTGAGAGAGAGTGATTGGCTCAAAGTCACCCAGTTGGATTTCATGCCGAAGGCAGGACTTGAACTCACTGTCTCCTGATTTCTAGCACAGTAATCATTAGACCAAACTGGTTCTCTTCCTATGATTTACAGTAAACTGAATATCTGGCACATCTAGTCCAGGGATTAGAACTCACATTCACCTGGTCATTAGCTCTAAGTCACCTAGACAGCTTTAATACCTAAGGTGGGACTAGAACTCACAGTCTCCTGCTTTATAGACTGTTCCTTCAACCTGCTTGCAAGCCAACATACAGCTACCATCAACCTGACTACATCCCATCCATTTGGAAGAACATGCAGTGAACTAATTATATCCTATCCTAATCATCTGTGACCATGGTAACAAATTGATTTATGCAGTAATGTTAAAACATGAAATAAAAAACTAAGTTAAAGGATCCCTGTTTTGTGTTCTGACCCAAACCTTGTTCCAAGGAAACAAACACAAAACAGAGGTAACAGAAAAACTTTTAATGATTCTTTATGAATTCCGTTCCTTCACGGTTAAAAGGCTGTTTCAAATTAATTGTCTCTGATAAGAACAAGCCTTGCCAAGGTTGTGCAAGGCTGCCAAGAATACTAGACAAAGTTACTAAGAAATATTTCAAACACAAAGAGTCTCCAAACACCAACCAAGATATTCTGAACGTCCACAAGGCTTGAATGCAAAAACTTCTTTGCTTCCTGCAAAGAACTCCGGTTTCTTAGCTGGCTTTTATCTCTTGAGGGAGGGGCCATTACCTTGCAGCCTTACTCCAGAGCTGCTGCAGCTGCTCTTTCCTTCAAGCAGCCCTGCATGCACACACATGGAGCACAGGCTCCTCGGGAACCTCTTCATCACTGCTGCCAGCCTCCACAATCTCCAAAGACAGCATTCCACTCCCTGATAGTCCTGGCCCCATCCCTGCATCACACGCAGCCCCCACATCTGAGTCCTCGCTCTCCAAGACCTCAGCCATTTGCACCTGCTGCCGGTGAACCACAACAGTTTCCTATTTTCCTATGTTATTGTTATCATCAATAACAATATAAGTTAACAGCAGCAGTGGCAAAACATATCCTTCTTTGTTTTGATGAAGCAAGCTTTGTTCCCATTGTCAATTAGGATTTTAGGCCAAAAACGAGTTGTTTTAATTTAGAAGCCAAGGCTAAAATATCAAACATAAATGAGTGCATAACAAAATCAGAAGCAACTCTGGCATTTGAAACAGCTAACATCTGACCTGGATTGGCTCCTTTAGAAATCAGTGTCAGGGACCTAGTACAATTAAAACCTGGAGATGGGAACACATAAATCTGTAAGATGACTCACCACAGAGAAATTCAGCACTCCAACATCTGAAATTGGAAGGCACGGCCAATTTTCAGCACCCTCTCTAGACCAAGAGAAATAGGGCTGAATCCACAACCATTTTGTTATGTGCCAAAGTCAGTCTGATTTATTCTGTTATTTTTGACATGTTGAATGAGTCTGGCAAATAATCTGATGTATGTCCAGATGCAGCTCACAACATCAGACTGACTATCTGCATCAAGCAGCAGCCGAGGGATTTTATTTAAAAGCTAGTTGCTCTTCAATCTGGTCTGTGAATTAAGACAGGTTGCATGATTAAGATGACTTCTCTTTTCCTTCTGAAAGAAATTATGACTGTGCAGGTAATATTCTCCTATCTACAGATCAAAAACTGGATGGTTCAAATGTTAGTAGGGTATTAAAATAAATCTGCCATGGATTTTTATGGTGGACATTTTGTAAGACCTATGAAAATGAGGATGACTCATGAATGATTGGTCATCAGTGGTTTAGCATAACTGGCAATATTGAATAGTCTGGTAATATCTGTCCTTTTTTTGGTTCAAAATCTAATCCCCCTTAAAAAAATTTGGGTAAGAGAGGTGTCTGTAAACTAATCAATTTGGAAACCTCATAACCAAATAGTCATGGAGAAATTTATAGAAAAAAGTAATTTCAAAAACAATTTTTATAAAATGAAAAACAATGTGAGAGAAATTGTCTAGAATGTATAAAAACACTTCAAATGTATGTTGGAAATGTGGACAACACTAGGGACATTTTATCATGCTTGATGTAAAGAAGTTTAAAAACATTGGATTCAGATACATACAGAAGGTTTTAAAGATTAATATTTAGTTCAGTATTTTTCAGCCTTGGCCCCTTGAAGATGTGTGGACTTAAATTCCTAGAATTCCCCAGCTAATGAATGCTGGCTGTGGAATTCTGGAAGTTGAAGTCCACACGTCTTCATGGGGCCAAGGTTGAGAAACACTGATTTAATTGAAGCCAAAAATTTCCTTTTAGTGTTGATAGGTAAGCAATTATAAAAAGCCACAAAAGATTACTTCAGTATATGATTACTGGCAAGTTCATTATATGCACAGAGATGGAAAGATTTGACTCTATCTACTATGGAGGAATGGTTGGTGAAACCGACAGATCTTGCTGAGTTGGTTAAACTAATTTCTTTGATTAAAGAAAAAGACTTTACATTTATTAGTGACTAGAAATGTCTTCTTTTTGTGTAAAAATGAAAAAATGAACATGTGATTTATGGTTTTGATGATGAGACAAGATAGAAGAGTATCATGAAGTAACTTTAGAGACAGAGGTTAAAATACAATTGTTTTTATAAGGGTTGTGAAGATTTCAGGAGCCATTTTTTTATATCTTTTCAAATTTTTCTTTCTTTTCTTTTCTTGATATTAGCTTTCTCTTTACTTTCTTTTTCCTTTTTCTACTTTTCCTTTACACCAAGATTTTCTTTAAAAATATTTCTAAAATCAAAACATTCTAATACATTTTTAACTTTGTCTTAACACACATACTTTAACCTTTCAGACCAATAAAAGTCCAACTAACTCAGATTAACTCATTAAATTTTGATCACAATTTATGACATCTTGCCTCACACCAGCATTTATTTCTGGTTTTCAACAAAAACATCCCATAGTGAACAATATGTACTTAACTGCCACATTTGCTTAACGACCACCACAAAAATGATTGTAAAATTGGATCTGGTCATATGATGATGCACTTTATGAGTAATGGAGAATGGGAAGGCTCTATTATGGCTGGAAGTTGAGGGCTATCTATATGCAAAACACTGTGGCTTTAAGGATCCATGGGTTTGCTATTAAGAGTGGGGAGAAGAAAGGAAAAATGCCTGCCAGTTCTGGACATGTAATGACTAAAATAATTAGTTGTGTTTGACTGGGCTAGGTTTGTCAGTAGGAAATGGTAAATTGAAAGTACAGGTCATAATGCAAATTATTTCACCATGTCTGATAGTGAAAGTGATCAATATCTAATTAAACACATTGTTAATTTAATGACACCTAGAGGCTTCAGCAACCCTTTTGAGCAGTGGAGCTCAGCAGACCATTATCTTTTCTAGAAAGGCTTCCAGTCACCTTTACTTGTTGTGAGAAAAGCTGCAGTTTTACAGTGGGCGCCCATTCCTGTGCATTCCCAGCTGCAAAGAAAAATCAAGCCAATTTCCTTGATCACTGGGGGGTCCAAGAGATAGATGCAGAAATCATGGGCAAACGTTCTTCCTAGTTGTTAGGAAACACAGACACACATGATGAAAAATCAAACTGGGTTTAACTTCTGTCTGTAACAAACTCCAGGTACATCTAGTTGAAATTCATGAAAAAAGGGAGGGAGGGAGGGAGGGAGGGAGGAGAGAGAGAGGGAGGGAGGGAGGGAGGGAAGGAGGGAGGGAGAGAGAGAACTCTTGGCTGCAGCAATCAAATTTAGTAGATGTTGTTATTGAGTCTTCTGAGGCTGAAGAAGAAAACTTAGTGGACTCCTAGCCTGCAGTTGAGAAAGCAACAGACTGTCAGCCATCTGTGAAAAATGAACCAGACGCAGCACAGGTAGCTGCTTGATTCTGATAGCATAAAGTCAGTGCCTGAACAGGAAAGAATGCCAAACCCTAAATCATGCTGCCAACTAAAGACGGGCATGAATGCTCAACAGCAGGAGGAATTAACTTCTCTAATTAGGTAAATTTTTCCTCCATTTGTTGGGAAAAATCTCTGTGCTACCAGATCTGTCTTCCTCTGGCTTCTTATTCCCAATTTTGTTTTGCCAACATATCTTTGGTTTATGATCCCTGGACTTTATAGCACACATGTCTTCATTCTAGATTATCAGATTGACATCGATGTCCTCTTTTTGGCTGTTTTGAAATCCCAACCATGAGTTATAGGCAGGTGATTATTTCTCTGAGGATCTTTCTCAGTCCTGTTACTGCCTACCAATTACTTTAGAACCAGACTAATAGAGCTGTTAGAAATATGTTAATTTTTTCCTGGTTTTTTGCCTCTTATCTGATTACAGGATAGATTATGATAAATTATTACTATCAGGACTTCCAGAGGAAGACATGGCAGCTGGGAAAAAAGCTATGCAAAAAGTGAGTAGATTGTCTCTTTGAACCTCTCTAGGCTAAAAAAAAAAAGGATGAGAGATCAGCCATAAGTGCTCCAAACAGCTGGTCCTCACAAGGAAACTGCAAGTCAGTGGTCTCCAATGGATTTTGAGCACTGGGAGATGAAGGAATAGCCATCTTGCTCAAATGGCACCTTCAAGGGACATTGTCATAAACACATGCCATGTCAGCCTTGGAAGCCATGTTACTTGGAAGCTTCAAGGCTGCCACATTTAGTGTCTGGGAATTTGGGAGGGGAGATTTCATACTGAGGCAGATTAAGTGTTGTACCTTATGATTCTTGACTCTTGACAAATGTATCTTTTCTTTTATGTATACTGAGAATATTTGCACCAAGACAAATTCCTTGTGTGTTCAACCACACTTGGCCAATAAAGAATTCTAGACTCAACAACATTCTTTCTCAGAGAGTCAAGGACATGTTACTCTGCACCTGGAGAAGAGTGTGTGGAGAAATGTCCCCAGTTGGAATGGGCCATGTGATGGGACGGTGGGTGCAGGGGGTGGATCTTTGAATTTCTATTGGGAAGGGAAAACCCAGAACTCTCAAATTCAAGTTTTCTCAGATGTGCCAATATGACAGATCTAATAAAATGGAACTTTGAGGAAATGCCTGTCTCAGAGTTTATTGTTTTGGAGTTTGTTCGTTGGAACACTGACATGCCAATTATCAAGAACCTGAATTTTGATTATATGACCATGGAGATGCTACAAAGTCTCTTAAGTGTGAGGACTGGTCATAAGTCACTTTTTTCAGTGCCATTGTAACTTTGAATGACCGCTAAACAAATGATTGTAAGTCAAGAACCACCTGTAATTATAAAACATAAACTAAAGCATCAGGAAGAAATGGACTATTAGCTGAGCTGTGGGAGTCTTTGGTTAAGTTTCTTAGGCCAGGGGTTTCCAATCTTTGCAACTTTAAGATGTATGGACTTCAACTCCCAGAATTCCTCAGCCCATATGGAATCCTTTCTTAGGCAGCTAAATATGTGGAAGTGTGCCTGATTTCATTTCAATCAAGAAATGTTTCTGCAGTAAACCTAGCTCCATAAAGGGTACATTATAATAGCACAACCCACTATACCTCATTGACTGGCTGAAGTTATCTTCACCTGAAAAAGATACAGCTGATCTGCTAGCCTCTTCATAAACTATCTCCTCTCCCCTATTTTTTTATTTAAGATAAGTCACTGATGCACATTTAAATACTGTTATAACAATGTTTAATGCCCATTTAGAAATGCAAAGCTTGCTCTTTTTTGTTCACAAACTAGATCCAAAGAGCTGTATTAAATGTGAGGTGCAATTATTACCCTTGGAAAATCATCTTGAAGATGAAGGGTTTTAATGATTCTCCCTTAACTCTTGAACAAGATTCATTGTTTGCTCTAATTGCCGGAGCAACAACGTTTTTTATTCCACTTCAAACACTCATTTTATGTCGAGATTATACAAAGTAAGCAAATGAGCATACCTGTATATCCAGTAGAATTTGGTTTGCAATCCTAAACACACAGTGTTGGATTTCTACTTCTGAGAATCATCGAATTGATATCATCGGTTTGGAATAAGAATCAAGATTTTAACTTCATAGGAATGTTTTTTAAAAAATCATAATTGCAGTTTCTATTGCTTCAGTGTCCTATTCTAATTGTGTTTCTATGTTCCTACAAGTGAGAGCAGATGAGGTGTAATAAGAAAGTATCATTACCTGTAATGTGCTGACTCTTGGAACCTGCCTGGACAACTCCATGAAGTTTTCTTGGCAACATCGTCAGAAGTTAACTGCCCTTGCTGCCTTCTTCCAGGAGCTCAGACAGAGTGATTGGTCCAAGATCACCAGATGCCTCATGCTGCAGGCGAGTCTGGAACCCATATACTCCTGGTTTTCATTTCCAGTTTGAAATTCAATTTGTGCTGGAGAGCAGTTTGTGTTCCATCCTACACACATTGATTGAATGCCTGTAGATTTGGAAATTTTCTCAGTTGGGAAAGGGGATTTATTATGGACCATCAAGTTGGTGTCCACTCTTAGCAACCACATAGATAGATTTTCTCCATAATGATCTGTCCATAACCTGGTCTTTCAGATTTTCCAATAGCACATTCATCACCACTATAACATCAGTCCATCCACCTTGCTGCTCTTCCTTTTTCCTTCCTTCCTTCCTTCCTTCCTTCCTTCCTTCCTTCCTTCCTTCCTTCCTTCCTTCCTTCCTTCCTTCCTTCCATATGCCACCCATCTCATCTAGAATTTATTCTTGGCAGTCTACAAACACAAAACAATAAATAACAATAACTTATAATTAAAAGATGGGGCGAAGGGAGCATGAAGTACACAGGGAGAGGTGGGGTCTTCTCTTAATCTATTAGCAACCTCCAGAGTAGTGCATGCCTCTTGGGGCCCCAGGCCAACTGTAGAGCCAGGTCTTCAGGCCCTTATGGAAGGTCAGCAGAATGGATGAGGGTCTCACTTGGGGGTGGGGGTTAATGATGCTCCAATGGGCAGAAGGTATGGCAGAAAGGGCTCTTCTCCTGGATCTTTGCTACATGATCAAATATGGCTAATTGCTAATCTGCAAAGATCAGGCTGATCCACTGTTTCTCAACTTTGGCAACTTTAAGATGTGTGGATTCCAATTCCCAAATTTCCTAGCCAGTTTGCAGGACAAACTATATATACTATCCTAAACCAGACATGTTGCCACAAACCAGGTTCTTTTTCATACAGTATATAGCTGAATAGGGAAGTTATTCAACTTATACACTGAGCTTGCTAACCTGTGATCTCAGATTGTTTGGGATCACAATTTTCAGGAAGCCTGACCAGCAAGTTGCCTGGGAATTGTAGTAAGCCTAAGAAAGGTTCAATTTAAACTTAAGTAAGGATTCAATTTTTAATACAGAGCCAGGCTTTCCTGAAAAAGAAGCGTCTACTACTTTGTTCTCAAGAGATTTGAACATATTTTAAATTTCTCAATGGGGTGTTTCTGAGCTTAATTGATTGTTAGAAGCAGTAGAGGGTGCTACTGCTGTTGATTTTATTGTCTATTGTGCATCCTTTTACTTCTTGGTTGTTCACACTTCCTAATCTCTCCAAGGGGAGTCAAGATGTCTTCCTTTCAGGCTTCATTGATGGGAGGAAAGCCAGGAAAGCAATAGATCTCTAAAATATCAGCAAGATCTGGAATTTCAACTGATTCCCAATTGGTTGAATTCAAAGTTCTTTCTCCCCGCCCCCCATGAAATGTGCTCATTGCAAGGAAAAGGAAAATCTTTATAAAATTTTTACAGGTGGCATTTGCCACCAGCAAGATTAACAAAAATGTTTAACAACATGTCCACCAAATGTTGGAAATGTAATCAGACTCCGGGTACCTACTATCATATGTGGTGCACACGTATAAAAGCAAGAAAATGTTGGATGAAAATACATACATGGGTGGAAAAGATGATAAAGCAGCACATGGATTTAAAACCAGAAATATTTTTGTTAGCTATACCAGAAAGCTATGATAAAGGGACTATATACTTAATGCTACATGTATTGACAGCAGTGAGAATTGTATTTGCACAATATTGGAAAAAGGAGAATACCCCACCTGATGAAAATATAATTCGGAAAATATTGGATTGTGCAGAGATGGATAGATTGACATTGAAAATAAAATAAAAAGGAGATACAGAGTACTATTCAATGTGGAATAGGTTTTTATTAATGTTTAGAGATAAGAGGTAGGAATTAGATGAAGAAAGATTATTGTTATGTATAAGTAAAATATGAATGTTGTTCATAATTATAAGTATGATAATATAATCAACACGATCATAAATAAGGTAATATAATTATAAATATGGTTATAAATACTATGTGTATTATCATTCACTATCAGTATATCTGTTATTTTTCTTTTTTCTTTGGTAAAATGAAATGCCCGGACATTACACTGTATTCAAAATAAAAAACGTAATAGGCATTCCTTTGAAGCCAGTCTTGAAGCTTTATGCTGGCTGTTTTAGCTTCATCAACAATTCTGCAGAGCAATTTGTTTCACGCAGAGTAGCCCTGCAGGTCCTCAAATCTACTTGGATGAGATTATGGCATGAAAAAGAAAAATTCAGATGAATTCCAATTTGGGTATGAGATGGGAGAGTACCTTCCAGGTGAGAAATTTGACATCCCACCATTTCTTCCTTGCTTGACCATTCTGGTGCAAGAGTACTAATTTTGGAATGCCTAAATAGCATGGAATTTGAAGTTCTCCTTAAAGATTTTTAGGCCAGTCTTGAGAATTGTATTTGGTTCATAAATTAGATAAGGCTTTCAAAGTACTGGGTCCACAGATATGACTTTTCAAAGGACACTGCCATGTTTTCATTTGACCTCAAAGACTATTTGAGGGGTGTGTGTAACCATTGGGGGTGTGTGTAACCATTGCTTTCCCCCCACAAAGCTGTTTTCTCCACTGCTATCCTGTTTTTCTTTATGCAATGGATATAGCCAAGGGTTGAAATAAAAGGTCTTTGGTGCTCTCTGAGCTTGGCTATTTTCTTGCAGACGTTTCCTTACCCAATGAGGTCACCTCATCAGTGCTAGATTAGATTAGCACTGATGATGTTACCTAGTTTGTGTAATGAAATGTCTGCAAGAAGACAACTAAGCTCAGAGAATACCAACACCCATTCCTTTTATTACTCTTTGGACTTCCTTTGCTTGGTTTAGTTTAGTTTAGTTTACTTTATTGTCATTGCACCTCATACAATGAAATTAAATACCATCTTCAGTGTACATTATGACTGAAAATAAACACAACACAGATCCTTCACATTCTATATACATTGAGTTGAAAACCCCTGATATTGCATTAATATTGCACTATACAGTAGAATTCAATAGAGTTACTGTCCTGGGATAGAAGCTGTTTTCAGCCTATTTGTCCTTGTTTTTATTATCCTGTATAGCCTGCCAGATGGTAATAGTTCAAAAAAAAAAGGGTGCCCAGGATGAGATGGATCTTTGAGAATGTTTTGAACTTTCTTAAGGCAGCAGGAGCTATAAAGCTCTTCCAAAGAGGGGAGAGGGCAACCAATGATCTTCTGGGCAATGACATTAACCCTCTGGAGTGCTGTCCTATCTGCCACTGTGCAATTGGCAAACCATACAGAGGTGCAGTAAGTTAAGATACTCTCTATGGTGCAGCGGTAGAAGGTCACCAGCAGTTTTTCATTCAGTTGTTGTTTTCTGTCTCAGGTAGTATAATCTCTGCTAGGCCCTTTCGACCAGGGCTGCAATGTAAGCACCCCAGGTCAGGTCCTCTTTTATGGTAACACCCAGAAACTTAAAACTGGCCACTTGCTTTACTCGGTCTCCATTGATAAGCAAGGGCTGGATGTCTGATCTGTTCCTTCTATAATCCACTATAAGCTCCTTGGTCTTATTGGTGTTGAGGACCAAGTTGCTTGTGTTGTGGATTATAGTTGAGAGCAATAGCAATGGCAATAGTCCCACATCTTGGATACATAACTGGCATAAATGTGCCAGGGGTTCAGTGGTCTGTTTGATATGAAATACTTTTACAATAAATATTTCTAAGACCACAAGGAAAGAAATGATGGACAAGGGCATTGGAAGATAGAGCTTGGTTATGAGAAATAGCACCTCAATTTTGGTTGTTGTTTTGTTTGACAAAAGGACAATTAAGATAGCCTTCTTTGGAAATCTCCCACTCAGGCAAAGCTCATTGAACTCAGTCAAGAAATCAAATCAATGCTACAGGGAATTGGGATAAATGGCTTAGCAACTGTGAGTGTTTTTCAATCCACCTGCTTAAACTGCTAAGCATCTCTCTGACTTAAGATGCTATGCTGCATTGTGTTATTGCCTAGCAACTCACCATCTTTAGGTTTGATAAAGGGTGATTAGATGTAAAGTTACAGCTTCTGGTACATTTTGGTGAAACCCCAAAATGGTTCTGTCAAGGTTCCAAGTAACACACCCACAGAATCAAAACTCTGGCTTCCAGTTTTGAACTTCCCCAAAGACGGACCGCTGACTGTGACAGTGCACGGCTTTGGTCCATGCTTCAGCTTCAGAGAGCCCCGATTGATCAGATTTGGGGCAGAAGCTGCCTCGTAGGGGTGGCGGCGGAAGGGGAGACCATCAGCCAGGTAGAGGGGAGTCACAAATCCCCTCCCTGGCTTGGCAATTGCTCCCTCCTGAAGATGCCTGAAGTGGTGGTCTAAAATGGCCACCCTGAAGGGGAAGATTAAGCTGGAATAAAATTGTGCAGGAGAGAGAAAGAAGCGAACAGCAGGAGGAATGGGACGATATAATTAAATGGAAGGTACCCCCAGGATTAACATTTCAAAGAATTTTTAAGAAAGTGGCGGGGCTTTGAACCAAGAAAGGTAGAAGCTGGAAGAAGGAATCATCTAATCAATTTGGATAAGTATATTCCGATTCTATATAGGCACTAATAAAGCTGAACTATAGATTGTTAAAGAGAAAATTTAATACCAATTGGATTTGATCTTTTTGTTTGGAAGACTGTGATTTAAAAAGCTCTGAATAATTGAAAAAATAAAAAGAAAAGTGGGGGGTGAAGATCTATTATAATGAAGATCCAGCTGTCTACAATTACTGTAGGCTTGAATCCCACCAGGCTCAAGGTTGACTCAGCCTTCCATCCTCTCGGGGTAGGTAAATTGAGGACCCAAGATTGTTGGGGGCAATTAGCTGACCTTGTAAAAATGCCGCTTAGTAATAAGCAGGCATATGCAATGGAATGAAGGCTATTGCTGAATTGGGTTGTGCTCAAAATTGTAGCCTGAGTCTTGGAGAAGGGATATAAATGTAATTAAAAAAAAAAGAGTGCCATCTAATTTAAATCTAACTTGTTCTTCTTTTAAAAGACTCTGTTTCTTAAAAACTGTAAGGAAAACTGATACAATAAAACAAGAACTTTGAAAAATTGAAACATTGAAACAAAGAAAGAAACAGGAAGATTCTGCCCTTGGATTAATTGTTGATTCTGGCATGGATTTGGCATTGGATTAGCTGAGGACTAAAACTTGAGAGGAAGAAAATAAAAGCTGACTTTTGGAAATTAACTTCAAAGACACTATTTGGATTAAATTGCTAACTAGAAAGTTGTAAAATGGTGATATCTCTTCTGGAATTAAAAATGGAACTTAGAAGCATGAAAGAAATATTACAAGAGCGAGGGAAATCTTTGGGCTTTGCTTTAAAATTTATGGAAAATGTGATTGCAGAATATGAACAACAAAGACAAAAGACGGAAGAGGAGGTGGAGCAAATCATAGAAGGGGACAACTTTAATTATCATCGAGAACAAAACTCTGGATAGAAAGAGGAAAAGAGTTGGAAATAAATATAGGAGATTTAAGAAGTTAAATAAAGAGGGGAATATCTGGAAAATTAAAAAAGGGAAAAAGAATCAGCAAAAATTCAAAGGGTGGAAGGAAGCTATAAATAGAGAGGGGGATAAAAACTGGAGTGAAAGAATAAAGGGGAAAATACAAGGGGAAAGAAGGGATAAGAAACAGGATTTGGGAATGAAGAAACATGGGAATTGTAAAAAAAATGGGAAAAATTGTTTAATTAGACATAGAGATATTGGTTGATTAATATTTAGAGAGGGGATTCTGGGGGTAACATAAATAAATTTATAGTTATGAAATAGGGACATATAGATTGATAAAATGGAAAACAGACCTGTTATTTCTTGATAATGGAATCTAATGCTCTTTTCCTTTATGTATAGAGATAGTTGTAACAAATAATGGAATATGTTTATTAAATATATTGAAATATTTCTAGGATTGGAATGCAGGCTTTTTTGTCTAAATATGAAAGGAATAATTAATGGAATATGTGTATTAAATATATTGAAATAAATGAAATGATATAGGAGGAGAACTGAAATGGAATTAACATCAGGGTTTAGGATTAAATGAATAGATTAATATGTCCTTTTTTGAAATTGTAAATAAATCTTATGAAATTAAAAAGGGGAAAAACCATGCAGAATCTGATTTATATATGCAATATAGTTTTAAAGGGATTATTAATTTTAATGTTTTAGGTAATAAAATGTTAAACATTTAATGGGATTTAAAAGGGGAGATAATTAATGAATATGTAGTTTAGAGGTGGTGCACTTAAACTGATATTTTAGGGGGGAAACCAATTTATAGAAGGAGTATTTTTAATCAGAATTTAAGATGAAATATACAAATGTGACAGCTAAAAGTACTAAAGTATAATAATTATGAAGCTAACATAAGTGAATTAAATAATGAGATAAGCATTTGGAATCATATAATAAAATAGAAAATGTATAAAAGCATTGTTAAGATAAGAAATTGAATACAAAAATTGAATATGTAACTATGGTTATATTTGTATGTATATGTGAAACCTGTAATCATGCTGTTCACTAAAAAGAGATGTTAAAATGTGAAAACAGAATAAAACTTGTTTTTTTTAAAGAATCAAAACTCCAAGGCAGGCATATTCCTCAAAATATATATTTGCTAGGTATGTCATATTGGCATGTCAGGAAAAACACAACTCTAACCCCCCCCTCAGGTTTCCCTCCAATTAAAAGTAAAAGTTTTCTTTCCCCTGCCCATGCAATCCATCACATGGTCCAATCAGATCACAGTCCAAGGTCAGCTGGTCTCAGATCCTACCTCCTTGCACTTGGTGGGTAAGTCCTTGGTTCACAAAGGAAAGAATTTTATTTTGGCTACAATCTCCCAGCTATCTCTACCTCACCCCTCCCGTTCCCACAGCTTAACTCATCTCTGCTGTGGCAGCCCTGAAGGTGCCAGGGGAAAATGGCTTCAAGGCTGACAAGTTTTGCTCTATTTTTCTTCCTTAGTTTTTTTCCAAATCCCACCCAATGTCAACAACCCCAAAAATCATCTCCCTATATTTGTTAAATGGGTTAGAAGTACCATAGCTTTGTTTGAATGACAGAATGATCAATGAACATGTTCTTCTCTGACATTGCCTGCAAATGAAATTTCTCATCCAAAAAAATCTGTTGCCCTCCAGATGTGTTGAGACTATAATATTCCAGAATCCCAAATGGCAAGCCAAGGAATATTTCTCTGGCCACTTAATTATTTAGATTCACATTCATTCCTTGGACTTTTATTTGGAAATTCTGAAAGATCCTGAGCAAAGATGATTAGGGGATTGGAAGAAAAAACATACAAAGAATGGTTGCATGAATTGTATATGTCTAGTTTAATGAAAAGGAGTGTATGATAGCAGTGTTCCAATATCTCAGGGGTTGCCACAAAGAAGAGGGGCTCAACCTATTCTTCAAAGCACTTGAAGGCAGGACAAGAAGGAATACATGATGACCTGGGGCGTGACACAAAGGCAACACAGTCACATAAGTAAGAAAAGTCCCTTTAATACCTCCAACTTTGCCCCCAATGTCCAGTTACCTTCAGCTGGAGAAAATTTTTTCCCAAGAAAAGTCTTTAAGTGGAGGAAATTCAGTCTGAAAACAAAGTACATATAAACTGTAAATAAAAATCCACACAAACCACGCTGCAGCAATTAACTGGACAAGGCATGATAAGGAGTTGCAGACTTCAAAAGCCAACAAAACACACACAGTTGGGAAGATGCCAGGAACCCAGATAAGCCTCAACAAAACAAGATAATACACAATTTGTTTCCAACAAGTTGCTGTGCGCAAACTCCCTTTTTAAACACTGTGTTCCCAGCTACAGCTAATGAAGGGAATCAGGGCCCTTTCCTCCCTCGTAAGCCACGCAACCCACGTTGATGTCTTCTCCATTCTTCCCTGCATGCCCTAGGATGAAGAGGGGGTGGGCCTTGGTCTTCCTCTGAACCCCGTCTCCCTTGTTCTACCTCTCCCCTTCTCTGCCCAGCCTGACTTTGCCCTTCCCTAGTTTCCTCCACAGCCAACGGAACCACTCTCCTGCTTCCTGTCAGCTGTTCATCTTCCTCCTCAGATTCAGACTCCCACAGGGGCACGACAAGCAGCAACTGATGTTTTAGCAGTTTGTTTGGTGTTCAACAAAGACAGATGTAATTGAAGCTGTTCAGGGCTGCAAAACTCACATATACAACACCACACTCATGACACCTTTGATATTTCTGCCTGGTCCTAAAGAAGAAACAATTGAGATACTGAGTTATTTTACACCTCTTGATCTGAAAAGCAGAACAAACTTTAAAGCTGAGCATTATTTTAAGTAGGGTTTGACTGAACATGCAACCAGAGACTATATATATATCAACTCTAAAGCAGGGACACAACTTAATAAGTATTAGTGTGCTTAATTAAAAGGCAGTTAGAATTAAATAATTCAATAATTCAGTAAAACTTCACAATTATTCCAGCCAGCCAGAGTCACCCAGCGGTACCAAGTAATAAAGTCCTGAGTGAAGTGATGATATATTTTAACTTCCGAGACTAATAGTGCTTAATGCCATCCATAACTGGACACTCATATGTTCCTTCCATTAAATCCTGTGCATTTTCTGCAAAGATGGGGTCTTCACATGTACAGCTAAATGGTCAAAGGCCATGTAGCATCTACCCAAATCATTGCATATCCAAGAAGCAGGTTTTCCACAGACCTGGGGCCCCAGGCCTTGGCTCAGAATCAGGCCTTGGCTCAGAATCATTCAGAGCCTTATGAAAGACTAGTGGAAGCCTGGTCCCTGGATGTAGAATATGCTATAAGCTAGTCATAAAGCAGAAAGGGCAAATCTTCAAAATCCCACTAATGAGATTCTTTGGCCAATGGGACCCAATGGATGCCCTCTCCAGATCAGGCTGTTAGAAACAACTGGAGACCCAGTCCTAAGCCGAGAGTCAACACCCTGAATTTCACCTAGATGCACATTGGCAGCTCACAGATCGAATTATGGTGGATAGATAGATAGATAGATAGATAGATAGATAGATAGATAGATAGAGATAAGATAGAGAGAGAGAGACAAAGAGAAAGGGTGCATGTGTGAGAGAGAGGGACACATACACAGAGAGAGAGGGAGGGAGAGACAGAGACAGAGAAACAGAGAAACAGAGAGAGAGGCATCACAGAATTCCTGTTATCCCCCAGGAACTCATTGCACACTGCCAAACTTGTAAAACAGGGTTCACAACACTGCAGTTACTCTTAGAATGTGATGCCAGAACCACTCTTGAAAAGTACATGGAGATAGGACAATTAAGTGGGTAGAGCAAGACTAGAACCTGAGTTTTATTTAATAGTATTTAATTTTATGAGTCATTCTATTAAATTTAATTAATTAAATAGGGCTAATATAATTACACCCTCATGTGTTCCATAATTTTGTTAATCAGGCATCTTAACATGTCTCTTAGCAGATGTTGGTATTGTATGTACAACAGCTTTTCAGGGGCACTGGGAGACTGGGCTGGGTCTGCTCAGATGACTCCTTTTCTGTTTCAGCATTTGGTACCCCTTTTCCAATAATGTTTTCATAACGACATCTGCCTATATATGCCAGAAGAGCGTGTGAAAGATGTGCTGAAAAGTCTGATTTTGACTTTTGGGAGGCTGATAACATCCATACAGTACAGTTAAGCAGAACACCCATTTATGAGAGCATCTCATTTTGTATATTAGGTGTTTGGAGCAAACGGAAAGAGAAAACCATCAACTTTCATCACAGGTTGGGTTGCCCTATGTCACCTGGTCATAAAATGAGCATCCAGTGGTTCCAGAAAACACAAATGTCGAAGATGGTACCACTCCTGCTTTTAATGTGCCAGCAATATGGGTCCAAGTATTGAATAGGCCCATTTTAGCCCAGTTATTTGAATTTAATTGCCCCTGTATTTGGCTTCTAAGCTTGATTGGTTGATTCAGACAGATAATGAATGAAAACAGTGTAACTTAGGTCTCTATAAAACTTTGATCTGAAACTGATTTAACAGAATCGCCAAATTAAACTAGTTCTTTAGCACATCAAACTGGAGTCTTTCAAATCAGATTTGGAAGGAGACTGCATTAAATTGACCGATCTGACACTTTGACCTGAAGGGTTGCATTGAACTGACTTGACTTTCCAAATCAATTCAAATTAAATTAATATACATCCTGAGTTAAGATTCAAGCAGGAATGCACGCTCCTAGAAATTATCCAAGATTAACATGAGGATGGCTGGATCCATGAGCCTTTCGTAACTTGTAAATTAAACTGTCTAATACTCACGACCATTTAAGACAAATATCATCTCTATCCTTGACACACCTTCAAGATTCCTCCCAATAAATTATCTCTGATTTCAGATTGCAGCTATTATCCTTAGAGCAATGCATGGATTGGAAATCTTGTGGCACAAGCTTCAGAAACCTCACTGCATGGATGAAGTCTAGTCCATACATTCAGTTCATCTGTGTGACAACTGTCTCCATAGGTCAATAACTCATACTAATATTCTTCTCCTTCTAAGACTTAAAAGTTAAAATGCATCTTACAGTGGGCTCTCCAGACAAAAACAACAATCTCCTTCATGGTGGATTTCCTTTGGTGCTTTCAGGAACGGTAGTCATATTATACCCATGAATATATGCACCTGTCTTCCATTCTGATTATCCTAATCAGACAAATTCTCCTATTTTTCAAGCTTGATTCTCTGCCAGAATCTGGTCCTGGTAGAGAAACCAAGAACTGAAGGAAACATTTGAAAGGGATGCTTCACAAAACAAATGGCTGCAAGCAAAAAGTCCTCCTTCAAAAGTTAAAATAGCATCATCCTCCAGAAAAGTCGGCATGAATTTCTCTGGTTTTCTGCATGTGTGTACTTAGATGACACTTCTGCTGAGCAAAAAGAAACTACTTTTAAGGCACCCATACTGGTAGACAGCTGGAGAAAGCTATTATAGCAGCCTTATAGGCAGCAGCTTTCATGCTTCACCAAGGGGGGCATTGCTCACACCAGCACACTTTGTGGATCATCTCTTTTTCAGTGCTTTGCACAGCTCTGACAGAAGCTCTTCCCATGATGAAAGTGAATGGCAGAGTAGCCTCTTCTCCTCCCTCTGAATAAGTAAGTAAGTAAGTAAATGAAGAAGGTTCAAAATAGCAAATGTATCATCTCTGTCTGTACTACACATGACACCTTGCCCTTCTTCAGCTGAAAGGACCAAAGAGAGGTGCTCTTCACTTCTCTGAGAAGGATTTTACTTATTCATTGGCATTTTCAAGTACATCTCTTTTACTTCAGCGAGGTATGAACCGAAGACGTAGCAGAAGTGGGCAATTTGCATCAAAAATCTTCAATAGCCTCTAACCCTGTTTTGTCTAGCTTAGATCCTCTCTGGGAGTTGTTGAAATTCAGCCAACTAATGGCCAGAAATCACTGGCCTGAGGGAAAGTTATAAAAAGTTCTAAAGTTACAAATTATGAGAGTTTTGCATCCAGTTTTGCTCACCACACTATAAAAAAGATGTTGAGACTGTAGAAAAAGTACAGAGAAGAACAACCAGGATGATTAGGGCGCTGGAGACTAAAACATATGAAGAACAGTTACAGGAACTGGGCATGGCTAGTCTAGTGAAGAGAAGGACCAGGGGAGACATGATATCAGTTTTCCAATATTTGAGGGGCTGCCACATAGAAGAAGGGGTCAAGCTATTTTCTAAAACACCCGAAGGCCAGACAAGAAATAATGGATGGAAACTGAACAAGGAGAGACTTAACTTGCAAATAAAGAGAAACTTTCTGACAGTGAGAACAATCAACCCATGGAACAGAAGTTGCCTTCAGAAGTTGTGGGGGTACCATCACTTGAGATTTTCAAGAAGAGATTGGACTCCCATCTGTCAGAAATGGTGTGGGATCTCCTGCTTGGGCAGGGGGTTGGACTAGATGACCTACAAGGTCCCTTCCAACTCTGATTATTTGTTATCTGAGAGGGATAATGAATAAATAATAATTAAAAAGGAATTGTCCACAAAGAATCTAACCAGAGAAAGAAGGATTGTGCATAGCTTCAAAGAGTCATGATTCTCTCTGACAAAGGCTCTTATGGAGAACCCTTTCCGAGCTACAGTATATTATGAAGAGTATTTGCTTCCTCCCTACTTGCAGTCTAAAAGGCTTCAACTTATGGAAGCTTTGCCCCTTCCTGGCATGGAGCCCGTCTTTATTGACCCTGGTAAAAGGCCAATCTCAGTGAGGAAGCTGTAAGGGAAGAAGTGGCAGTGTTTTTTTTCCCCTTGAAGACATTTAGCTTCTCTCCAAGAAGCAGCTTCTTCAGTTTCTCCAGAACTGAAGAAGCTTCTTGGATGAGAAGCAAAACATATTCAAGGAAAAACAAAGAAAGTCCAATTGCCTTTTGAGAAAGCACCTTTGGGACTACTGCAGGGAATACTTAAATTCCCAAGCCCCTGGTAGAGGACCCAAGATTGAAAAGACACATACCACACATAAGGGTGAGAAGGGCATTTTTATATGAAGAATCAAAGTTGTGAGGGGATACATTTCATTGGTTGTTTACTCATATCCATCTCAGATGGATCACCAGAGCTCCCAGGCCCTCCAGCATTTTCTATGAATGAAATTGAAGTTTCAATTGGGTATAATATTTGCAACAATGCCAGCCACAGCAGAAAAGCAGTCAAATTGGCAAAGGGCTCCCAGAAAGCAATGAAGACTCAGACTGGGTTTCTGCTGGATTCATAAATCTATTAGGATGAACTGGTTTGACCACAATGTCTTTATACTTTTAGAGTTTTCCACAGCCCTAATCTTTTCATCATTTTAAAAGTATTCTGGAGATAATAGATCACAGATAATCAGAGTTGGAAGGGACCTTATAGGTCATCTAGTCCAACCCCCTGCCCAAGCAGGATACCCTACACCATTTCTGACAGATGGCAGTCCAATCTCTTCTTGAAGGTCTCAAGTGATGGCGCTCCCACAACTTCTGAGGGCAGGCTGTTCCATTGGTTGATTGTTCTCACTGTCAGAAAGTTTCTCCTTATTTCCAGGTTGAATCTCTCCTTGTTCAGTTTCCATCCATTGTTCCTTGTCTGGCCTTTGGATGCTTTAGAAAATACTTTGACCCCTTCCTCTCTGTGGCATCCCCTCAAGTATTGGAAGACTGCTATCCTGTCTCCCCTGGTCCTTCTCTTCACTAGACTAGCCGTGCCCAGTTCCTGTAACCGTTCTTCATATGTTTTAGTCTCTAAAACCCACTCAGAACTGAAATAGCTTGAAATAGCCATCCTTTGTGCTTAAAAAAAAGTCAAGTAAATGTGTGTTTTGGTACATTTACACTACATAAAATCTATGCTGCAACACCATTCAATTCTGAACTGTCATAGAAATAGATAGAGGTAGTCCTTGACTTACAACTACAATTGGGGCCAACATTTCTGTTGCTAAGCAAGACAGTTGTTAAATGAGTCTTTTCCCAGCTTTTCTTGCCACAATTATTAAGGGAATCACTGCAGCTGTTAAATTAGCAACACAATTGTTAAGTCAATCTGGCTTCCCCTAGATTCTGGTTGTCAGAAGGTTACAAAAGGTGATCCCATGATCCCGGGACACTGCAACCGTCATAAATATGAATCAGTTACCAAGTGTCCGAATTTTGATCATGTGACCATGGGGATGCTGCAACGGTAGTAGGTCTGAACAGTAGTCATAAGTCACTTTTTTCAGTGCCACTGTAACTTTACAATGTACAATACAATTTGTCAATAAACAGGCTGTTGCAAGTCAAGGACTACCTGTGCATGCAAAGATAACATTCCACAATTTGAATAAACTACACAGAGAAAATTAACATCTAGACATGTAGATGTTTGCTCCATAGGTTTTGGACTTATCCTCTGAGGGCTTACTTTCCAATTAAAGATCAGATGAATGTGAAACGTAAGAAAAATTCCAAATTTGCCCAAGATTATACAATGATTAAGAAGATAATTGAATAAAAATGTTCTTTGGTGGCTTCCTTCTCAGAATTATGTAATATATGCAGAGGTGGTATTCAGCAGGCTCTGACCAGTTCTGGAGAACCAGTAGCAGAAAGTTTGAGTAGTTCGGAGAACTGGAAAATACCACCTCTGACTGGAGATTTTACAGTATCCTTCCCTGCCACGCCCACCAAGCCACACCCACAGAACCAGTAGTAAAAAAAATTGAATCCCACCACTGAACATATGAGAGGGATAGCAGAAGCTGAGGGAAAGAGGAGCCATCTGCAGCCTCATTGAAGGGTACAATCAGCCTGGAGTTGTGGGAGTTGATTATGTCTCCACCTCAGAGTATAGATCTGACATGAAGAATGACCTATTCCTAGAACCAATTCCATTTAAAATCTTGGCACTCTCACAAAATGATCTTTTGCAGTGGAGTGGCAATTATTTAACAGCTGTTAAGAGGGAAAACTAACATGAGTCACCCCAAAGCACCTGGATATGTGAGAGATAAAATGTTAGTCTCTCTCTCTGTCAATTTCAACAATACAGATTTAGGTTTGAGAACTTGGGATTGATTTTCTGGAGAGGGGATGGGCAGTTTGTGGATCTAGTATGCCTTAAGACCCACAATCTTTTCTTTTTTGAATCTTCAGAGTTGTCTCTTAAAAAAAAAACACCAGAGATACCTATTTCAAAATAGGAGACACAGAAAAGAATTAGAGTGTGGAATAGCAGTGTAATGCACGGACTAAAAACAGCAAGAAAAGCTCAAGAAAAGCAAGACATCTTACTTAAACCCCTCTGATTCTGAGTATTTGTCTCATCACTTGGAGTCATCATTTCCCCTGTCTTGGTATTAAATGCAGTTCATAATTGTCCCTAGAATTAAGGTATATGGCAGATGTGATTTCAAGAAAAAGAAGTTAATACATAGAAATCTACTCTTTTCAACTGAAGGTCCCAGGTTCAATATCTGTTGTCTCCAGAAATCCATTGCTATTCAAGGTAGGAACCATCCTTCCTCAGGCTGCTGCCCTTTCAGTGATTTGAACTATTATCTCTCTGAACCACAGATAGAATGGCCATTGGCCAATAGCCAGGGAAATGAGAAGACTCTGAATCAAATCAGATTCAAATTCTTCCTTAGCCATGAAAGCCAGCTGGGTGACCTAGGACCGGTCACTCTCTCTCAGTTCAGTACTGATCCAGATGGACAAGTAGACAAATTCTATATTTCATCCTTTAACAAAATCATATTTTAACACCCCCATAATCCTTGCAGGGTGAAGTCTGAGCAACTGAATGGAGCTAGCAGAGCGTTTAATGGCCGGATGCCCTTCTTGTCACCAATGGGGAATTTTGTTCAGCAGATATATTCTCATTGTGCCCAGAGAGAGAAATATCTGCCTCTACCTAGGATTGAATTCCATCCCCTAATAAAATCCAAATATCTTATTCTGTCCACACCCATCTCTAGACACAGAACTGGAATCCCAGAACCAATAGATAAAAGAAATCATAATCAAGGCACTTCAAAAACTGAGAATTAACATAGTGTAGATACAGTAGATACATACAGTAGATACATACATTTACATAACCTGTTCCTTTTCAGGATAAGATAGCTAAGTGAATAGGGAGGAAAAATAATGATGGAAAATCTCTAATTTTAAAAATCATGTATTATTTGACAGTCTTGACTTCCCTTTTCTCTCCAGGATGCTTCATAAATAATATTTGTATGGAAAAGAACTGGGTTTGCAATTACCCGTAAACCAAATAAGAGTGTCAGATCTTTTTTCACTTCTTGGCATAGATTGAAAATGATTTGTTTTCTTTGTGATATTCAGTAAAGGTCTGCAGAAGGCAAACATCAGTTAGATTGGTTTTTTTCTGCTGGATCGAAAATGCCTATGACTTAAAAAAAAGTTCAGGCAGTGTGATCAGTGGCTTATGGTTTTTGTTCCCCCTTCCCTGTCTCCCCACTCAATAGAGCTCCTGAAGTCTATTTACTTTTGTCAGGCTTAAAGCTGAAAGATAAACCATCTTGTCAAGTTTTTTTTTAAAAAAAAACCACTGTGCTTTTTATTTTGCTGGGCATTTCCATCCAATTGTGAAAAACTGCACAAAATGGACAAATTTACAAGCAACGTGTTGAGCGAGGCATTTCGCATTATGCTAGAAGTTGTAAAATATGTGCTAGTAGTAAGTCACATCCTGGAAAACCTTTAGGACTATTACAAAATGTGTCTGATCCAGTTAAGCCATGGCAGGATATTGCCATGGATTTCACAGTAGATTTGCCTTGTAGTCACGGATTCACAGTAATATGGACCATAATAGATTTGTTCTCAAAACAAGTACATTTCATTCCATGTAAAGGCATACCCTCTGCAAAGAAGTTAGTTGATTTGTTTCTAAAACATATATATCACTTACATGGAGTACCAAGACGTATTATCTCAGACAGAGGGGTACAATTTACAGCCAGATTCTGGAGGGGGTTTGTGAAAACGATAGGTTCACAGCAGGGGTTAAGTGCCACTTACCACCCTAGTACGAACGGCGCTGTAGAACGAACCAATGTAGCAATAGAATGGTATCTGAGGTGTTATGTATCATATCAACAAAACGATTGGTCTGAACTATTACCATTCTCAGAGTTAGCTTATAATAATGCTATACATAGCAGCACAGGATATACCCCATTCCAAATAATGTATGGGACTGAGTTATTACTGATTCCAGAATTGCCACATAGTACAGAGACACCAGTAACGCAGGAGCAATGGTCTGAAAAAATACAACAATCATGGAAGTCTGTAAGGGAAGCATTACGTGATGCATTCATTGCATATAAAAAACAATTTGATAAGCGGAGAAGTGAACCAAAACCTTTCCACATTGGAGATCACGTGTATCTGTCCACTAAATATATAAATCTGGGTCTTCCTTGTAAAAAAACTAGGGCCAAAATACATTGGACCATTCCTGATTGTAAAGGTAATTAATCCTGTGACTGTGCAATTGAAATTATCATCACGATATAAAAGAATACATCCTGTATTTCATTGCAGTTTATTGAAACGTGTATATAAAGATGTAGACCCACCACAAATACCTCCTGGCCCAATAATGGATGATCAATATGAGGTAGAGGAAATATTAGATGCCCCCCAAAATAGGGGAAAGTTACAATATTTAGTAAAATGGAAAGGGTATCTCATATCAGAAGCATTGTGGGTTAATAGCAATGATGTACACGCTCCACGATTATGTCAAAAGTTTCATAGAAAAAATCCACATAAAGAAACGGAAACATAACAGTGCTAGTAAGATATATGATATTAATCCCCTCTGTTTCATTTCCAGGAAGACCAGTGGTAGAGGGGGCAGACTGTCGTGCTTCGTGAAATGCCTTGCTCAACAGCATCTGAAGATTAAGGGCTGGAGGGTGAAGGAGCAGAGGAAACAAACAATGCTACCGGATGACGTCCTGACGATTACTAGTCTAGGTTGAGGAGCAGAACACAAATAAGTATTTACATTTCCATGATCAGCGATGCAGGATTAGTGACGAGAAACCTCATGCCAAGAAATCCATGAAGAGGGGGAGGAATGGAGCAGATGCAACAGCTTTTATCAGAATGTAACACTAAACCAAGAGAGGGATTGAAGAGGGTGACTGCGAGAATGGGAGGCTTACGGGGTAGTTGGGAATCACGAGTTAGTTAGCATGCGATGAAGGCTATAGGATTCTAGCATTAATAAGGTAATTGGGACACAAGTGCAGGGTGGAGATAGACAGTGATTAGATGGGTGGGGTAAAGGGTTAAATTACACTGAAAGATGATTAATTCAGTGCTAACCTTGTTCAGTTTAAACTGTGCTTGTTGTTTACTGTATGAGGAACAATAAAAAGGATTACAAAATTATCAGTTTGTACCTTATTACCTACGATTTACAGAACCACAATTATGACAACATTTCGGATGCAAAACAGAGGGCCAGTTTGGTCTAGTGGTTAAGGCTACAGGGTAGAAAGGGGGAGACTATGAGTACAAATCCTACTGTAGAAAGTTAGCACCCAGAAGAATGAAATATTCTAGGAAATATTCTAGGAAATATTAAAAAGGCAGAATATTATATTTTCCTTAAAGGAGAACCATGTTTCTAAAGACATAAACTCAGAGCCTCAGCTCCCTGTCCCGTCCCACCCAGCAGATATTTTGGTGCCAAGCTATCTATAAAACAAAAAGCTGAGCCAGCTTATCTACAAAACAAAATACTTTCATCCTCAAGACATAATAGGATTAGCCCTCTACCTATCTCATCACATGGCACCTGGGAAGATTGCATCACCTAGCAAGATTCAACCAAGCCTGGGTCTCAAGACAGCCTACAAAGTTACCCCTGCATGGCTCCATGGGAGTCTGACAACCAATCAGAATACATGCCCTTGCACAGGAACAGGAAGCAAGTTCAAAGCCCAAGAGAGGGTATAAATCTTTCTCTCTCTCTCTCTCTCACCCATGTGCTCAGTTGCCCAGGACCTCAAACCATGTCCACCATTAAACCATCTTTCCAAATAGCCTCCATGTTTCCAGTGTCTTTCTCCCCACTTGGAACTGAACCTAGATGGACATTTCTTCCAACCAGTGGTGGGATTTTACCACCGGTTCTGTGGGTGAGGCTTGGTGGGCACAATTTGCATGTGCACGAACCAAACATGCGCTTTGCACGCACACATAAGGTTTGCTACTGACCTTCTGCTGCAATCCTGCACTCTCCCTGTGTGTTAAACTGCTGACACGTGGCAATCTGCTGTGCCATGTGAAGCAGCTGAGCTTCAAAACTAGGAAATAAATATCAGTATAGTGCTGGGGCAGGTGGGCAGGCCCAGCAGCTGATTGTTGGAGCGAACAGGTTCGCTCACAGATGATCCTTGGAGCCACCCCTGCTTCCAGCACCACCTTAACCATGAAAGCCAGCTGAGTGACCTTTGAATCAGTTACTCTCTCTCAGCTTCACAGTGTCCTCCTTTCCTTTCTGATGGCAATTCTTAGAAGACCAGAGAAATATTTTATGAGTTGACACCCAAAGTGGTTGTTGTGGGGAATATAAGAGGAGGAAGCTGTGCAAAGGCCCTTGTGGCCAGGACTGCCACCTACTCTTCCAGTGGGAGTCATGAATCCAGAAGAACCCTCAAATTGCACACTGGATCTGTTTTGGGTAGTCGATCACATCTAGCACCAAAGATGGTAAGTCTGCATTCTGATGATAATTCATCCCATGGTGATTAATGATCTCACTTAGCAACTTCATGTAAATATTGAGGAGCAGAGAAATTATCAAACTCTATGGCACTCCTAGGGATGTGGTGGCTCAGTGGCTAAGATGCTGAGCTTGTCGATCAGAAAGGTCGGCAGTTTGATGGTTCGAATCCCTAGCACCATGTTAACGGAGTGAGCTCCTGTTACTTGTCCAAGCTTCTGCCAACCTAGCAGTTCGAAAGCACGTAAAAATGCAAGTAAAAAAATAGGGACCAATTTGGTGGGAAGGTAACAGTGTTCCGTGCACCTTTGACATTTAGTCATGCTGGCCACATGACCACGGAGACATCTTTGGATAGCACTGGCTCTTCAGCTTTGAAACGTAGATGAGCATCACCCCTAGAGTCGGGAACGACTAGCATGTATGTGCAAGGGAACCTTTACCTCTCAGCTGCTCCTCCATACATGCAGAAAATATCAGATTAAACGTTTGCTGTATGCCTTCAACTACTTCACAATATATATTGAGGCATAATTTAAAGTTTTGCTGAAGAATTTCATAATGCTTATTTTATTTAGACCTACCTCTTTCCATATTCCTTTCCTATACTCTAAAATTGGAAAATGAGGCCCTTTTCTGTTCACTGTGGTCAATTAATTTTGATGGGACCAAAAGGAAGAAGATTCTTAGCAACATCACTAAATCAGAAAAACATTTGTTCATAGGCGGTGTAAATTTTATTTGATGACTTATTTTACTTAGTAAATTTCCTGCTATCGCTATATAACTTTCTTAGCAGTTATTATTGTATTTTATTGGTTGTTTACCACATAAATATGACACATGGGTATAAATTGTAGGAATATAATTTACAACAATTATATAGATAAAAGTAACAGTGAGGTTGATGAGTTTTTTAGAGCTACTTTTCATTTTTATAAAATGACAATCCTATAAGCGGCAATAAATCAGCTGATTAATGTAAGTTGTGCACTTTTGCGATCTAAAAATTTGAGATTTAAGGATGTTGTAATTCATTATCAGGGGGCAAAAGAGACATAAAATCCTGATAATAGTACATTCTAGAGCAATGTTTCTCAATCGTGGCAGCTTTCTGATACGTGGACTTCAACTCTCAGAATACCTCAGCCAGTCATACAGTCATGCTGGCTAGGGAATTCTGGGACTTGCAATCCATACATCTGAATTTTTTCAAGGTTGGAAACTATGGGAAAATATATTTTTGTTAGGGAAAGTGATAAAGTCTGATATTAACATTGAAGGAAAGTGTTAAATTTATAAAGCAGTTCCTGAGAGGAGATGAAGATGAAATGATAAGAAATTAATTTGGGGAACCTTATTTGATGAGATTAAATTTCAATATTTCTGATACCTCTTAATGGATTTTTTCTGGTTGAAAGACGAGGCTTTAAAGATTTGTTTATAGATATGAATTAAGCTATGGGGAAAAAGAGGTTTTTTTTAATTTTTAGGATGAAGTAAATTAATATGAAATTGATTAATTTTTTTAAGGTTAATATATTTATGTAAGATTAAATATACACACGAATACCCACACATTTCTGGGATCTCTTAATGGACTTTTGCTGATTAAGATTGAATGATGAAGTTTTGCTCTTTTCCAATAGATAAAAGATGAGATATGGTATGAAAAGATTTTAGGTTGAAATGTTAGAGAACGTGATAAGTTATTAAAATTGTTTGCACTTGTCTTGATGAAGAGAGAAGTCATTTCTTTATGTATACACATTGTCCTTTTATATCTTTTACATATTTCTCTTCCTTTCCACCTCTTCCCTTTTTCTCTCTTCACCTTTTATGTTTCTTAGTTTGTATTACTTTTTACTTTTGTATTTTTAAACTTCAATAAAAATTATAAATAACAAAGAGATGTTTTACTTCAGAGCATATTATCCTGCAGGAGAAATTTCTACCAGTGGCACATTTTTATACTGGACCTCCTTAACTAAGTGCTGAAAGAATTTAACTCTTAATTTAAGAATTTAAGTACTCTGTCTCTTTCTCCCTCCCCCCCCCTCTCATATTACAGTTTCAAATTTCAGCTTGTTGTTTTGGTACTCCTTCCTACAAATGAGAATTAGCTACCTCTGCAGCCTTGCTGAAATATTCCCAAGGACTTCTACTCCAAAAATTCATAGTCAGCATAGCCAATGAAATTTTGAAACGTGATATGAAGCAAATCTGAAGGTCAGCAGATTGGGGAAAGTAATCTGCATGAAATGAGAAAGAGGGTCTGGAGGTTGTACAGCATCTTGGGAATAATTTAGAAAAGGTGCTTCAGAGCATGTGGGAACAGGAATGTCACACTGGTCTGTGACACTTGAAGGGAATAGCACAATCTTGCACAAAGCTGCACCTGCTTTTTGAAGAGTAGCAGATAGGCACTACATTTTGCATTCCCTTGCTGTATACAAAGATATTTTCCAAATTATCCGCACAGCTCTGAATTGTACTAGAGAATTTCAAGAAGTGAATCAGTGCATTGTGCTTATTTAAACAATCGCCTGTTTTAATTTTTTTTAGGAACAAGATTAATAAGTACATAACAAGCCATCACTCTGCTAAACAAATAATTCCTTCAACACTGTCCAACGATTTACAAAGTCTGCATTACTATTACTATTAATTTTCTCATCACTCCTTATCACCCATCCCTCCCACTTGGGACTGTATGACTGTAACTTTGTCACTTGTATCCTTACGATCTATATTGTTTGTTTCCTAGTATGATTTAATTGCTTATTGTACCCTATGACTATCATTAAGTGTTGTACCTTATGATTCTTGACGAATGTATCTTTTATGTACACTGAGAGCATTTGCACCAAGACAAATTCCTTGTGCATCCAATCACACTTGGCCAATAAAGAATTCTATTCTATTCTATTCTATTCTATTCTATTCTATTCTATTCTATTCTATTCTATTCTATTCTATCCTATCCTATCCTATCCTACCCTATTCTATTCTATTCTATTCTATGTGTCTATTTAAGTGATCTACAGTGCATCAGTAAGGACACTGTAGGAATCACTCTGTAGAAGCCGTGATTTTGTCACAGCTTCAGCCTGTCTTCCCATGCTGGCAACGAATATGTTTTCTGAGACTTTCAAAATGGATCTAGTTTTGTGTTAGTTTAGGTAATAGCAATAGATCTCCTCTTTATCTGCCTGAATGCAGATCTCCTTCTAGAAAAGGCCATTTGTGAAGCAAAACAAGTTAAAAAGAAGCATAATCATGGCAATTATAAAAAGCTGATTAAAGAAGCAGGAAATTTAAACAACCTCAGAAGTTAGAGCTTTTGATGGAAACATTGCAGCAATGATCAATTGGAATAGAAAACTGAAGCAATGACATTTTCACAGAATGTCATTCACAATGACATTTTCACAGGCCGTCTATAGCCTAATATAAAACTTAAGACACTTGGGAAATTTAAAAAGTCCACCAGATATTTCATATCGGCTCTAGATGCATTTTTCTTGAGAGGCTATTGCAAATTTGAATAGCAGAGAAACCCTCCTTTCTCCCCTGAAATCTGTCTTGTCTGGTAAGAGAATTCAGGGAAGGACCTCAAGGGATGGTTTCAAGAGACTTGGGAAGAAGCAATGCATTTAAACTTTTGCACTCACGGTACACAAATATCTAACGTAACTACAAAAAGATCTGTTGTGACCTTTTTGTAGAGCAGAGAAGAAGACAATACACATGAAAGAAGTAAAGGAGGATTAGTTCAGAAGATGAGGATGGTAGGGTAAAGTTTTGTGCTATAAAAATTACTTCCAATTAGTTTTTTCTCCCCCTCCCCAAGTATATTCTACAGTTTCTGTCATAGAATAGCTTCTTCTGATGATTGGGAGACATATTGGTACAGTTCAATGCTGTATTTTTTTATTGTTTTGGGGTCCTTGATGGTCTTGGTTGCTTTCTTACAGAATTTCATTACCCGACTAGATAACATCATCAGGGCTAGAAGAGAATGAATTGCTCTCTGTTTATATACAAGTGGCTTCTCCTGTTAGTGGGAGTGCCCTTGGTGGTTCCTTGATTAGGTTGTGGTTTACTGTTTGTCTGAGTTGATAGTTCCTTGATTGGGATGTTGTTTATAACTTGCTTGTTGGTCTAGTGTTAACCTTGGTGTTATTCCCTGCTTATTTGAGTGTTGATTGCTGGTGAAGATGCGTTTTAGTCTTTCTGCTTCTCTTTTTAGCTTTTTGATTGTCTCTTTTGAATTATATGTAGATGTTTTATTTATTTATTTATTTATTTATTTTATTCATATTTATAAGCCGCCCTTCTCCGGAGACTCAGGGCAGCTTACAATGTTTGGAGCACAACCCAATGTGCTCAGCAATAGCCTTCATTCCATTGTATATGCCTGCTTATTACTAAGCGGCATTGTTACAAAGTCAGCTTATTGCCCCCCAACAATCTTGGGTCCTCAATTTACCTACCCCAAGAGAATGGAAGGCTGAGTCAACCTTGAGCCTGGTGGGATTCGAGCCTGCAGTAATTGCAGACAGCTGGAACTAAGTGCTAGGCATTTAATAGCCTGCACCACCAAGATGTTGTTTATCTCCACATGCCTGTTGATGGCTGATATGTCTGAGTGTTACGTTTCCAGGAATTCTCTAACATTCTTGGACTTAGCTTTATCTAGGATGCTCAGTTTCCCAGTTGAAACTATGGTTAAGTCTGTCCATAAGTTGTGCAGTTAAGGAGTTTTCATCATGCTGCTAGCTGATGTTTATTATTTTAACAGTTACTTGAGAAGTAAAACTGGAAATAAGTCCTCAGAATTGCTTGTTCTTTTTTCCCCCTCTTCTGCGTTCTAGTCTCTGGAACAAATCTACAATGGCTTACTAGCCAGAAATAATTGATGAAAGAAAGATCAAGAGTGAAAAAAACCTGTTTTTTCTTTGTTTTCTAATGATTATGGATATGGAATACCGAGAAATATTTTTGTTTTCATCTATTCTGTTTGGAATCCAAAAATACTAGTAGAAAGGCTGGGGAAATCATCACTGTGAACGGGTTAAAGCATTATTAACCTCAGTCATGTTTGAAGGCACTGATGCCAACCTATGGCAGGGAATGAATCCTCATGACTCAGCTAGAGGCCAGGCAGCAAGACTTTTGCTATAAGTTTGCACATGAAATTTAGTCCTACAGTCATATCATCAATCAAAGCTAGTTTGCTTTCTGAAAAACAGAATGGACTCAATTGCTTCTTATTACACTTTTGTTACTAGTTCATTATACCAAATCTTTGTTTTTTCCCTATTTTGACAGTCAGTTTGTTATAGTAGTCAAAATGCTAGGCTGAAGCTGGAGAGGTCCTGATTCGAATGCTAGACTGGATCACTTTGGGAAAGTCAGGAACTCTCAGCCAAACCAAGATGGCAGGATACTTGTGGGAAATCAAGCAAATGAAGGTGTAGAAATTCAGCACCTACCCCCCTCCTTGAAGAATGAAATATTTTGAGGAATATTAAAAAAGGCAGAATATTATATTTCCCTAAATGAGAAATGGAGAAACATGTTTTTATAGAGGCAGGAAAAAAGTCTTAGTCTTTCTTAATAGCCCCCAACAGATACAGAGGAGGCAGCTTTTAGAAGTGCAATTTGGTAATCCATTCAAGACAGAATATTTTGAAACTCCCTGCAGCAAAATCTGAACAAAGGTACAATGGTAGGATTAGCCCTCACCCAAGATCCAAAACAGGATGAAGGCCATTAAGCCACAATAGAAATTGCCCAACACCCTTTCAGAACACAAGCCCCTTCATTGCATCACCCACAGTCCAAACTTAGCTCAAACAAACATCTAGGATTTGCGTTTCCTCTTTTGCCTATAGAGTCAGCTATGACTTATATATAACCCCTACATGATGCCAAAGGAATCTGGGAACAGCCAATAGAATACATATTCTTGCACAGGAAGAGGAAGCTCAAGTGCAAAGCTCAAAAGTAGGTATAAAAAAAAACCACTCTCAACTCCATTTTGGTCAGCTGCCCAGAACCACAAACTCATGTGGATCTGCTTCATCAATAAACCATCTTTCCAATCAGCCTCCATGTTTCCAGTGTCTTTCTCCCAGCTTGGAACTGAATCAGATGGATATTTCTTCCCACAAAGGTAAATTACACATGTTCTAGGATAACATTATAGGAGCCAATCTGATTTAGTCAATTTTTCTGAGATGAAGGCTCTATCCTTGCTCCCCTGTTTAACTGAGAAGATCTGAGTGATGCCATTTCTGTTTTTGGTCCATTTATCAAGGGTTTCAGGTGTTTGAAAAGGAAAAGAGAGATAAATATTGTCAATTTCACCTTTAACAGTCCACTTCAACCCCAATCACTGCAAATCATGCTGCCAAGATTTTTGAGCAATTTGGTTCTATCTCATTTTGGAGATGGAGTGACCTCAGTTTTTGAGGAGGTTTTTTTTTCAAAAAAAATCATACTTTCAAAAACTGTAATTTTAGCATTGCAGTCTCAAGTTGTTGATGGGTACAAATGTGGTGCTGGGGGCTTCATCACACCTCGGGTTGTGCTGTCCTGATCAGACACTTTCTCAAGGCAGAAACTGAAGTGGAAATGATAAGGAGTTAAATATAGCAATGTAGAATTAAAGACAAGGACAAATATTTGGCAATGGAGTAGTCTCTGTCTCTCTGTCTGTCTGTCCTTCTCCTTCTAGAGATACTTTGGGAGAACCAGATGACCAGTTTTCAAGAATACTATATCTGCAGTGTTCTACTGAAGATCCTGAAGTGAGCAGAGTTTCGGAAGTGATGCCTTCCAAAGTCATTTCCAACTCAAATATTTTATGATGCTGTGATCCACTCCTCCTCTTGATAATTAGACTGGCAGGTTGAAAAGCTTTTCCCAGCTTAAAATGACAACACATTTTTGTTCCATTCACTTCAAATATCTGGATGTCTAAACAACCATTGCATTCTTTCTTTCTGACAATTGCTCAAACATTTGTCCTAGGAGGAAAGTGCCTTAAGCATTTTCCTCCTAGTTATATTTCTTTTAAACATTTATGAGTTGTTTTTTAAGATCCAAAGTGCCTTTTTCTTCTAAAAAATGTTTGTGGAAGAGGGAACACTGTAGATTCTTTGGAGAATCAAACTTCTTTATATTTGAAACTATTGTTTTGCCAATTTCTTGGAAGCTCTTCTTGGATCTCTTACTGCCATCTATTGGATATGGATGTTCAGCAAATTCAAGGCAGATAAATAAATTATTGTAATCCTTCTCTCTGAAAACATTGAATTTAGTAATCTCCTTGAATCCCAAACTAAAAAAACCATTAACATATCTTGTCATATATGTTCCACACTTTCTAACACTCCCATTTGCCCAACAAAACATCTGACCATCAAAACAAACTTTTTTTTCTTGATTGCATGACAAGTGGAATGGGTTTTCAAAAGCAGGCTTATTTATCATGGTTGGTCACACAGTCAACCAGATGTTTAGACTCAATATGGCATTTTTATTCATCCAGCAAGTCTTTCCTCAGGACCTGGGGTAGGTACCGGTAGGTGTTGTTTGGTGGTATGAAAGGAATTGTCCACAAGATGTAAGCTGTTCCAAATAAAACTGACTGTTGCAATTAACTGATGGTGATTTTGTCAATACCAATGGTGTTGATGATGCTACCTAGTTGGGTTATGAAATGTCTGCAAGAAAACAACCCAGCTCAGAGAGTACCAAAGGCCCCTCACTTCAACTTTGAACTACAAATATTCTCCTTTATCAGTAATGTCTATTCATCTATAAATGACATTGGTAATTTATCTATAAATTTATGTATATTTATATATTTATCTATAAATGATCAGGAATGCTTGTAGTAAAAGTAGACATCTGTTGGTTGGGGCATGGAAATAAGGGGATTTTCTACCTAGACAATGCTGTGGTGTTGTCTGAGAAATTGAATGGTTAACAACAAAAAACTGACATATATGATACAATCAGGAGTATGTATCTGAAAATTAAATACTAAGGTAGTTATGTCTGACATGGAAAATAGAGTGAACAGTTATGCATAAGTGGAACAGTCTAGAGGAAATAGATGAGTTTATGTCCCTGGGTAAAATGTTTACTACTGATAAGAAAAATGGATGGAGAAAAATTAGGATGTGCACATTGCTTGTAGAGAGTTAATGGGAAGCATGTGGTCTGTTGTGAGGAATGAATGGCTGTTGAAAAGAAGTGAATATAGTTGTGTATAAAAAGCATGTTTCTGCTTCCTTTGTGATATGGAATTGAGAGTGAAGGTTTATTAGAGGAAACACAAAGCTACCATAAGTTGGATGGAATGGAAATTGGATACTTAAGAAAAGAGGTAAAAGAGGATGTAGTCTTTGAACTGAATGAATGCTGAAGAATAAGAGAATAACAGGGTTGGAAGGGACCTTGGAGGTCTTCTAGTCCAACCCCCTGCTCATTTCAGACAAATGATTGTCCAATCTCTTCTTTAAAAAACCCAGTGTTGGAGCACCCACAACTTCTGGAAGCAAATTTTGTTCCACTGAACGAAAAGAATTAGTCAAACATACAAAATACATACAGTGAGGTGGTTCTTGGCTTACAACAGTCCATTTAGTGACCAAAGTTACAATAGCACTGAAAAAAGTGTCTTATGACCATTTGTCACACTTATGACAATTGCAGCATCCACATGATATCATGATCAAAATTCAGACGCTTGAGAATGTGATTAGGAAAATATTAGAAGGTGCAGAAATGAACAGACTAATGCTTGCAATTAAGGCGAAAGAGCAAACCAAATATTATATGACATGGGATTTGTTTTATCAATGGTTAAACAACAAAAATGGAAATTAGAAACAGGGAAACAGGAAACAAAATAAAGAAGATACGTTAAAAGAAATAAGCAAATATTATGATTAGTCTGTTGAATATTACTATTTTAATATTGTAGAATTAATATGTGGAACATTACTATTTTAATATTATAGAATTAATATCAATGTAATGAATGATGTTGCAAATTTTGATTACTATTCAATAAATATATTTGTACCCAGATAACACACTGTTCAACTGAAGATGGAATTATTATATTAAAAATAAAAAATGTAATAAAAAAAATGCAGACGCTTAGCAACAGGTTCATATTTATGATGCTTGCAGTGTCCTGGAGTTATGTGATCAACTTCTGACAAAGTCAATGGGGAAGCCAAATTTTCTTAACAACCATGTTACTAGCTGAACAACTGCAATGATTTACTTAACAACTGGGGCAAGGAAAGTTGCAAAATTGATCAAAAACTCAGATAACAAATGTCTCACTTAACATAATTTTGGGCTCAATTGTGGTCACAAGTCAAGGACTACTTGTGTTAAAACATTAAAAATTACACAGATTAAGTTATTATTAAAAACTGTTTCTTTTTATATTATCTTATTTACACTTTTTTGATAGTTATAATGATTATAATTATAAACCATCTCTATTTTTGATGCATACTGTTAGATTTGCATGAAGAGTCAGACGCGGAGTGCTTCAGTGAAGAGTTTATTAGTGACTACAGCTCATAACAGACCCGATTTGGCTGGGCTGTGGCTGCTACTTATAGCCAGCAGCTGCAGTTGCCAGCCAATCAGAGTGCAGGGTTTTTCCCGCACTTTTTAAACCAATCATATTTGACATTTTACAAGAACAGTTCAAACTAAACCAATGACATTCAAACCTGCATACATAACACATATGTTCATCGTCTTTCTTCCTCTAATTTCTACCTCACCTCCAACCATTTGTAAAATCTATTCCATATCAAATAGTATTCTGTGTCATCTTTATCTTTTATTTTTAAGGTTAATCTGTCCATTTCAGCACAGTCTAAAACTATCTGAATTACCTCCTCATCTGACGGGTATTCTCATTTTTCTAGTATTTTGCAAAGCTAATCCTTGCTGCTGTCAATATATGTAAAACTAAATATGTGGTCCCTTTATCAAAACCCTTGGGTATTATGCCCAGCAAATATACTTCTGGTTTCAGGTCTATATTCTGCTTAACTATCTTTTCCAGCCAGCTCCTTATTTTCTCCCAAAGGTCATCCTTCTTGATTCCACTGATGTAGTTGAGGAAAGTCATACAGATAGTTCTCGTTCAGCAGTTATTCATTCAATGACCTGTTCTGAACAAGATTTCCTGAGACACCAACAAACACGTGTTAAATCCAAAACCCTTTTATTTTAATTCAACAGCTGTGAATTATCATCATTCACAGCCGTAATGAGTCTCAACCAGTTATAAATAGTCCCATGGAAGTCTGCCAAAGTTCTTCAGGAGAAGTCTGATAAGAATGCACCTTTATCTTACTTGAAGTGCTGCCAACGACTAAAGTACCAATTAGTCTTTCAAAACCAAACAGAGCACAAATTCACCATGGAGCTTTCAGGTTCCAAGCTGACCAGAGAGAACAGTGTTGCTTCCTGCAAAGGTTCCTGTCCCTTTGCATTTCCTTTATATCTTATGGGAGGGGCAATCACCTCCAAGCCTTACTCCTGAGTTGCCCCCTTTGTCTTAACTGCTCTTGTCTTCTGGCAGCTCTGCGCACACATGCACTGAGAACAGGCTCCCCTAGTTCTTCTGCCTTGCTGCTGTCAAGATTCTGGAGGCTCCGGAGTCAGCACATAACTCCCAGATGGCCCTGGCCCCATCTCTGTATCGGATGCAGGACCCTCGTCCAAGTTCTTTCCAGACTCCCGGACTGGCCCATGTTCTTCCCCACTGTCCGATTCTTCTGCCATCTCTGCAGGCTGCCAGCAGACCACAACATGACCAAATATACGACAGTGCTGAATGAGGGGACTCACAACCGTTCTTCATAGTTGCAGCCATTACAGTTTCCCTGAATCACATGATCACGATTTGGACCCTTGGCAACCAATTACATGGTTGCAGTGTCCCACAGTCACTTAATGGCTATTTGCAACCTGGCTTTCACTGCTGGCTTTCAACAAGCAAAATTAATAGGAAGCCAGCAGAAGATCACAAATGGCAAACACATGACCGCAGGATGTTGCGACCATGCAGGCAACCAGGACTGCTATCACTGTCGCTGTAAGTCAGCATGGTCACATGACTTTGCACTTTATCTGGATGTTGTTTAGCAACTGAGTTGCTGATCCCAATTACCGCTTCTAAGCAAGGACTAAATTAAAGCTGAAATCTTCTAAAAAAAAAATAGGTGAGAAGTTTAATCAAGAAAAGCAGTCTATGAAATGGTATATGGGCATGGTGGAAGCGAGTATGATTCGCAATTATAGGAAGATGTGAATCAGTGTTGTGAATTAAGACATGTCATATATTATTTTCTTTCCCTTCATCTCTTTGCTTTGAATAGGGCTGTGAAAAAGCTAGACAAGAAGAAAGAATCAATTCTGCATTTTTGGTGATTCATTTCAGAATTCTTTCATGGAGCTGAGGAACATTTAACAGTATTTTTTAAAATTAAATAAGTCGTTAAGACTGGACAAATGGAAAATTAGTATGGTGCTGATAAGCTCTCTCTGCAATCCTTTAGAAAAAATACTTCATCCGTTTCTGAGCATTTTTGGAGGAGCCTCAGTGGTGCAGTGGTTAGAGTGGTTAGAATGCTGTACTGCAGGCCCTTCTGCTGACTATCGGCTGCTTGCAATTTGGCAGTTCAAATCCCACCAGGCTCAAGGTTGACTCAGCCTTCCATCCTTCTGGGGTGGGTAAAATGAGAACCCAGATTGTTGGAGGCAATAGGCTGACTCTGTAAAACCGCTTAGAGCAGCCGTGGGCAAACTACGGCCCGGGGGCCGGATCCGGCCCGTTCGGGTGTTCTATCCAGCCCGCAGAGCCGAAAGAGCGGAGGGTTCTCTTGATCTCCCAGAAGGCTACATGAAGTAATCTAACTTTGAATTTATATTAGTTCACACAAACACTCCATCCATGCTTTTGTTCCGGCCCTCCAGTCCAGTTTAAGAACCCTTTGTGGCCCTCGAGTCAAAAAGTTTGCCCACCCCTGGCTTAGAGAGTAAAGGCTATAAAGCAGTATATAAGTCTAAGTGCTATTGCTATTCTCTTTCAACTTGTAAAGTCTCTGTATGCAGGTAGGGATATTGTAACACAGAAAGAGAGAAAGAGAGAGAGAAAGAACATATATACACATATAAACACACTTCATTCCTATGGGAATTGTGATCCCTAACACTAGACTTGGATGCGTTTCTTGGCTATAGGAATAGGAATGGTAGAACAGAGTTAAAAGAGGAAGCAGCCTAGAATCTCTATGTAGCCACAAATATACTAAACCCAATCTTCTTTGAATTCTATGGACCGCTATTTAACTCGAAGCAGGGGCTAACTGTTAGTTGAGAAGATTCCTGTGCATAGACTGACTAACAATGAATCAATTTTATTGGACCTTCACATGTGGACCTGGTCTTTCACACCTGACATTGGCAATGTAGTGACCACAGTACAAATGTATGCATGAATACGTGCCAAACATGCACATAGACATGTATGCATGTGCATGCACACAGGCAGTTTATACACATGTACACGTATTCCAGAAAATGAGAGGATTCCAGCTATGAAAAAGGGAGAGCAAAAAGTTATCAAATAGTCTGATTCAGTGCAATCAATGAGAAATTAATGGAGAGTAAAAACTAACATGACAGAATGTACTATCAAGTAAGTGGCTATCATGTTCCATCTCAGTAGGGTTCATATGTTGCCAGCAGAAAATCTGACAAAAGTATTATGGGATGAAGGCGGCTCAGTTACTACCATAGTACTATTATTGGATAAATTGGTAGTCCAAATGAAATCATTTTAAACTTCATCAGAATTTCTGGTTTCAACTGTGCTTCAGGTTTAGAGGTTCTTTAATGTCAAGTTTATCATTTTCTTATTTGTGTCCTTCTATTTATCTTATTTTCTTCCTGATCTTGTTATCTTCAATACGTCAATTATTTTTCATAGAGATGGGATAAATATATTCCTGGGGAGCATGTTGATGAAGGAGTTTTTAAAGTGTTTTCCTTCCAATTATATTTCCCTTTCTGGCCATTTTGCATGCGCATCGTGTGTTTTAATTCTTTTCATTTCCAATTGACTGATATTTTGTTCCATTTCCTGCTGCGTCTCCAAATGCCTTCCCTTCATCAGGTACCTGTTAACTTCTTGGTTTTAAAAAAGGTCATTCACACAGATGGAATCCAGAATATGGGTAAATGATTTTGCTGCACATTTTTCATTTGTTAATGGTGGATTTAGGTTGAATCTCTGACTCACTTCATAGACTTAATAGTCTCAAACTTGCAAGAAAGTTCCAGTACAGTATCACTTTAGATCAGGGGTGTCTAACTCAAGGCCTGGGGCCAAGATCCAGCCTGCGGTGGCCGAGATCTGGCATGCAGGGCTGCCTTGGAAACAGGGAAGGATTGGCCCGTGGTGCCTCTGCCAGTGAAAACGGAACTCAGGAGGGTCACACACAGCCCTCCCAAGCTCTGTTTTCACTGGCAGGAGGCTGTTGCAGCTGAAAATGGAGCCCGGGAGTCCGTTTTCGCTGGCAGAGTGCTCAAGTCACCACAGGTGCCTGTGACATGAGTGATGTTGAGCTGGCTACATCTCCCCTGGCCACATACACCCTGCCCCTCCAAGGTCAAACACAAGGCTGATGTGGCCCTCAATGAAATCAAGTTTGACACTCCTGCTTTAGATTGTAAGGGACAATGATGTATCGAGCAATATGACAACATGAATTGAAAATGCTCATCCTCTTGCCAAATTACAAGATTCTAAACCTAATCAAGTGGTCTGAATTCTCACAATATACTTGGTGGGATATTTTAGTGGTAGTAATCAGAGATGTGGGGTTGGTAAAATGGTTCAACCAGGATTCAAGATGTTGCAACTGGCTCCTGGAATGTTCCTATTAAAAGCCACAGCAGGACAGACCAGGCCTGGGGCCTCAAGATTACAGATTTACCACATTTATCAGTTGTTTCTATCCATCCAATCCAATCAGGCAGGGTGGTTGTGCTTCAAGTCCCCTCAACTGAGGAATGCCCATTGGCAGGGCCTAGAAGACATGCCTTTGCTGCTGTAGTGCTCACCTTGTGGAACATTGTCTCTCCCAAAATCAGGATGGCCCCAAACTCTGCTAGCTGTTCATAAGACTCTACATGGCTACTTGTGTGCCCAGGCCTGGGGCCTCAAGTATGGGCAGGGACTCCATTTCTTGATTGTGTTAGAGATTGGGTTTGATCTTTCTTAGCTGCTTTGTATTTAAATGATTCTAATGCTTCTAATTGTTTTTATTTTACTTTGGTTCTGCTCATCGGCCAGAGTTACTTGATGAAATATGCTGCCAAATTGTTTGCCTGCCTGCCTGCCTGCCTGCCTGCCTGCCTGACTGACTGACTGACTGACTGACTGACTGACTGATCGGCTGTCTGGCTATCTGGCTGTTTGTCTGTCTGATTGGCTGCTTGACTTTCTGAGTGACTGTCTAATTGACTGACTGACTGATTGACTGACTATCTGACTGACAGACTGAGAAAAAGCAGGAAGAGCCAGGGAAGAAGTTCCACCTATCAGAAATCCAAGAAAACAGCAATGAACATTTGGGGTTTTTTAAAGTGAATATCCACACCATCCCTATATCAGATAGTGACATGTAGCTGGTTTGGGCTGAACTTGGAAAAAGCTGAACAGGACATACTGGTTAAAACAGGGTAGGGAATGGTCAGAAAACCTCAAGACTATAGTTTCCACTGGGTAGTAAAACAAAACCCCATCCTTGGAAAAAGATGAACCATGTTTTTTTTTGCCAGTAAAAATGCAGGATCTGCCCATATATTCAAGAGGAACTGAGTTTAGCTGGAGAGAATCTTTATCTTTTTATTAACACCATCTAGTTATTTTTCAACAACCATATCTTCAACACAGATATCTATTTTAAATTGCTTGCTTGGACCAGAAAATTGAATCCGGTGGATATTTTGTACTGCTGTAGTTATAAACCGCAAAGCTCTTTTTATATATTAAGGATTTAGATAAAGGAACAGCAGGGGAACAGAACTGCTTTAAAATGAAAAAGCTTTGTAGGTCCAGAAAACTTTCAAATACTTCCTCCCTTATCCTCTCCCTGCCACCCACATACTGTATATTGCGATTCAAAGTCTGCATTCAGCTTAAGGGCATAAGCTGGAATTTCACCTTGTTCTGATATATATTCTACTCTCAAAGTCCACTACTACTGAAAAGGCTTTTTCCATCAGTATCAAAATGTATCGCGATTGTAGGATTATAAAACAGGCCTGCTTAATACCATTCATTTCGTGTTACTATTATGGCTACAAATTGATATACCCAGTCAAGCGGGCACTTATTTTATTAACCAAAGGGATTCATCCATTATTCTCAGAATTGCCCTTTGCACCATGCTGAATAATACAATTTAGTGCTGCTGAACCCATAAGATCCATTTTGGAATATATATATTCAGTTGAAAGAGAGAAGCCAGGCACGACATGTTAAGTACAGTACAAAAACAAAGCAGGTAGAGAACATCTGCTCAGAAAAAGAAGTAAGTGGATCCCAAATAGATCCCCAAAGCCCATTGAAAAAGCCCATCGAATGAGGAACAACTAGATCCAAACGGATTCTAAAAATCCACTGAACCCAGTTCACCCAAGGGCCTCAGTTACAATTCATAGATAAAGAACTGTGTGAAATCCTTCCTTTTCATTGCTGGATTGCAGACATAATTCTTTTACTGCATTTTGACCATAAAAAGATCAGAAGCAGTGATGGAAGAGAATATCAACTTCCTTGCACCATGCAAACAGTTCACCTTTTGTTTATAGTTCTTCCACCAAACAAAAAGCATTGCCATTAAGACCTGGCTTTGTCGGAGGGCATGGCATTGAGTCCTTGCTTTCCCCCCGTGTATGTTTTAGATTGGTATGAATGAGTTTCTTGTTTTTATATTGTACAGAAATTGTTTTCATCTTGTTGTACGCCGCTTCGAGTTCCCCTTTGGAGGAAGTGAGGCGGGATATAAATCTAATAAATCTAATCTAATCTAGAAACTAAAATACTTTAAAAACAAAAACAAAAACACCAGAATACTATTTTTAAAATTCTAATACTCTGCCATATTCTTTCAATTTCAACTAATAACTGACGTTCTCCAAATGTTTATAGTATTTACTCAGCAAGCATGAATTAATTTTCTCTCCCTAAACATTAACTGAAAATGAACAGTACCCAACATTTGTAAGCCATCAGTCCTTCTTTTCCTACATTTATCGCTTGTGCAATTGCTGTGGATAATATAAAAGAACTATCCTTAACAAAAAGCAAACCAGCAGCAAAAGAACTAGCAATGAAGGAATTTAACCATCATCTTGAAAATCCACAAGACACATTTTGCTTGGCTTCTTCTAAACATAATTGCACTCATGATTAATGCAACTAAGTTATCCCTGGTTCTCTTTTCATCCATGCCTACATTTGTCTCTTTCTAAGCCTAGTCAAATCCCCTTAATTCCAATGGGAGCCGACAAAGCCCATGTTTAACTCTCTCACTAAAATCTGTGGGATTCTTGAGAAGATTAGCTTTGGCTCCCTTGGTTATTTATTAATTATCTCTGAACAATAAACAACCTTAAAGCTGTACTCCTGTTCTCTAGGCTTAAGTTTGTGGTACGAGTATGCGTGTATACATGTGTTTTTCCACTTACCCCCATTTTTCTTGTGGCTGTCTGAAAGTCACCTTTGAGTCATTCAGGTGCTCCATGTCGGCAGGTGGGTTTTGCTCTGTCACCTGCCCATAATACAAAGGCCCCTCTTCCAGAAAGGAGAGGAAAGCAATATGCAAAACAAACAGAGAAACCCAAGAGGAAAACTATACCCCTATAGACCGGACTCATAGCAACAGACACAGAAAGATTATACTCTTGTTGGTTGTTAACTTTTTCCAGCCATGAGGCAGTAATTCCTTTGGAAAGGCAATTCAGTGAATGTGATGTCACAGCACTGGGAAATGTTGCCTTCCTGAGGCTGCCAGCCCTTCAGTGGTGGTATTCAGTTTTTTTTAAACTACCATTTCTGTGGGCATGGCTTGGTGGGCATGGTGTGGCTTGGTGGATGTAGCGTGGCTTGGTGGAGCATGGCTTGGTGGGCATGGCAGGGGAAGGATATACTGCAAAATCCCTATTTCCACCCCACTCCATGGGAAGGATATACTGCAAAATCCCCATTCCCTCCCCACCCCACTAACCTGCTTTCCAGCTCCGTTCTCCTGTGCAGGGCAACAAAAGAAGATGCAGCCAATCAGCTGGGACCCGGGAGGAAGAAAATAGATAGTGGCGGGGCCAACCAGAGACGGTATTTGCCCGTTCTCTGAACTACCCACAACTTCCGCTACCTGTTCTCCAGAACCAGTCAGAACTGGCTGAATACCACCTCTGCAGCCCTCCTTCAGCTTTGTCATTCATCTGGGACAAACCCCATTCTGATCGAGCTGATCATTGATGGCCTCTTAGATGACCACACATAGCAAAGGCACTGACCTGGGGGTGGGATATATCATGCCAAGGGTCTCTGGTTTGTTCTTGGGTTTCATTCCTTGTGATAAAAAGGAAGGAAGGAAGGAAGGAGCAAACAAAAGAAAGACAAAGGACTCTCTCTCAAAATAGAACATTATTTTTAACTAGTTACCTACCACATTTCTGGGAAACGTAGCTTCAGACTTTAAATAGCAAACGGTCACACAGGGACAGTTTAGGGAGGACCTTCCTTGTTCACATTGGTCTGCATTTTGTGTTAGTAAAAAGATCTGCTTCTCTCTGAAGGGTGTTGTTGTTTCTCTCCTCTGAAGGGGATTTACGAGATGGCAGTCAAGAGAAGTCACCGCAACTATTCTTGCTTGTCTGTGTTGTGTGACATTGACAATGCCTTCTAATTTGTTTAGGCCTCCGTGTGTATGCAGAGAAACATCTGCAGCGCTGAAGTGTTTACTGCTGACATTTAAAAGATGGGTGGAAATCAAATGGCAAATTCATTTCCTTGTAGAAAAATAATAACCTTCAGTGGATTGCAATTCCCAGGAGAAACAAAGAACGGAATCTTCCAGAATGCATTTTCCTGATTTAATAGCAGTAATGGTAATGTGCCATTAATAGAAGAGGTATCCAGAGACTTCTACGTTTATTGTTGTTTTATAAAGCAATGCAATCTTCATGGTTAGGGTAGTCAGTGTGGGAAAGATTGATGCACATTTTGCCTTTTCTGAACGTTATACTCTACAAAATATATTGAGTTCTATAAACTTTGACTTCTCACTACACCTTTAAACCTTTTACTATAGAATGGACCAAATGCTTTTGCTGTGCTTTCATTTGTTTTAGATTTAAATTTGTCTATAGAATCGTTTTATTATTGGGTACATTTTATAGTATTAGTCATTCCAGCAGAATACAATATATGTAGCTCAGGGCTGAACTGTGAATCCTTGGTGCTCTCTTGATTGTTTGCTTGCAGACATTTCATTACCCAACTAGGTAATATCATCAGCATGAGGGAATGCAGAGTTTGGTCCCCAGGAGCACAATTAAAAATGTGAGCATAGAAAATATCTTAGAGGGGATCCTACCCAGTTTCTTAGGTTGTAAAGACAACAGGGGAGAAATTTACTTTCAGACCAGTGGTGGGATTCAAATTTTTTTTACTACCGGTTCTATGGGCATGGCTTGGTGGACGTGGCAGAGGAAGGATACTGTAAAATCTCCAGTCAGAGGTGGTATTTGCCAGTTCTCCGAACTACTCAAAATTTCTGCTACCAGTTGTCCAGAACTGGTCAGAACCTGCTGAATACCACCTCTGTTTCAGACATGTATGATTCTATTAATGTAACCTTACAATAAATTAGAATTAGTTCATCTCTCGATTGATGTCAGCATTGTGAGGTAGTCCAAACAAGCACACAAGCTGTCAAGAAAAACACTGAGTAGTACTTGATAGACCAGCCATGAAAGCCTGAGAAAAGATATTTATATGGTGTGAAGAATCTATACCTATTTAGAATCAGAATAGTGCAGGTAATAGTATCCCCTGTGAAGCAGGGATAGGAAGAATATTAATATTATTGAACTTTGGTGTTGGAGAAGATTCTGAGAATACTATGGACACCTTTTAAAGAACCACAATAACTGTAATGCAGGGGTGTCAAACTCCTGCATTAGGGCCACATCAGAGTTGTGTTTGACCTCAGAGGGCCGGGGGGGAGGGAGTGGCCAGGGGCATGGCCATGGTGGGCATGACATGGGACCACACCTCCACACACATGGTTTTATACACTTATAAAAATAGACAGGTTATGTATGCAGAGTTTAAAATGACTGGTTATTGCTGTAAAGTGTTTGAATTCATTGGTTGGAAAAGTGCAGGAAAACCCTGCACTCTGATTGGCTGGTAGCCGCGGCAGCCGGCTATAAATAGCTGCCGCGGCTGAGCCATTCGGGTCCGTTCTGAGCTGAAGTCACAATAAACTTTGAGCTGAAGCACTCCGTGTCCTGCCTCTCTATGCGAACTTAACAACAGGTATACATTTCTGTGATTGTTTTAATACATATTTGATCTTCTTGATCACCCTATGAGAGAGAGAGACCAGATCAAGAAACTGCCTCCATAGGAAGACTAGAACTATAAATTATTGACATAGGCTATAGTAGCAGAATCCTGCAAGCCTGAAAGGTAAAATATGTTTACTTTTCCTCCATTTTATAACCTTCTGAGTAAAGGATGGCCTCCTGCAGCACTCTGGCAGCCAAAACAGGGCCCAGGGGGGTTAGTTAACCCCTGCACCCATTTTTGGTAGCCAGTCCTTTGCTATTTCCAGGCTGGCCTCATGGGCTAGATCTCAGTACCCCCATGGGCTGGATCTGGCCTGCGGGCCTTGAGTTTGATACCTCTGCTGCAGTGGAGGGATTCAAAATTTTTACTACCGGTTCTGTGGGTGTGGCTTGGTGGCATGGTGTTGCTTGGTGAGAGTGGCTTGGTGGGTGTGGCAGGGAAGGTTACTGAAAAATCCCCATTCCCTCCCCACCCCACTAACCTGCTTTCCAGCTCCGTTCTCCTGTGCAGGGCAACCAAAGAAGACCCAGTTGATCATCTGAGACTCGGGAGGCAGAGAATAGATGGCGGCAGGGCCAGTCAGAGGTGGTATTTGCCAGTTCTCCAAACTACTCAAAATTTCCACTACTGGTTCTCCAGAACTGGTCAGAACCTGCTGAATACACCTCTGCCCTTGTGTAATGAGTCTTTATAGCAGTGAGTCTTTTTGTCTGGAAATTGGAAAATAATGATAATAAAAAACAGACTGCTTTAATGAACAGCATTCCACTCCATTAATGAACAGGACATGTGTCTCTCATTCGAAGCCCAAACCACTTCTTTCTAGCCATTTTCAAGCATGTGCAACCCTACAAATTATCTCCTTCAAAGGGAAACCAAACGTACATAATAAGCAGCTCACCCCTCAACCTTCTCTGTTGAATCTGAGGAGTATTTAGTTCAGTTCACTCTTTCTTGACTCTGTCTATTTCATGTTACATATCAGAACAGTCTTCTATTCAAAAGAAACATAGAAATGTCGTAAGAAATGCTTATGTTGGTGCAAATAACCCCAAATGCAACATATTGAGAGAGATTAATTTAAAAATGTGCACACACACATGCACCCCTCAGAGGTGGTATTCAGCAAGTTCTGACCAGTTCTGGAGAACCGGTAGTGGTAATTTTGAGTAGTTCAGAGAACCGGCAAATATCACCTCTGACTGGCCCTGCCCCCATCTATTCTCTGCCTCCTGAGTCCCAGCTGATTGGCAGGTTCTTCTTTTGTTGCCCTGCACAGGAGAACAGAGCTGGAAAGCAGGTTAGTGGGGTGGAGAGGGAATGGAGAGTTTGCAGTAACCTTCCCCTGCCAAACCCACCAAGCCATGCCCACCAAGCCCACAGAACTGGTAGTAAAAAATTTGAATCCCACCACCGGCACCCCTCACTTACAAAGAATACACATTTACAGATAGTCCTTGACCTATGAGCACAACTGGGGGGCAGGATTTCTGTTGCTAAGCAAGATGGTTGTTAAGTGAATTGCATTCGATCTTATGACCTTTTTTTAACACAGATGTTAGGCAAATTCATGCAGTCTAGTGAATCACATGGTCCTTAAGTGAATCTGGCTTCCTCCATTTAATTTACTTCAACTGAGAAGTCACAAATGGCGATCACCAGACCCTGGGAAACTGCCACCATGGTCATAAGTCACTTTTTTCAGTGCCATTGTAACTTTCAGCGGTCACTAAACAAATGATTGTAAATCGAGCACTACCGGTAGTCCTCAACTTACAACCATTCTTTTAGTGACTGTTCCAAGTTACAATGGCGCTGAAAAAAGTGACTTCTGGCCATTTTTTCACACTGATGACTGTTTCAGCATCCCTATGGTCACTTGATTGGCATCTGACTCACATTTATGATGGTTGCAGTGCCCCAGGGGGTCATGTGATCATCTTTTGTGATGTTCAATCCAGATTCACTTAACAACCATGTTACTAACTTAACAATTGCAGCGATTCACTTAACAAGTCATTAAATGGGGCAAAACTCTCTTAACAAATTTTCACTTAGCAATATAAATTGTGGTCGTAAGTCGAGGACTACCTGTACCTTTAAACTGACTTTAGCAAAATAATATTTTTCTCCAGCAGACTTTATTTGAACTATATATCAGGAAAGGGTAATGAGGAATGCCTGAAGAGGACAAGGTTATAACCACATTTATTAAGAAAAAGATCAAGAGTGTTATTTTGTTGAGGCTTTAAAGAACTTTACTTTAAAGTTGTGTTTAGAAGAGCTCTATCTTGTGTTTGGTGCAGAGAAACATTAAAACAAAACTTTGGTTAAAAGTAGGTTAAATGGGAGCAATAAATCAAAGAGGTCTTCCATAGCCAGTGGTAGAATTAGAGATTGCCAAAATTAATATGAAAGCATAATATTATTGGCAACAATACACTTTCTACGTTAGCTTTAGGACTGAAGATGAATTCAAAAGCATTGCAACTGGGAAGCAAACATTTGACATATCTTGATCAACCTCTGGTTTCTAGTAGTCCTAGTACCGTGTTTCCCCAAAAATAAAACCTACCCCGAAAGTAAGACCTAGCACTATTTTCTAAACCTGCCCTAATATAAGACCTACCCTGAAAATAAGACCTAGTGTAAATCTCCAGTTCCAGGAAGACATTTCAGGGAGCAACCATGCACCTGCGAAACACCCCCCCCTACACACTCACACCCACTATTTGGCACCATAAATATATAAGACCTACCCCGAAAATAAGACCTAGTGTGTTTTTGGGAGCCAAAAAAAAATAAGACAGTGTCTTATTTTCAGGGAAACACGGTAGTAAACATAAATTTAAGCCACTAATATATAAATGGAGAGCAAATCTCACTCCTTCTAGCACTGATGATATTACCTAGTTTGGTAAAGAAATATCTGCAAAATAAAACCCAACTAAGTACAGAAAGCACAAAGAACTTCAAAGTTCAATCCTGAACTATGAATAGTGTCTTCCATCTGTACATAAATGTAAGCAAAGACAAAGTTTTTGTAACTACATGTGCAGTGTCATGGGCAAAGGTTTAACAGTCTAGGAAATTATGCTAAAATATCTTTGCTTATTTGTACATTTGAGCTTAAGTATCTTATTTTTCTGGTGCTTGCAAGGTAGCTCTGACAGCTAAGAGTAATTAGGGGAAAAACACATGCAAATAAAGCCAGAAGAAGAGAAACTACAAATAAGAGGAATAGAAGCAGTGGATTAAAACTTACCTGGTTTTTTTTTTTAAGGGAAGATATTCAGTATGAAAGTGCCCACAGTGTGGCATAAGAGAACCATGCCATTCCAGAGATGGCAGCAGAAGTTTTTTAAATCGTCAGCTATCTGATCCTTTTAAATGGACGAAGGGGAATTGAATGCCAGGATTTTTGAATGCCAGGTTCAAGCGGTAGAGCTCTGGGGAAAAGAGGTAGTTTATTATTCCAGATTAAGGGAGAGCTCTCTGGAGATTTTTGCAAACTGAGTTGCACAAAACAGAAGTTTTATCTAAAACTTTTCTGGACTGCAGTTCCTAAACTAACTGGGAAGTTCGAAAAGAATTTAGCACCACCTACAGTCAGAATTTAAATTAAGCATCAAAAATATCAGTATGAAAGCAGAAGAAACATTTTGCACAAGGACTCCACAATGCGTACAAACAGGGGCGGGATTCTACCAGTTCGCACCTATTCGGTAGAACCAGTTGTTAACATTCTAAGCAGTTCAGAGAACTGGTTGTTAGAAGAAATTACTGGCCTAATCCTGTAAAGAAGGCAGGAAGGAAACATTCTGGTGTTGCTTACAGAAACTGCCTCTCCGTTAACCCTTATTACATTCTTGGCAGGACTAGACTTCCTGTCTCAGGAACATCTCTGGAGTTTTTTCCCCCTCCTTTGCTGGCACTTTGCTTGTGTGGAGTGACCATCCAAAGTTACAATGGCACTGAAATAAGTGACTTATGACCATTTTTCACACTTACGACTGTTGCAGCATCCCCACAGTCATGAGAGGCCAGGCAAGGAGATGCGTGCCTCGATGTGAGTGATATTGAGTTGGCCACACCCAGCCAATAACATGACCACCAAGCCACATCCACCAACTTAGCCACACACACAGAACCGGCTGTTAAAAAATTTGAATCCCACCCCTGCATACAAACATACACAGACAGACACACTCTACATATATTTAAAATGTACTTTAGCAACTGCTTATATTATATTTCTGATTATACAAATACATTCTTATTTCTTTTGTTAACAGAGCTCTAGGTATGCCAATGTCCTGACAAACATTTAATTTTTTTTATATATTGAAACCCAAAGAAATTTGACTTTGACCCCCCCCTAAGTGAAGATAATTTAATGCACAGTTATAGTTAACCCTCCAATTCTGAGGTAGCTGTGGAAACGGTGCTGATGAAAATTTAAAAAAAGGAACAAACTGTTTTTCAAAGTAAACGAAGATACTTTCAGCATTGTGAATGGATGGATTAAAAATAAAAGTGTTCGTTTTCTGCATTTCTTTTCTCTGCCATCATTATTCCTTTGCTTCGTGTTGTTTTGTGGTTTGTACGTTGTTCCTAGATTTTAACAGTTTGTAATCCCTCCAGAGTTGCTAACACATAGGTAGCATATTTTTTTTTTAATAAAAATGACCCTGTAATCTCTTGCATTGGGGTGGAGTCAGGGCAACTGAATGCAGCTGAGCGTTTACTGGCCAGATGCCTATGCAGAGCCCACAACAGATATTTTTTTCTTTGCATCCAGAGAGAGAAATATCTGCTGCAACCTAGGATCAAACTCACAGATTGTGAGGCAATAGCTCCACTTCTAGGCCATCACACCACTCTGCACACCACATATAAATGTAATAAATTGTTGTTGTTGTTAGGATTAAACGTGACAAAATTATTTGGGCTGAAACCAAAGTCAGAGAATAGAAGGATTTAGATATTTGCGTGGGCGTGATTTTGATATGAAAACGATCTTTTCTAGTGTGCAAGAACCAATGACAAGGAAATGATTGAAAAAGATGTCCCTGTCTCTCAGCCTTAGGAAGGAGGCTGTGGCAAATCACTTCTGATTGTTTTTGTTGTTAGTTGTGAAGTCGTGTCTGACCCATTGAGACCCAATGGACAATATTCCTCCAGGCCTTCCTGTCCTCTACCATCTTCTGGAGTCCATTTAAGCTCAGCTCACTTCTGATATCTGGCCAAAAAAACCTGCAGGAACTTGTCCGGGCCATTGCCAGAAATAAAGACTGACTCAAAGTAAATAATAAAATAAAATGACTACATGAAGCCACATGTGCTTCAGATTTCTCGATCTATAATTCATTCATTCACTTTTACTTCTTTCAATCCTCTTGGTGAGGCACTTGTCCTGTCTGTTCTGCTTCATCCAAAGACAAGATAGAAATGGTTCGGCACTGGGTGTGTGTGTGAAATTTCTTAGTCGGTACACTCATATATTTTCAATGGAGATACAGGATTTCTGGATAATTTGAAGTAATGAAATACTTAAGGGAACACATACATTTGTCAGCTTTGAAATTCAGCTGCCACATAATGGAATGTGTTATGTATGCAGGTTTGAATGTCATTGGTTTAGTTTGAACTGTTCTTGTAAAATGTCAAATATGATTGGTTTAAAAAGTGCGGGAAAAACCCTGCACTCTGATTGGCTGGCAACTGCGGCTGCTGGCTATAAGTAGCAGCCGCAGCCCAGCCAAATCGGGTCTGTTATGAGCTGTAGTCACTAATAAACTCTTCACTGAAGCACTCTGCGTCTGACTCTTCATGCAAACTTAACAGAATGGGGGTGGGGTGGAGGAGTTGACAAGTTCAAGGTTATTCTGTATGTCGTACTAAGAAATTCCAGTTGCAGTTAATTGGTTCTCGTGATTTATGAAGTGTAGAAGTGGGAGGGGGAAAGGTGGATTCTGTGTAACACACGAAAATACTTTCACTTTGGGAAATTGCCTTAGTTGTACCAGATCTGTTCCTAATAAATGAATTGGAGAGAATATGTCTCGGAGCGATAGTTATCATGGATACTTTCAGGATGCCTTACAGCAGTAGCTTGGTGCTCTCTGAGGTTGGTTGTTTTCTCCCAGACATTTCATTACTCAGCTTCAGTGCTAGAAGGGAAAGGGTTTGCTGCTTGTATACAAGTGGTGTGCCCTGTCATTGTTGGTAGGAATGTTTTTGGTGGCTCCATGATTAGGCTGTTGTTTACTGTTGGATTGTTTGTCTGAGTTGGTAATTCAATGACTGGAGTTTTGCTGGTATAGTATCTCTCTCTCTCTCTCTCTCTCTCTCTTTGCTAGTTGCGAAGTCGTGTCTGATCCATCACGACCCCATGGAAAATGTTCCTCCAGGCCTTTATGTCCTCTACCATCTTCTGGAGTCCATTTAAGCTCACGTCTACTGCTTCAGTGACTCCATCCAGCCACCTCATTCTCTGTCATCCCCTTCTTCTATTGTCCTCAATATTTCCAAGCATTAGGCTCTTCTCCAGTGAGTCCTTCCTTCTCATTTGGTGGCCAAAGTATTTGAGTTTCATCTTCAGGATCTGGCCTTCTAAAGAGCAGTCAGATTTGATCTCCTCTAGGACCGACTGGTTTCATTGTCTTGCACTCCAAGGGACTTCTCCAGCATCATAGTTCAAAGGCCTCAGTTTTTTGGCGCTCCTCTCTCTAATAACCTGCAAAACCTTTATTGTTTGTTAACTGCTTACACATCATAGATGCACACACATGTGACATGATAACAATTTTTCAGCGTTTGAGGAGCTGTCACAGTGAAGATGGGAGGTTGACCTATTTTCCAAAGCATCTGAGGGCAGGATAAGAATGGGTGGAAGATCATTAAAAACAGATCCAGGTGTAGCCGACTCTGAGACACATAATTCATTGTCACCCTTTACCCTGGTTTTTCCCCCACCCCCTGGGTGTATCGTAATTCATATTCTCCAATGGGGCACATCCATAGCCAAGAGTCATCAATCATGCTCTCCAGTTAGAATTTTGCATGGCAGAAACTTCAGTCACCTAGTTACTATCTTTGAAAACTATTTATGGGATGCACTTTCAGTTTGCAAGCTGCTGCACTGCTCTCTCCTCCCTTTCTGTTGGCAACTCTAAAAAGACCATAGAAATATTTTATGCATTGACACAAACAAGAACTCTACAATAGTTTTGCCATTTGCACTTTCTGATTTCCTGATCAGAAGAAGACCTGGGCTGGATAACCTTTGTGTTACATAATGCTTTAATGTAATTAGGGCAGATCACTATAATTAGCAAAGGTAACAGTACCTGTTTGCCAGTGAGTTGGGTCTGGGGATTTCCTCCTTAATGGAGAAAGATAAAGGTAAATTTTTGAAATTAGGCTCCTGGCTTAACTTCATTCAAGTTAGTTTAAACCCTAACTCTAACCCTAATGGGAGCACAGTAATTAAAATATTGGTAATTCAGTAATTATTATTTACTGAAATGGTATCTTGACGCGGATGAGCTTTTCGTTCAATTAAAAAGCAGAGGCCTTGTTACATTTTTAGTATGCAGCCTGAAATAAAAAGTTGTTACTGCCTCGTAACAACTATTGCACGAAAATCTCCAGTCTACCCCATCATTCTGAGGCAGTCGCTTTTCCTGAACCCATGTCACCGAGCCCTTTAAAATCCCTTCACTCAGCCATTCAATATTCATTCCAAAGGTAAATGATATGAATATTTAAAATGCTGTCCCTGAAGGTCAACGCTTGAACTCTTCATGTCAGAATTCAGCTCCTTGTTCAGCAGCTATTATGTTCTGCATGACAACACTGGTGAAATCTGAATGTTTTCATCCTTTTGCATAACCAGGGCAGGAGCGGAATTTGATAATATTTTGAATCATCATTGTAAAGTCACTGCTGGAAATGAGAGCCAAACAAATATTTGAGTTGGGTGTCAAGCAGAGGTGGTATTCAGCAGGTTCTAACCAGTTCTGGAGAACCGGTAGCAGACATTTTGAGTAGTTTGGAGAATCGGCCAATACCACCTCTGACTGGCCCTGCCACCATCTATTCTCTGCCTCCTGAGTCCCAGCTGATTGGCTGGCTCTTCTTTAGTTGCCCTGCACAGGAGAATGGAGCTGGAAAGCAGGTTGTGGGATGGGAAGGGAATGGAGATTTTACAGTAACCTTCCCTCAGGAGTAGAAAGGGAATGGAGATTTTGCAGTATCCTTCCTGCCACGCCCACCAAGCCACGCCCACCAAGCCACACCCACAGAACCAGTAGTAAAAAAAATTGAATCCCACCACTGGTGTCAACCATTGCAACCTTTTCCTTCTCATAAAGTCTATATTTAATTATAGAACTAAACTGGATGATTCTGGACTTTTTGCTTGAAATTAAACCCACCCACCCCCCAAAAAAACACCCCTCTGGTTTTAGGTTTACAGGATTAGACAGATTTTGTTATTATGGAAATCGCTTAAAATATTATGAAATATAAAACAAAGGTTGAGTGTGGTAATTTTTAAATATTTTATTGTACTGAAAAAAGTCAGAATCTCTATTTCTTCTTCTTTTTTGCACTTGTCTCTTTCTCTTAGTTCTTTAACTTTTTTTTTCTAATGTTATCTTACATTGAAATTTAATTTTGGGGAATATCTGGAAACTTGATCTGGAATCAACTTACCTTTTTTCTTAAAAGGCATCAGGATGATGCTACCCAACAGGACTATCTATAGGGAATATTAAAAAATAGATGAAATCCACAACATTGCAATCAAAATTCTGCCTAATTTTTGTTTAATATATGTTATAAATAGAGTAGAATAGAATTCTTTATTGGCCAAGTGTGATTGGACACACAAGGAATTTGTCTTGATGCATGCGCTCTTAGTGTACATAAAAGAAAAGATACATTTGTCAAGAGTCAAGAATCGTAAGGTACAACACTTAGTAATAGTCATAGGGTACAATAAGCAATTAAATCATACTAGGAAATAGTCAATAAAAATCATTAGGATACAAGCAACAAGGTTACAGTCATACAGTCATAAGTGGGAGTGGATGGGTGATAGGAACAATGAGAAGATTAATAGTAATATAATGCAGACTTAGTAAATAGTTTGACAGTGTTGAGGGAATTATTTGTTTAGCAGAGTGATGGCATTCAGGAAAAAACAGTTCTTGTGTATCGTGTGACATATATGAAAAATAGACTTTTGATTGAACCATTGTAGCTATTATCCTGATTTTTTTTAAACTGCACTCTGCAGATATCCCTAGACATGCTAAAATGAAGTAGCATTTTAAGTGATTTAATAATCAGGGAACCTGGCTTGTGGACATTATATCAGCAGGCCACTATCAAAGTTGACACCAGGCAGAGCTGAGAACAACTCAACAAAATCGTGGAAGATCAGAAGTTATGGAGAGACCTGGTCCATAGAATTGTCAAGAGTTGGACAAGATTGAATAAGGTTCTCCCCTCCCTCCTCCTCCTCCTCCTCTTCTCCTTCCTTCCTTCTCCTCTTCCTCCTCCTCCTCCTCCTCCTCATCATATCGGATGCAAATGGTTGGAGTTAGTTCTAGTTTTTGGGTGGGTGCCTACTTCTTGCAAACCTGTAAAATGGTCCTTAGAATCTCTGGTCTATGCTGCTTCCATTGTGACATCTTTTCGATCCTTAGCAAAATGTCTGCAAGGAGCTCATTTTGCCACCAGATGCCACCATTTCCTTTCTTTTGTGGGAAATTTTAGGTTGTTCTCCCTTGTATGCTGAGTTAGTTGATGCTTGGCCTATTCCAAACAGTGAAGCTAAACCAAAAAAAAAAAAGTTTTCTTGTAATACTTCCAGAGAGAGAAGAAATGGGTCCTCAGACTAATTTTATTTCCTTGATATGTGAACTTTCAAATTTTCACATGCTGTAGCCTTAGACTGCAGTTTCTGATAGCTAGTTGCTTCGTAAAATATGAATCCCAGGTAATTCACATAGAATAACAGAGCTGGAAGGATTTTGGAGGTCTTCTAATCCAACCCCAATTCATGCAGGAGACCTTGTATCATTTCAGACAACTGCCTCCCCAGTCTCTTCTTAGAAGCCTCCAGTGATAGAGCACCCACAACTTCTGAAGGAACAAACAAGCAAACAATTAAACAAACAAATAAACTTCTGAAGGTAAGTACCTTTCTCGTTTATGTTTTCCACAGACTAATGATAAATTAACTTTATATTTCCCATAGCTACTTCTAACTAGCAGTTTCCTGTTTCCTCATTCCAACCCTGGGAAACTTTATATTCCCAACACAGGCCTGACAGTTGTGATGTACTGTATATACTTGTGGACTTCTCTACAATTCATGTGAGTTTGCACCTGTAGATTCTCACCCTCTTCTCAGCATCACATGTTAAAAGGATACCCGTCCAGCCATTATCCCATGGGCTCCTTTTACTTGGTCTTATTTCCCCCTGAATTTTGATTGAAATGGGATAGCTTCCCCCAGTATAATGTCATCGTAATCCATCTGCACCACCAAGCATGGTGAATATTTCTGGAAGTCAAAGGAGATTAGAATAAACATCTCTGTCTCTGTTATTCATGGTAGGGATCTCACTTCACTCAATAACCATGAATAGAGACCAACTCTTCCAGTGGAAGTCCCAAAGGTGCTTCTTCAAAAGGCAACTGGATTTTGTTTTTCCTTGAAAACAAGGAAAAGAAGCTTCATCCAAGAAGCTTCTTCAGGTCTGTTCAGTTCTTTAGAACTGAAGAAGCTTCTTGGATGAGAAGCGAAACCTTGTAAAGGAAAAACAAAGTTCAATTGCTTTTTGAAAAAGCACCTTTGGGACAACTGTGTCCTGGATGACTGAGAATCTCCCTAGACTTTCTCCAAGTGGAATCCTCTTTAGCCATCCTTAAAGTTCTTAAAGCCATCCTCTAAAGAGAGGAGAAGGGTCATTCTCATTATCAGTTTTTTCCATGTGTTAAGAGGAGCACATTCTTCTCTATTTATTAAAGTTATTTATATATTCTTTATCTTGTTTGGGGCATTCAGGCCTTGTTATTTATGAAGGATCTCCTTGACATTGAACAATCTAATTTTCCAGGATGGATCATTGCATCAAGGAAAGGAGGAAACATCTGTTGCAGACCATTGCCTTCTACATTTATGGGGTGATGGAAGAGTGGGCAGAATTACTATACTTGCCCCTGCTTCTCCTGAATAGTGTAAATACAGAAGGCTTTTGTCATGCCCCTGGTGGAGAGTGACTCTGAGGTAGAGGAGGAACAACAGACAGGGAGTGGAAGTGTGGCTCTGGAGGTTGTGGAGGAGGCTGGGGAAGGGCAGAGGCCGGCTGGGCAGTTAGAGGAGGACCCAGGCCCATCCCCTCTCCTTCCTAGGGCACGCAGGGAGGAGAGGATAAGGGAGAGACATGGTCTACTGGGGAGGAGAGAGCCTTGATCCTCTTCATGGGCTGCAGCTGTGACAACTGGATAAGAGGACGGACATGCGTACAGGCGAGTGCTAGAAACAAAGCATGGAAATATCTCTAGTTTATTGTTCCTCTCTGAGTTTGGTGTCCTTCCCAATGTGTCTTCTGATATCTGTGGATATCTTCAAGCCCTTATCTTGCCTGGTTTGTGTTGTTTTTTACTCTTTATAATTTAAACGGCATTTCTTCCTTCTTGTAACTGCTTGTGTGGGAGTTTTTTGTCTCCAGTCAAGGATATTTGGAGCTTGGAAGCAAAGTGAAAGAATAAAAGGGGCTTCACCTGTTTTTTGTGACTGTGTTTATTTTGTATCCCACCCTGGGTCATCACAGCTTTTTAAATGATGTAAGTGTTGTTTCTATTTCAGTGTTAGGAACAATTCTTAACAGCAAGAGCAGTTTGATCATGGAACCAACTACCCAAGAATCTGACAGCTATCCTTCATGAGTTGTCTTCAAGCAGAGCCTAAAAAGCTGCCTGTCAGTAATATTTTAAGTCTGGATCCCTGAAAAAACAAGAGTCAAGCTCAATGATTTAAGTATGATGTTTTTTTTTTCTCTCTCTCTCTAAACATGTTGCACTGATCACCCACCTGCAATTACTAAAATGGTTGCAAAAGTCTTTCTGTAAACAAGCGTTATTCCGATGCAATCTTCCTGTCATGCAGTTCCCACATCTTTCACTCTCTCTCTCTTTAAATATTTCCTTAATGATAACAACTAGTCATTTCTCCTCTGTTTTGCTGTAGCTGAGATAATTTTAATATGCAGCCTATTGCTGTGCTTTTTTTAAGAGGTGAAAGTATTGGAAAATGGAATTTTCTATCAGCAAGATTTTAAACTTCTGCTTGGGATAATCTTCCTTCCTTCCTCCCTGGTTTGATTAACTGGAATTAAAGCACTATTTACACACACACACACACACACACACACACACACATATTTCTCTTTATGGAAGTTCGATTCTCAACTATGCATCCTTTTTCTCTCTTCTTTCAGAGACTTGTTTCCCTGTGACTCATGAAGTTTGTTTATCTGATCTATGTCTCTTGAAGGCCCTCAAGGGATCTATAAATATCTGTGTCACATCTCCATGTGTATGGTGGAACATTCAGTTGCTCAAGTGGTGTTGAAGATCCGACAGGTAAATACACCAGCTCAGATAAAACATAGCATTAAAGAAATGGAAGCAAAGCAGCAGAGCAAGGTGAACATTGCTGTTGTGGACTTGTTCTTGCTCTTTTGGAGCTGTAGAAATATCAGTGCATTATGCCATTTGGCTCCCAGTTTTAGCCAGCTGGCATACTGTATGTCTGATGTGTAGTACATTGGTTGGGGATGTGGTGGCTCAGTGGCTAAGACGCGGAGCTTGTTGATCAGAAAGGTCAGCAGTTCGGTGGTTCGAATCCCTAGCACCACATAACAGAGTGAGCTCCCATTACTTGTCCCAGCTTCTGCCAACCTAGCAGTTTAAAAACATGTAAAAATGCAAGTAGAAAAAAAGGGATCACTTTGGTGGGAAGGTAACAGTGTTCTGTGCACCTTCAGCATTTAGTCATGCCGGCCACATGACCATGGAGAAGATGTCTTTGGACAGCTGGCTCTTTGGCTCTGTAACGGAGATAACCATGGTATCCTTCTGCGGCGGCTTCGGGGGTTGGGAGTGGGGGGCACCGTTCTATGGTGGTTCTCCTATCTTTCAGGCCGCTTGCAGTCGGTGTTGACAGGAGAGCAGGGATATCTACATGAAACCGCTGGGCGAGATCATCCAAGGTTTTGGGGTGAGGTATCACCAATATGCGGATGATACCCAGCTTTACATCTCCACCCCAAACCAAATCAGTGATGCTCTCTCCGTGATGTCCCGGTGCCTGGAGGCGGTGCAGGTCTGGATGGGGAGTAACAGGCTCCGGCTCAACCCGGCCAAGACTGAGTGGCTGTTCTTACCGGCATCTCGGTTTTCAGTGGATGTGCCATCTTTGGTCATGGGGGGAGAGGTGCTGCCCCCCGTGGATAGGGTGAGGAATCTGGGCGTCCTCCTGGATCCACAGCTCAGTTTAGAGGAGCAGGTGGGGGTTGTGGCTAGTGGGGCTTTTGCCCAGGTTCGGCTGGTTCGCCAGCTCCACCCTTATCTGAGCCGAGATGCCCTTCGAATGGTCACTCATGTGCTCGTCACTTCCAGAATCAACTACTGCAATGCTCTCTACATGGGGCTGCCCTTGCGACCACCGGGGTTGTAGCTGGTGCAGAATGCGCCGTGGCTGTGATGGGGTATCCCGATACTCCCATGTTACACCCTCTCTGCAACTTGCACTGGTTGCCGGTTGCCTCCCGGGTTGCCTTCAAGGCGCTAGTAACAACTTATAAAGCCCTAAATGGCTTGGGTCCAAGGTACTTGTGGGAATGTCTCCTGCCAGCATCACACTCTGATTGCCCTGTGCGCTCCCACAGGAGGGGCCTCCTTGGGATTCCGTCGGTTAGACACTGTTGGCTGGCGGTTCCCAGGGCTAGGGCCTTTTCTGTGAGAGCACCCGCCCTTTGGAATCAGCTCCCTGTGGATCTTCGTTTGGCCCCTGATCTCTCCTTTGAGACCTGAAGACCTGGCTATTTCAGCAGGCCGGTCTGGACTGATCTGGGGGTGGGTTATTTTAGTTATTTTAATTCAATTTTAATTAACTGGTTTTAGACTTGTAGTTGTTTAATTATTTTTTTATTGTAATTTGTTCGGTTTTAAATGTTCACGCCTGAGTCCTTAGGGAGAAGGGCAGCATACAAGTCTAAATAAATAAATAAATAAATAAATAAATAAAATAATAATAATAATAATAATAATAATAATAATAATAATAAGCACCGTCCCCTAGAGCTGGACATGACTAGCATATATGTGCAAGGGGAACCTTTACCTTTACATTGGTTAAGAATGTTCCCTGGAATAACTTTGATCTCTGCTTCTAAAAATTGCAATCCTGTCAGATGCTCTTGTGCACATCTATGAAACGACAAGTTGCCTCAAGAAGTAGGATGCAGTTCAAACAACTTCTAACCCACTCAGTGGAGTGCTCAAACATAAATGATGTTCTGATGTATTCAGTGGCAAGAAAAGTAAGGTCCTGCACTTAGGCAGGAAAAAACAAATGCACAGATACAGAATAGGCAGTACCTGGCCTGTGTGAGGGATCTAGGTGCCCTGGTGGACCAACACTTAAAGTATGAATTAGCAGGGTGCTGCAGCTACCAAAAAAGCCAATGCAATCCTAGGATTGCATCTACAGAGGGATGGTCTCAGGGGTGGGCTGCTACGGGTTGCCCGGGTTCGGCTGAACCCATAGTGTGATGACCCAGAGTGGGATACAAAAGCAACAAAGTCACAAAAACAGGTGAAGTCCCCTTAATTCATTCAACTTGGCTTTAAAGGTCCAATTATCATTGACTGGAGAAAAAACTCCCCCACGAACAGTTGCGAAAAGGAAGAACTTCCATTCAAACTCAAAATACATAAAAATTGTAAATAGAAAAAAACAACACAAACCACACTAAAGAATTAATGAGACAAGGCAGGACAAGGGCTTGAAGACATCCACATATATCGAAATACACACACTGGGAAGGACGCCAGAACTCAGATAAGAACTGACAGACTAGAAATATTTTCATGCTTTGCTTCCATCACTGTCCCATGCGCAGTTTGTCCTTTTAAACAGTCCTCACAGCTGCAGCCCATGAAGGGGATCAAGGCCCTTTCCTCCCCTGTAGACCACACCATTCATATTTTTCCCTTATCTGCTTCTCTCTGCATGCCCTAGGATGAAGAGGGGATGGGCTTGGGTCTTCCTCTGAATGCCCAGCTGGCCTGTGCCCTTCCCCACTTTCCTCCACAACCTCCAGAGCCACACTCCCACTCCCTGTTGGCTGTTCCTCCTCTCCCTTGGAGTCAGATTCTAACAGGGGCATGACATGTAGCTAATGTTATGGCCGGTTCAGCGAACCACAAAATCCCACCCTGCCCACCACACCTTGCCCTCCCAGGAGTCTCCACGCAGCCCATTTTGGATGCAAGGTAAGTGCAGGGCCCACATGGAGGCTTGGGGAGGGCATAAAACAGGCCTCCTGGAAGTTCTGGAAGTCTGAAAACAGGCCCATTTCTGGCCTCCAGAGGGCCTCTAGAGCCATTTTCGCCATCCCAGAGGCTAGAGGAAAGCCTCCAGAGCCTGGGGAGAGCAAAAATGCCCGCCCTGCCATGGTGCAGGAGGTGAACTAGGCCATGCCCACCATGGCCATGCCCACCCAGCAACTGGGCAGAGAACTGGTTGCTGAAATTTTTGAAACCCACCCCTGGATGGTATCATGATCATGTGAGATATTTGTGCCCCTTTATATTTCACTGGCAAGACCACAGTTATAATACAGTTTTGGTCCTCTCGATATAAAAAAAAGATGTTGAGACCCCAGAAAAAAAATGCAGAGAAGAGCAACAAAGTTGATTAGGGGTCTAGAACAGGGGTCCCCAACCTTAGCAACTTTAAGACTTGTTGATTTCAACTCCCAGAATTCATCAGCCAGCATGCTGGCTGGAGAATTCTGGGAGTTGAAGTCCACAAGTCTTAAACTTGCCAAGGTTGGGTACCCCTGTTCTAGAGGCTAAAGAATATGATGAATGGCAGGAACTGGGTATGTCTAGTCTAATGAAGAGACTGACTAGGGATCATATGATAGCCTTCTTCTAATACTTGAAGGGCTGTCACAGGGAAGATGAGGGGTTGATTCAGTCTGCATAGCATCTGAGAGCAGGATAAGAAACAACAGGTGGAAGCTAGGAGATTCAGCCTAGAAATAAGGAGGAATTTCCTGAAAGTGGGAACAGTTAATCAATGGAACAGGTTGCTTCCAAAGTTGTGGGAACTTTGTCGACTATTTATTTTCTAGGCTGGCAAGTTAGCCAGTGTATAAGAGTTATTCTTTTTTAAAGGAATTATGTAAAACATTTCTGAAAATCTCAGAAGTGTATGTATTATCACAATTGCATACATAACCCAATTATATAAAGAATATGAATCATCTATGCAACTTTTAAGCACAATCACACAAATAAATCTTATTCGGAAATTCTGGTTTGTGAAGCTGTTAAGAAAACTTGTTACATTACTTCTGCTTCCCTATTCACACAGTGTGAAAACCTGTTTTGTTGTTTTTGGATTCATTGTCATCTCATTTATTACTAAACAAAATTTAGCATCCTTAATACATTTGATTCAGGGGTGTGATTCAAGTGTGTAAAACCTGTTCAGTGAGTGCACGCTTTGCATGCATATGGAGGATTTGCTACTGACCTTCTCCTGCAAACCTGCACTCTCCTTGTGTGTTAAACAGCTGGTGCATGGCAATCCACTATGCCACTTGAAGCAACTGAGGTTGAAAAGCAGGAAATATAGAGCTGGGGTTGGAGGGAGGGCCCAGCAGCTGATCATCAGAGCGAATTGGTTCGCTCACAGATGATCCTCGGAGCTACTGATTCTCTCAAACCGGGCTGAACCGGTAGAATACCACCCCTGATTTGATTCCATCGGCTCATTCAGGAATTACTCAAAACCTAACAGTCTCAGTACTAAGGATTTCAACTGATTTTAAGCATGTTTCATTGGGCACTTATTCATTTGTGAGAATTCCTAGGAGATGATTATCTTGCTTACTTGTTTGTTTGAGCTGTATTTTAAAGCACAATTCTGGACAGCTCTCTCTCTCACACACACAAAATCCCATAACGCCATTAAAAACTATCAAATGAAAACTAATAACTGGGAGGTTTTAGAATAAAGGAAACAACATTTTTAAAGTCGTTTCACTCTACTAAAAAGTGTCATTTCAGTAGTGTAAAATGGTTTCCAGATGCTGTTTATAGAAGGACAACATTGCAATCAAATGGAAAGTGAGATTAAATTAGTTTGGCCAACTAGCTTGATTCTTGATTTCCTTTTTCATTTTATTCTTCATCGGGACATTAATAAAATTGAATGATCTTCCAGAAAAATCATACAAAGCACATAGCTTCGGAGAGTTGTAATTAAGGTATTTTGGCAATTAACTTCTAATCCTCTGGAAATAAACAACGTAAGGAGATAATCTTTTCCATCCTGCAATTTGAAGCAATTACAAGCCCAATTATGCAAGGCAGCAAATGCCCTCAACTTTGCTGAGTTTAGCTGCAATCAAGAAAGCCCAGCCATAGAAAAGACTCAGTTCTTTGCAGGATTGAATGACTTAACTTTCTCTGTGATTAGATACAGAACACGTGAAACTATTTTATATGGATCCTAATAGCTAGCCTGAATTCTCCAACAGTGTTCACTCTGATTGGGAGCTTCTCTTCAGGAGTCCTGTAGAGATAAAAAGATAATTTTTAATGTTAACATATTGAACAGATAATTTCTGATTTTGGCCCATGTGAATTTCACCTGCATTTACTCATATCCCCTGCATTTATCCTTAGAAGTTCCACAGATAGGGATTGGCCAGAGCAATTCAGGTCTGTGAGTGTTTTATATGTTCATCAGTAGCTTGTTCCATCCTCTTTTTCCTTTTCTCTATTATTTTTTTTAAAATATAAAGATGTGCCTTTCATTGGAAATAAGTCCCCAAGAAGCCCAGAAATTTTGATTGGTATGATGCTTTTATTGAAATCTGTAGGCCGTATTGATGAAATCCTCCATGCCACATGAATGATTTTCTCAGCTATAGGAATGGAATGAAATGAACCCCATTTTCAATTGGGTGCTGTGTCTTTGAATGATGGGAATTTGCACCTGCTCTACAGACAAAATCTTATGTTAATCACCCATTGCACTTATATTGCTTTCTACAGTATGTCACCATTCATGATATAGAGATGCATGGAAGACCACCTGACCCTTGGTTAGTAATCATAACTGTTTCCAGGAGCTTAGGACTATCATATATTTTGACTTTTTATTTTTAAAATGTGATTCATCTCCTGAAGTTCCAGCAGCTGGTTCTACTCATTTGGTACTTGTATATTTGTATGTGTTTTAAGGAACTCATTTTTTCTGACCACCAATTCTTTGGAGAACCCAATATTTCAACATATGCTTCCACCTGTTCTTTTCAGAGTGGGTTGCTCAATAATTAGTCAATTTCACCAAATAAGAGACAGTGAGTTCTGGTCCTGCTTCAGGACTGGATGGATGACTTTGGGCCAATCACCAGGAAATGTGAGTTCTAGTCCCATCTTAGGCATGAAATCCCCGCTGGTGACTTTGCATCAGCCACCAGGAGACTGTGAGTTCTAGTCCTACCTTAGGCATGTAAGCCAGCTGGGTAACTTTGGGCCAGTCACTCTCTATCAACCCAACACATCTCACATGGTTGTTGCAGGAAAAATCAGAAGAGGAAGGAGCATTAGGTATGTTCGCCCCTTGAGTTGTTTATAAAAATAATAAAGGCAGGATATACAATAAATAAGTAATTAAAAATAATAATTGCATGTTAGCAGTGGTGCATTTCAAAAATCGTTACCACTGGTTTGGTGGACGTAGCTTGGTGGGCGTGCTTTGCACGTGCACAGGCGCAGAGGTGTTCCAACTCACCTCCTGCAATCCTGCATTCTCCCTGTCACTTCAGCAGCTGATGTGCAGCAATCTGCTGTGCCGTGCAAGGCAGCTGCACTTCAAAAGCAGGGAATAAAAGTTAGTATGGGAGCCCGGGCGGGCAGTTGGGCCAAACAGCAGAGCGTTGGAGAGAACCAGTTCAGTCTCCACTGCTCATCGGCGCTAGCGGCTCGGCAAAACTGGGCCAAACCTGTGGAATACCACCATTGCATGTTAGCTGAACATTCCAATTTCTTCTACAATCACTTTCATACATTCTTACTCAGTTTCACATTCCACAGAAAACGGTATGCCTTGATTTTCATGGTTAGCCCAAACCTCCTTCTCTAGCACAACTAGATTAGCCATACTTTGCACTTGAAACACAACAACCCAAAATAAATATCTGGATAGGAGAAAGGGGAAAATGGGGAGAATTTGGGAGAAAATAGCATCAACATTGTGCATTCCCTGAGCGAGCCAGACCACTTTTTAGTGGTTTTTAAATTTGTTAAATTTTAAACTTTGTTGATTTATGAGATTTGGATTTAATTTATCTTTTAATATTTGTATTCTGTGGTTTTTAGTATTGTAAGCCACCCTGAGTCCTCAGGGAGACAGGACGGCATATAAATCTCATAATAAATAAATAAATAAATATATTGATGGGGCATAGTCATGCTCAAGAAAGAGACTTCCACCAAAGGATGCTTCTGTGTGGTGGGCATGTCTTAAATAAAGGCAAGACTTGTTATTGTTTTGTTTTTTTTAAGAAAAATTATCAGGCATGGAAGTAGTGAAAACCCTCCTGCAGAAACTAAATGACACTTTGAGTCTGATAAATGTGCTATGTGGCTGGATCATTATAAAGTCCGGAAGTGCAGCCATTCAGCTCTGTGAGACTTCTTGTTCTCTGTTCAGGCTATGAAAGTCCTTATTTATGTTTTGCTAAACATTCTGTGGCCCGTTGCCATGGGAAAGCTGTCGTTGTCTGGGATACCCTGGCTGGGCACGTTTGCTGTGCGCATATCCATCTAATGACTTGACTGCACTATTTTGAAGAATGCAGTGAGGTGAATATGAAAAGGCCTGTTATTTCGGGTGTGTGATGCCAGCTTGATCATGAGACAAGTATTATTTGATGATTAACAGAGCTTCCTGTTGTTTTACTATGCGGTTCTTTTTCCTTCAACCATCTTTAGCCCCTGCCACCATTTTATTTAAGGCTCTATTACTCTCTCTGTGTGTGTCTCTATGTCTCTGTGTCTCTGTCTCTGTCTCTGTCTCTCTCTCACTCCCTCCCTCTCACCTATCATCTATCATATAATTAAATAAACATAAATGAAAACCTAGACTACTTGTCAGAGGAACTGAACAAGGTTGAATAAAAATGCAATTGCCACTGAACTATCAAAAATTAGTTGTTCTACATATCATCCATCTATCTGTCTGTCTGTCTGTCTGTCTGTCTGTCTGTCTATCTATCTATCTCTATTTATCTCTATCATTTATCTATTATCTATCTGTCTGTTTGTCATCTATCTATCTATCTATCTATCTATCTATCTATCTATCTATCTATCTATCTTCATGGATGTTGCAGTGCAACTGGCTGTGAAATTCTGGGAGCTGAAGTCCCCAAATATCAAAAGTGACTGAGGTTGAGAAATATATATTATCAATATGGTGTTTGATGATGATGATTGGGCAGAGGGAATGATATTTTGAACTGAACTGAAGAGAAGATCTCCAGTGGGGCTCTTAACAAGAACACAAGTAGGCATTAACCTTTGTGGATTTTGGTATACACTCACTCCAGGGATAGAGAAATGCACTTTATTTCAGTTGAAGCAAATAATGAAAATATTTTTTATTCACCAGCCTTATGCCGTCTCACGGTGGTCTCTGGTTATGGCCCCTGATTTTATGTTTTAATATGCACTTAACTGTACATGAATTGTTTGCTATGATTTATTTTATATTGTATCTTAATATTGAATTGAGTACCTGCTGATACTTCCTATAACAGTTATTACAGAAATGTTTTGAATAAATAAATAATCAATGCAGCATAGGAGAGCATCTCCCCAGGAGTTCTTTAGGCAGTTTATTCTGGTCGCCATAGTTCTGATCAGCATTTATCATAATCTGCACCCAAAGCCCCATACCATGATCATCATCAGTTTCATAGCTTCACAGTACTAAAGCCCAAGAGTCAGCCAGTTACAAAAAGTAAGGGGCTCACCAAGGTGGACTTTGTTCCTATCCCCTCTAACCTGAATTTCTATCCACTGCAGGAAAGCATTGAGTTCAGTTTGGCCTTATTCTAAATGAAAATCTGTGACAGTCTCTAAGAAATGAATTCCATCTGAGAGAAATAATGAAATGGATGGAGACAAGAAACAATGTATGTTTATGGAGATTCTCAGTTATCCAGGTCATGGTTGTCCCAAAGGTGCTTTTTCAAGAGGCAACTGGACATTCTGGTTTTTCTTTGAAGATGTTTTGCTTCTCATCTAAGAAGCTTCTTCAGCTCTGCTCAGCAGAAACATCTTCAAAGAAAAACCAGAAAGTCCAGTTCAGAGGTGGTATTCAGCAGGTTCTGACCAGTTGTGGAGAACCGGTAGTGGAACTTTTGAGTAGTTTGGAGAACCGGCAAATATCACCTCTGACTGGAGATTTTACAGTATCCTTCCCTTGCCACGCCCACAGAACCGATAGTAAACATTTTTGAATCCCACCACTAGTCCAGTTGCCCCTTGAAAAAGCACCTTTGGGATAAACAATGGATGGAAACTAACTGAGGAGAGATCTAACCTAGAACTATGGAGAAAATTCTTAATGGTCAGAACAATCAACCAATGGAATAGCTTGCCTTCAGAAGCTGCAGGTGCTCCATCACGGGAGGTTTTCAAAAAGAGACCATTTGTCTGAAATGTTATAGGGTCTCCTGCTCAAGCAGAAAGGTTAGATTGGAAGACCTGCAAAGTCCCTTCCGATTATCTTCTATGAGATTAGATGGTGTTTGATGTAGAAATCGATTCCCTCGGGCATAACTTTCCTAACTTCTCAGTTTACTCATTATCTTGCTTTGCCAATTTTTAAAAGGAAGGTCACCCTTAGAAGTCTTCTGCTGAAGCAACTTTGATGATACAATTGCTACAGCTCAGAATGCCAAGCTTTGTGTTCGGTTTGCTTTTTTTTTGTCAGTTCAAAACAGGATAGGAGATCCCCAGAGAAAATTCAACTGACAACTGACATTTCCAGCTTGTACACAAGAGGATCAATAAGCAACTAAATGAAAGGAGAGATAGAAAGAATTTGCACCATCGTAACTCCTCCATGACCCCACAAAGATGATGCCAGCTTCTCAGCTTCTCTCTTCCTGTGAGTTCACCACCATTTCCCATCCTAATGGACTGAATGTAGCAAGGTGTGTGAAAATCCAGTCTGAGACAACCTTCTCCATATTTTCATTTTGGGGAGGTATTAGAAAAGCTAGAAGGATGTTTGGTGGCTGCCTAACTGGAATGTAATTCTTTTCCAAGCATGAATTTCCCCGAGCAAGATTTGTTTAGAACGAAAGGATCAGGAGACACAAACTGCAGTAAATGAACTAAATTTTAATTCAAAATAAATACATCTCAATGTGCATTAAGTAATAAATATGGTGACTTCTGAAGCCCTTTCCTTGCTGATTTTAAGAGTGCCAGGAGGGAGGTGGTCTTCATCATTGGTCATGAGGAAGTTTATGTGTCATTATTTACATAATGGTCGCTTGAATATTTATCAGACAGAAAACCAATTCTCACAAGAGTTCTGTTTTTAGGGATCATTACAAATAATCCTTCAGTTACAACCACAAGTGAGCCAAAAATTTCTGTTGCTAAGCAAGATAATTGTTAAGTAAATTTTGCTCCATTTTACAACCTTTCTTGCCACAGTTGTTAAGTGAATCACTGTAGTGGTCAAAGTAGTAACACTGTCATTAAGTGAATCTAGCTTCCCTAGTGCTTTTGCTTGTTGGAAAGTTGCAAACATCATAAATATGAGTCAGTTACCAAGTGTCTGAATTTTGATCATGTGACTATGGAGATGCTGCAATGGTCATAAGTGTGAAAATTGGTCCTAAGTCACTGGTATCAGTGCTGTTATAACTTTCAATGGTCACTAAATGAACTGTTGTAAGTCAAGGACTACTTAGGTATGGCAGGGTTCTCCTAACATACTGAACTTGGAAATTGAATTAACCCATTTTCTAAATTCACACAAGAGTTTAAATCCCAAACTAACCAGTTTTAAGACCAGATTAGCCCCCACCTCCGATTAACATGGATAATGCTGGTAAATTGTGAGATTTTTATTCACTTTGTTTGCATCCCCTAGATTTTTATTCACTTTGTTGCACATATCATGAGAACTGCAACAATATATCATTACCCAATTAAAAAATAAAGTATTGGAAAGGATCAATATCATTAAAATAGATTTGTTACAAGGCTGGAAATAGTAGAAGGTAAAATCCTTCAGAGGTGGGTCTGAAGACACAGTTCCACCGTGGTCTTGTCCCTTTCTACAGGGCCAGTTCACATGAGTGTTTGTTGAGTGGAAGGAGACAATTCAATCAACCCCTCTTTTGTAGTGTGTCACAGTCGTCTTCTCTCTCTCCTTTTCAACATCTTGATGAAACTGCTGGGTGAAGTCATCTGCCAATTTAGGACTTAGTTTGGATTAGAAATTAAGGCACCAGGCTAGAAACCTGGAGACCACGAGTACCAGTCCTGACTTGGGCACAAAGCCACCTGGATGTTCTTGGTAAAGTTACTCACTCTCTCAGCCCTAGGAAGAAGGAAATGGCAAACCACTTCCAAGAAACCTTTCCAATAAAACTTCAGGGACTAGTCCAGGTAGTCATCATGAGTCAGGACTGATCCAACAACACATGTGTATGCTGATAGTACCCAATTATATTTTTCAACTTTGTCAGCTGGCCAAGTGTGATTGTTGAGGATGGTTCTGTACCACTGCAGGTTTGGATGGGGAGGAAATATGTCCCATTCAGTCCTACCATGGCCAAGTATCCTTGGGTGTTTTGGCCACCCAGATCTGGGGAATTCCATTCCTGATCTTGGATGGGCTTGCAGTTCCCTATTCAAGTTGCTGTCTTCTTGGATTCAAGAGCTGTGGTGTTGCAATGGTTAGAATGCAGTACTGCAGGTTACTTCTGCTGATCATCAGCTGCCAGCAGTTTGGCAGTTTGGGTCTCACTGGCTGAAGGTTGACTCAGCCTTCCATCCTTCTGAGGTGGCTAAAATGAGGACCCAAATTGTTGGGGGCAATATGTTGTAAACCGCTTAGAGAGGGCTGTAAAGCACTGTGAAGCAGTATATAAGTCTAAGTGCTATTGCTATTGCTCATAGCTCTTGCTTGATAAGCTGGTATACTCTAGTCACCTCATGGCTTAACTACAGCAATGTGATCAATGTGGAGTTGCCATTGAAGACCATCTGAAGCTTCCACTGGTCCAGAATATAGGGATGCAAGTAGCAATGGGCATGCTTTAACATGCCTGTATAATACCTGGTTTATGAACTGCACTGGTTACCAGTTTGTTGTTGGGTGCACTTAATGGTGCTTAATTTTACCTATAAAGCCTTACATGGCATAGGGCCTGTTGCTTGAGGAACTCCTTGTCTCCATGGTATCTACTTGCTGATTCGATCTGATAGGAATGGTACTTTCTGGTTCCTTTGATTAAACAATGCCATCTATCAGGATCCTGGAAGCACACCTTCTCTGTCACAGTGTCTGCCTTCTGAATAAAGTTCACTCTGACATTCATATCTCCCCTACCCTGCTGATGTTTTCAAGAGTCTATGAGTCTAAAAATACTTTGCTTCCTGGCACTGTGGGAGCTCCATCCCTGGATGTTTTCAAAAATAGACTGGACAACCATTTGACCAAGATGGTATAAGGCCCCCCCGCCTTGAAAAGGGAGTTGTACTACAAGACCTTCAAGATCCCTTTCAGCCCTATGATTCTGTGTTCCACAAAGACCTGGGTCTTCAGCCAGGCTTTGATGAGGTAAAGTTATGTCCTCTTTGGGTTTCATGTGTTTGTTTCTCTTTCATTTCTGCTTGGTTATTGTCATCTGTGTTCATCTTTTATTCTGAAAGGATATGAAAAGAAGGACTAGGGGTGACATGTTAGCAGTATTCCAATATATAAGGGACTGCCTCAAAGAAGAGGATGTCAACTTATTCTCCAAAGCCCCTGAAGATAAGACAAGAAGTAACAGATGGAAACTTATCAACAAGTGAACCAACCTAGAACAAAGCAGAAATTTCCCGACAGTGAGAATAATTAATCAATGGAATGACTTGCCTCCAGAAGTTGTGGGTATTCTGACAAGGAAGGTTTTAAGAAGAGATTTGGCTGAAATGGTACAGGGCAGTGACGGCGAACCTTTTTGTTGTGGTGTGCCAAAAGCGCGTGTGCTGCCGGCACCCACAATGCAATGCACCCTGCCCCCTGCACATGTATGCACAACACCCCCCTCCCCCTTACCTGCATTGCGCATGATCGCACACCTCCCAGATGATTTTTGGTCCATTTGAGGCCATTTTCGCCCTCCCAGAGCCCCAAAGGAAGCCTCTGCAGCCTTAGGAGGCAAAAAAATGGGCCCATTTTGTCACTTCCAGTATTTCTGGAAGGCCTGTTTTTGGCCTCCCAAGGCTGCAGAGGCTTCCCTTGAACCTCTGGGAGGACGAAAATAGGCTCAAACAGGCCGAAAATCAGCTGGGAGGCGCACTCATGTGCAGTGCAGGTAAGTGGCTGGGGCTCGCGTGCCCACACAAATGGTTCTGCATGCCACCTGTGCCACACGTGCGATAGGTTTGCCATCATGGGTATAGGGTCTCCTGCTTGAGCAGGGGATTGGACTAGAAGACCTCCAAGGTCCCTTCCAACTCTGCTATTCCATTATTCCGTTATTCTTTTATGATTGTCATTGTATTTTTAAACATTGTTTTATCTGTGAGCTGCACAGTCATTGGGCAGTATACAAATTTAAACAAACAAACAAACATACCATTTAAATAATTGACAAAATCACCACCAGTCCATTGCAAAAGGCAGCTTTACTTGGAACAACTTACAAGTTGTTGAACAACTTAAAACAACCTGAAACAGCTTTACCACCATCAAAGAACAACATCTGTCTGTCTCAGTCATTGGGAAGGACTTGATGGGTGGATGAAAATGCCAAATCCAGTCTAAACATCTGGCTGACTATGCCACCAACCAAAATAATCATATGAGAGATGGGGAAAAAAGGAAGTCAGAATCCTGTGCTTTTTCCTTTCATGATATTCTTTAGACATGTTCTCTTTATAAATCTTTTATGGTGAAGTTAAAAATTTTAGTTCATCAAAAACCCACTGGAGAGGGAAGGGTATAAAGTGGTTGTTTTTCTGTTGGGAGAAATCTTTTTCCCGCCTCTCTAGATTTAATGAAAATTCCAAATATGCTTGTTTGGTCTTGGTAACAAGAAGCCCTGTCTTCATTTCATTGTATGTTCTAGTGATCTTTAATTTCTATTTAAAAGAAAGGAGAACAGAGATGCTTCAGAAGAAATACACATGCCTGACTGTCATTCCCCTTTTATTTTCCTCCCGGGTGTCTCAGACTAAAAAATTAAAGGGGGAAAAACAGCTGGAAGTAGGACTGGAAAAACAAATCCTGAAGGATTTAAACAGATGTTATTTTTCAGATGCTCATCAAAATGGCTTCTGACCTCGATTTTTAATGTGGTGGAGGTGATTCCTCTATACTTAGGACCAAGCTCTTGTAAGTTCTCAGTTTGAAATTGTCTACATTGTTAATGTTTGTTATATGGGTCTTTTCCCGCTAGAGGTCAGTATGAGTTTGAAAATAAACAGTGGGGGGAAAAATGAAGAATTGAACTTAATCCCCCACCCTAAGATCTAATTTATACATTATCTTAACAAAACACGGGAACGAAATTCTTGAGTGTGGAAATATTTGTGTATAAGGAAAAAACAGCATATACGGAAAGCTCTGAGGGAATTAAAGAAAATAATCACTGAGGTTGTAGCTAAATAGAAATTTATGAGTTCAGAGTAAGTGCTATGTCAAGACAATCTACTATTTAGTGGAACAATAAAATGTGGACAAGTCTGGTGGCTCATCCAACAGAATACTGCAGAAATGCTAGGGGTAAAAAAGAAAGTTTAGCAGAGATAGAAATTATGAAGTCTAAAACACTCACTCAAAGAGCTGTAACTATCCCTGATTCATCTAATTGTCTTCCTGGAAACATGTGATTGAACAATATACTGTATGATGTCATCAAATTCAATGTCCCAATGGACCCTTAATTGACTCTTGCTTGTAGAGGCAGAGAAATAAGATAATGATGCCAGTTTATGATGATGCGTTTCTATAAAAGTGACTACTTTACTGGATCAGGATCTATGGGAATAATGAAACTGGCAAATCATCTGCGGCTCAAGCCAATTGTGGCTTGGAAAAAAAGAGAAAGCTATTCACTGCAAAATCAATGAAGCACATGGCGTCTCGTTCCCAGTTACCTCCCCAGCTATATGAATGAAGGATTTAGGAATTCAGAGGTGGGGTTAGGCGAAGGATAGAGATCTATGAGAAAGAAAGGTCAGAATTACTTTCTGATTCTGTTTGCAGAGCAATCTAATGCTTGTGCTTCCTTTATTTATTTATTTATTAATTCGACTTATATGCCGCCCCCTCTCCCAAGGGACTCGGGGCGGCTCACACTAAAATACAATACAACAATAAATTACTTAAAACTATATTAAACAGGTTATAAGCCGAATAAGCAATTAAAAAACCCCCATATTAAAACAAAACCCCAGGAGTCAACTAGCCCAGATTGTAAAACAGCCAGGTTTTTAACTCGTGGCGGAAGGTGCGGAGATCGGGAGCTAACCGGAGCTCCAGCGGAAGAAGATTCCATAAAGCGGGGGCGGCCGCAGAATAGGCCTCCCCGGTTCCCGCAAGCGACATTGGGTCGCAGATGGGACCCTGAGGAGACCCCGTCTGTGGGCCCGTACAGGGCGGTTGGTACTTGATGCGTTCTCGTAAATATCCTGGACCCATGCCATGCAGGACCTTGAATGTTAAAACCAGCACCTTGAATCTCACCCGGAGGGCAACCGGAAGCCAATGCAGCTCACGCAGGAGGGGTGTGGCATGGGAGTATCAGGGGGCTCCCATCACTACCCGCGCGGCCGCATTCTGCACCAGCTGAAGCCTCCGAGTGGTATGCAAGGGCAGCCCTAAATAGAGAGTGTTACAGTAGTCCAGTCGGGAGACCACGAGCGCTTGAGTGATCGTGCGCAGGGCATTCCGGTCCAGATATGGGCGCAGCTGGCGAACCAGCCGGACCTGGGCAAAGACCCCCCTGGTCACGGCTCCCACCTGCTCCTCCAACTTGAGCCGTGAGTCCAGGAGAACCCCCAGGTTCCGTGCCCTGTCCACGGGGGGCAACACCTCCTCCCCCATGACCAATGGTGGCATCTCAAAACTGGACCGGTATGCCGGTATGCACAATCACTCTGTCTTGGCTGGATTGAGTCGAAGCATGTTCCTGTCCATCCAGATCCGCACCACTTCCAAACAATGGAACATCACGGAGAGAGCGTCACTGATGTGGTTTGGGATGGAGATGTATAGCTGCGTATCATCAGCATACTGATGGTAACTCACCCCAAAACCACGGATGATCTCACCCAACGGCTTCACATAAATGTTGAACAAGAGAGGAGAGAGGACAGACCCCTGGGGCACCCCACAAGTGAGAGACCTTGGAGTCGACCTCTGCCCCCCTGCCAACACTGTTTGCGAACGTCCTGAGAGGTAGGAGGAGAACCACCGTAAAACAGTGCCTCCCACTCCCAACCCCCCCGAGATGTCGCAACAAGATACCATGGTCGATGGCATCAAAAGCCGCTGAGAGAATTAGGACCAGGACAGAGGAAAAACCCCTGTCCCGAGCCCTAGAGAGATCATCAATCAGTGCGACCAATGCTGTCTCTGTGCTGTATCCGGGTCGGAAGCCTGATTGGAACGGATCCAGGTAATCTGCTTCCTCCAGGAAAAGTGGCAATTGCTGAGCCACCACACTCTCAACAACCTTCGCTAAAAAGCGAAGGTTGGAGACCTGATGAAAGTTGCTCAACACGGTTGGGTCCAGTGCAGGCTTCTTCAGCAGGGGCCTCACCACCGCCTCTTTCAGGGCGGCAGGGAACAGCCCCTCCCTTAACGAAGCATTGACCACTGCCCGGAGCCAGCCGCGCGTGACCCCCCCGGAGGCATAAACCAACCAGGAGGGGCACGGATCCAATAAACATGTGGTGGAACTCAGCCGCTGCATAATCCTGTCCACTTCATCCTCAGAAACAGGATCGAACTCAGTCCAGATTGCATTCGCCAGACCGCCCGTCTCCCCGTCGTCAGACCACTGTAAGTCCGAGCGCAACCCTTCCCGGATCCGAGCAATTTTATCCTGCAGATAAAGACCAAATTCCTCAGCTCTGCCCTGCAAAGGGCATGAGCTGAGCATGAGAAGTATCTCCAACACTCATGTCTAATCCCCAGATGAATGAGTTTGACTGACATCGCTATGTACAAGTGCGATGAGCATCCAGATGTAATTGTTCTCCATCCACCCTACATGGCTTTCAAAGAGATCTGCATGTCATCTGTACTCTGGTTATAAATAGAGAAGATTAGTCTGGGCCAAGAAGATTAATGGCACTCCTAATGCATTGCCATGCATGATGGAAGTGGACAAGAATCTAGCCAGCAATTTCTTTAAGAAGGAAAGTGTTCCTTGCATATCTGGGATTCTTGCCAGGGCTGTTTTTAGCTAACATTTGTCCGGTCACTGAGACAGCAGAATGGAAATTTTAGCTGAGATTCATCAGCTGCCATAAAGCTTTCCAGGATAGCTCTTAGATGATGGATTAATAACCCTTTTCCAGTTGCAGGGTGGGATGTGCTAAGACTCCCCACTCAAGAAATAGATGTGGCCAAAGCAAGCAAGCATGTTTTCCACTGGAGTTGATCTTGGTCAATGCGTGTCTCAGCAATAAAGTGACTCCGGTCAATTCCAAACAAGCAATTGTTCCTTGCCCAAATTAGAAAATAGGACTACATGAGGGAGTACAAGTCAAAATACATTCAGACAAGTCAAAGGTATTGGTATCCTATTGGTAAAATAGAAAATTAGACATGGGGTTCAGCCTGTTGAAATGGACATCCTACAGTGTGAGAATGATCCATCTTCAATTCTGAGTTGAATTGCAGGTGATGATTGCGACAAGGAACATGTTTGCACAGTTATAACTAATGTATTGGGAACAATAATTCTTGAGTTGGGCAACTTTGGCAGCAGCTATTCATGCCTAGCTTACATCTTGTCTTAAGTCATTCAATGCACAGTACTTGGAGCTATATTTGAGAAAATACTAGAAGTAGCAATTTTGTGTCAAATTAGGAAGTAAACTGACAACTCCTGCAAAGTCCGAGAATTACACAACACTTATTCTGAAAAATCTGTATTGCTTGCAAAATTACTGGGACAGAAAACAATTTCACTTGTTATACATAGCTTGGGGCGTGATTGTCTAATGGCTGCCTTTCCCACTGCAAATCTTTAGGAAAGACCCTTCCGAAGATTTTTCCCACTGTTAGGCATTAATGTAACAATCTAATTATGCCATGCAAAAGAGTTTCTCCTCTTGTGATGCTACAAAATAGTCTAATACACTGCTTTGGAATTGTACTGAGCTTCCAATCTCTTTTCTTTAGAACAGGGGTGGGGAACTATGGCCCTTTTGTGGACTTCAACTCGCATAATTCCTGAGATGCTGGCTCAGGAATTCTGGGAGTTGAAGTCCACAAGTCATAATGGGGCAAGATTTCTCCACCTCTGCTTTAGAAGAATAGCCAAGATGGATTCCATTCACCATGCTTTAATTGTTTGTTGATGTTTACACTGAGTTCAATGTATGACTTCAAATGTTTATTTTGTACAATTGATTGCTAATTATTTACCACCTTGAGTCCCCAGATTAATGAGGAAGACAAGATATAAATCAGCTAAATAAATAAATTAAGGGGAAAAAAACCTCACAAGCCAATCAGAATTAAGCTAACTCAGCAAACCCTTGATTCCAATTTAAACATTAAGCAGACTTAATGTCATCGCATATATCATATTGTTTTCCCAAATGACAAAGGCATTCCATTAGGAGATCACTAGTAAAAGAAAATAGTCAAAACATTTGCAATGCTTTGATTTTTATTCTTTGAAAACTGAAAAAGAGAAAGGAGGAAGGAGGTCATAGCAGCAGAAGTTATACTTGGGAAAATCAACGACAACCAGTTTTTTCAGCAGACCGAATGCTAAAAATCTTCTGATGGGTTTTTCATATGTAATTTAAAGTCAGTAGGAGAGACTAAAAGAAGTCATTTCAAGGACAAATTGTTAACCAGTTGCAACATAGTGATGCAACATATCAAGGTCATGAATCAGAGGAAAGCAAAGCAGGCTTTTCAGAGATTGTGATCATTGTGAAGCCCCATTAGGCTTTTCTGCAGTGGACACTGCAGTTTGCAACATGAGTCAGCTGAATCTGGAACAAGAAGAACATTATCTTTTGAGATGGATGAATTGTGTCCTCAGGCTTTCTGTAGATTTTTAAAAATTGTGTTGATTTAGCTGGATATGTATGTGATCACTCAGGTTTTGGGCCAATAAGTAAGTTTAAGAGCAAATTGCATGCTAATTAAATAAGTTAATTGTTCAATATGGGCATAGTTTGTCATTGCTGATTTCTGGATGTTGTTCAACTTTGTAATATCACTTACAGTCCTGCTATTCCTGATAAATTTACAGCCAAATACTAACTTAAAAAAAAAACTTTCCAAGCCATAACAAGGGTTGGCCAGTTCAATACTCTAACAGAATGACATTTCCCAAGAGTCTATGATACGTAGCTATATTAATACATTACCAATTATCAATCTTATCCCAGCCAGCCCCACCATCTCCAATATTATTAATGTGACTTTATTTCTATGCACTATCTTCCCAAACAGGGATGTCTTCGAGCATACTTGCACATATACAGGTAGTCCTTGTTTAGTGACCACAGTTGCAACTGGCAACTTGGTCATTAAGTGATCTGTTTGCTAAGTGAAATAATAATTGTGCTTATGATCTTACTTCACCTTTCTTTTTTTTACAGATTGGAGAAGATTATAAAAGGAAGGAATGGTCATAAAGTGGTTTTTCCATCACTGTTAAAACTGAAAACGATAGCTAAGTGAGACAGTCCATAAAAGAGGACAGCCTCTACACAAATTTATGTTTCCTACAGATGTTCAGGCTGTATGCATCTGTGTCCTATGGAGACAGGGCAGGAACAGTAATTATAACCAGCCAGCCATGCTCATAAAATTCATCTTAGCTCAGATGTAGATACTCCCTGAGCCATTCCTGGGAGAAGTCAGAGACACTGCATGCCATAAATGCACATGGAAACACTTTTTCCTCCAAGTACAGGTTCAGCAAAAAGAAAAGGCAGAAAGCCCACACTGGAAGGATTTGATATACAGGCTAGAAAGAACACAATTATGCAACACACACAGCTATGTTCCAGTGAGAATTCTTAGTCTGAATAGGTTAAGCCAGCAGCCTCCAACCTTTTGGGCACCAGGGACCGGTTCCATGGAGAGAGGAATGGAGGGGATGTGGTTTTGCAGGCTGTCTGCATCCCATGGTTGGGGCTTCATTTGTTTTTATGGCCTGGTTTCTGGCATGCCACAGACCGGAGGTTGGGGTAAACCTGGGCTAAGCTGTACAAAAGCTTAGTATTCTCCTCCTCAATTTTTCCATTTTTCCAATTTGTCTGTCCGTCCATCCATCCATCCATCTATATAGCTATCATCTAAAAAAACAAAAGTTAGAATATTTTGGACATGTGATACGATACCCAGAAAAATACAGCATAGTTCGCCTAATCCTCCAAGGAAAGATGAAAGGGAAACGAGGTCCAGGCAGAAGAAGAACATCACTGCTTCAAAATCTAAGGGACTGGTTGGGACAAAACTTAGCAGCACTTTTTCTTGGGGCAGTTGATAAAAATAGGATCACCAACACGATCACCAATGTCCAATGACGGATATGGCACAAGAAAAAGATCTATCTATCTATCTATCTATCTATCTATCTATCTATCTATCTATCTATCTATCTATCTATCTATCTATCTATATCTGTCTGTATCTCTCTATTTCTATCTATCTCCATCTATCTCTACCTCTACTTCTATCTCTATTTCTACCTCTACCTCTACCATTACCTCTACCTATCTCTCTATCTATCATCCACCTACCTATCTATCTATCTATCTATCTATCTATCTATCTATCTATATCTATCTCCACTATCTCTCCTCTATTTCCATTTCTAATTCCCTTATTCTATCTCCTTACTCTACCTATCTCGCTATCATCTATCTATCTATCTATCTATCTATCTATCTATCTATCTATCTCTATCTCCATCTATCTCTACCTCTACTTCTACCTCTCCTCTATCTACTCCTCTACATTTACCTCACCTATCTCCTCTCCTTATTGTCTATCTATCTATATGTCTCTATCTCTCTATCTCTAACTAGCTCCATCTATCTCTACCTTCTACCGTCTACTCTATCTCTGCTCTTATCTCTGCTCTATCCTCTATATTACCTCACCTATCTCTCTATCTTCTTTCGATCTTCTATCTTCTACTCTATCTATCTATCTATCTATCTATCTATCTATCTATCTAATATGCTGCCCCCTCAAGTGATTCTAGGTGGCTCACAATGTTATAAATAATGATATAAAATATTAAAACTTCAAAAGATTAAAGCATTAAAAGTTAAAACATTCAGTCAACAGCAAAGTGAATAACAATAACCATACACAGGGTGGAGGTTGGACCCCTATGAAGAGGAAGGAAAGGAATTCCTGGAGGTTTTACTCTGCTGGTTGTTGCTAACTATAGTGGGTAGCATTCATCTTCATTTCACTGGTCTGCTAGCCACCTCCAAGATGACATGCCTCCATCAGGGCCCCAAGCCAGTCGGCAGTTCAGGCCTTTTTGGAAGGCCAAGAAGGTAGGTGCAGATTTCACCTCAAGGGGCACAATGTTCCAAATTGCTTAAAGAAGAGTTTGCAGCAGTCTACAATCCATTCTTCTGTTTTACTCTGAAAAAAATGACACATTTTCTGAGAAAGACACAGTAGAGTTCCATTCCTCTGGATCTCTTTGGAACATACCTGCAGAGGAAATGCATGTAGTTGCCAAGCACTCCCCAATCTGAACCCACAACATATTGTGTAAGTGGCAAGCTTTTCATGACAACATGAGAAAGATTCACGAACAGACCAGCGCTCTAATTTTGTACAGTGCTATCACCGATGACCTTGAAAATGCTGAGTGCTCTTTATTTAGACAGGGACATTACAAATGAAGAGTCTTATGAAAACATGAGCAATGGGTATTCCTTTCCAAAAATCAAAATCCCAATGAGGAGGCCAGCTAGAGGACATCTGAGATGTTGTTGCAGCCCAAGGCAATCTGATAAAAATACCGAAATGATGAAAAGCTGTGTAAAATATAAATATTCAAGTGGAAGTATATTAAAACAAAACTGTCAACAAAAAAAAGAACCCTGGACTGTGTTGCAGTGTTCACAAATGTTTATGCTGGACCATTCTAAAGTAGAAAGAGATAGTGCAAGAATTATAATAGATCATTAAGGGCAACAAATCATTTTTAATTAGGCTTTTAATTTAGCATTGGTAAAATTTAGCTTGACTTAACCCTTTTTCCCACTGCATCATCATCATGATCATCATCATCATTTCACATTCTCCTTTTTCTCCCTTAAGATGTCCATCTCAATTTTACATCATCTTTTTCTCTTTTTTTCTTCTGCACTCTATAACAGATCATACACTTATTTAGATATTCTTCATTATTAATCTCTGACTCATGTCAGATAACTTAAATTCCCAATTGCTTCTCAAAAATCTAGAACCCCCCCCCACCATAGCCCTGAGTAACAGAAGGATAACTACTAGGGATATGCAAAACATGAGAAAGAGTTGCTTTGCAAAATGTGTTAGTGGGAATGAAGTTTTCCCTCTTTAAAAGTTAAACAGCCACTTACTTAGCTACTTTCAGGCTGTGGAGCTCTTGGTGTTGTCTAAGCTTGGTTGTTTTATTGCATGCATTTCATTACCCAACTAGGTAACTTCATCAGTGCTAAAAAGAGAATGGGTTTTTTTTTCTCTATTTATATACAAGTGGCTTGCCCTGTCAGTGTTGGTGAGAGTGTTCTTGGTAGTTCCTTGATTAGGCTGCTGTTTATTGTTGGATTGTTTGTCTGAGTTAATAGTTCCTTGATTGGGGTATTGTTCACTGCTTGATTGGTCTAATATTAATCTTGGTGTTAATTTATACTCACCTTGATGCTGTCTTGTACTTCATGTGCATGAGTGTGCATGCACAGACAATACTTCCATGGGGACCACTCTGCAGCCATCTGGGCCCACACATGTACAGAAAGCCAGGGCAAGTCATCCAAGCAATCAATTCTTCCAGAGGATGTTTTTTTTTCTTTAAATACATTGCATGCTAACAAGCTTTGTGAAGTGCCCTTGTAAATCTTTTACAAATTCCTTGTGTCTAATTAAACTTGGCCAAACAAAGTATTCTATTCTATTCTATTCTATTCTATTCTATTCTATTCTATTCTATTCCATTCCATTCCATTCCATTCCATTCCATTCCATTCTCCACTCCACTTCACTCCATTCCACTCTACTCTCTTCTTATTTCTATTTCTATTTATTTCTATTTCTATATTTCTATCCTATTCTATCCTACTCTATCCTATACTATCCTGTACTATCCTTGGAAACAGCTGATCAGGTTAATGCATGGAAAGTGGAAACATTGAACAAAGTCCAAAGTGAATTCCAGTACCTCTCCTACCACCCCTTTCTGAGAAAATCCGCAAAAAGTGATTGTAGTGTTGCAAAGTTTGAAAACTCTTGCTATATAATTACTGGTTCTCTTCCTAGAACCACACATTCATTTTTCATTTTAAGATAGGTTACACGAGTTCAAAAAAAAAAAAGGTTTGCAAGCCTCTGGCTTAGTTAACATGGTTCTACATATGGCAGGGTTTTGTAGATCAAAAAATAGAATAAACCCAGGGGAAAAAATAACAGAGGTATGCAAGAGTGAGTGGGAAAGCTGCAGTCCAGTATGGTATTTGGAATATGCTACCTGCACGAATCATCATAAAAAGAGCTACTATACAGGTAGACCTACAAAAGTTCACTTAGTGATCATTGAAAGTTACAATGGCCCTGAATTTTTTTTTCATACTTACAACATTGCAGGATCCCTATGGTCACATGATCCAAATTCAGATGCTTAGCAACTGGTTCATATTCATGACAGTTGCAGTCATAAGAGTCCTGGAGTCATATGATCTACTTTTGCGACCACTTGATGAACAATGTCAATTGGGGAAGCCAGAGCCACTTAGCAACCATATTATTAACTTAACAACTGCAATGATTGACTTAACAGCTGTAACAAAAAAGGTCGTAAAATGAGGGAAACTTACTTAACAAACATTTTACTTAGCAACATAACATAACATGGGCTCAATTGTGGTCATAACTTGAGGACTACCAGGCTGTACATTCTATGGGTTGCAATAGAAATGGGAAAATTGTTATTTTCCCATTTATGTTTTGGAATATTTCAGATTAGCTCATTCTAATTTACCTATTGCACCTATTTTGTGTTATTTTCTAGCTTCGGCTAATATAAGTGATGTGAACAGAAGAGAGTTACTTCAAGATCTTCCAGGAAAGACTGTCTTCATAGTGTTGGAAGAAATATCCTTCCGGGTTCAGTTCCAAGTGGGGAAAAAGACACTGGAAACATGGAGGCTGTTTGGAAAGATGGTTTAATGGTGGACAGGACCACATGTTGTGGTTAGCCAGCAGCAGGTGTGGACGGTGGAGGAGAGCGAGGACTCAGATGAGGGGCCAGGACCATTAGGGAGTGGACTGCTGCCTTCAGAGATTGTGGGGGCTGGCAGCAGTAATGAAGAGGTTCCCAGGGAACCTGTGTCAAGTGCGCATGCACGCAGGATTGCTTGTAGGAGAGAACAGTTACAGCAGCACGGGCGACTTGGGAGTAAGGCTGCAAGGTAATGGCCCCTCCCTCAAGAGGATAAAAGCCAGGTTTGAAGAAGTGTTCTTTGCAGAAGGAAAGACCTTCTGAAACTCAGCCTCATGGACATTATAGTGTTTGAAAACTCTTGTAAACTATTTCTTATCTGTAGGTTTTTGGCAGCCTTGAAAAACAACTTGGCAAGGCTCTTTCTTGTGGGAGCTAATTAGTTGGAAGCAGCCATTTATTTATTTATTTATTTATTTATTTATTTATTTATTTATTTATTTATTTATTTGACTTGTATGCTGCCCCCTCTCCAAAAGGACTCGGGGCGGCTCACAACTAAAAACACAACAATAAATAATTACCTAAAAGCATATTAAACAACACAAGCCAAATGTACAAGTTTAAAACCTCAGAAACTAAAACACCCATCAGCCACCCCTCCCCCCAGGAGGTCAGCACAGCCCAGACTGCGCAAATAACCAGGTCTTTAGATCGTGGAGGAAGGAGCGAAGATCGGGGGCCAGCCGGAGCTCCGGTGGAAGCTGATTCCACAAAGTGGGAGCTGCCACAGAGCAGGCCCTCCCTGGGTCACCGCCAAACAACATTGAGTTGCTGACGGCACCCTGAGGAGCCCCCGTCTGTGCGCTCACACAGGGCAGTTGGTATTTGATGCTGGCAGGTATCGTTCTCGTAAATATCCTGGACCCATGCCTTGTAGGACTTTGAATGTTATCACAAGGACCTTGAATCTCACCTGGAAAACAACCGGCAACCAATGCAGGTCACGCAGGAGGGGTGTGATATGGGAGTACCGGGAAGCTCCCATCACTACCTGTGCAGCCGCATTCTGCACCAGCTGAAGTTTCTGGGTGGTATGCAAGGGCAGTCCTAAGTAGAGAGCATTACAGTAGTCAAGTCGAGAGATAATGAGTGCCTGAGTGATCGTGCACAGGGCATCTCGGTCCAAATATGGGCGTAACTGGAGAACCAGCCAGATCTGGGCAAATGCCCCCTGGCCGCGGCCCCCACCTGCTTCTCCAACTTGAGCCATGGGTCCAGAAGGACCCCCAGATTCCATGCCCTGTCCATGGGGGGGCAACACCTTCTCCCCCATGACCAAAGATGGAACCTCAACATTGGTCCGAGATGCCGGTATGCACAACCACTCCATCTTGGCCAATTGAGTCGGAGCATGTTTCTGTCCATCCAGATCTGCACCGCATCCAGGCAACGGGACATCACGGAGAGAGCATCACTGATGTGGCCATGGATGATCTCACCCAGCGGCTTCATATATATGTTGAACAAGAGGGGTGAGAGGACCGACCCCTGAGGCACCCCACAAGTGAGAGACCTCGGAGTCGATCTCTGCCCCCCTGCCAACACTGATTGTGAATGTCCCGAGAGGTAGGGGGAGAACCACCGCAAAACAGTGCCTCCCACTCCCAACGCCCCGAGATGCTGCAATAGGATACCATGGTCGATGGTATCAAAAGCAGCTGAGAGATCTAACAGGACCAGGACAGAGGAAAAACCCCTGTCCCGCGCCCTAGAGAGATCATCGATCAGCGTGACCAAAGCTGACTCTGTGCTGTACCCAGGCCTGAAGCCCGATTGGTACGGATCAAGGTAGTCCGCTTTCTCCAGGAAAAGTGGCTATTGCTGCGCCACCACACTCTCAACAACCTTCGCTAGGAAGTGAAGGTTGGAGACCCGACGAAAGTTGTTCAACATGGCTGGGAGAGGCCTCACCACCTCCTCTTTCAAGATGGCAGGGAACAGCCCCTCCCTTAACGAAGCGTTGACCATTGCCCGGAGCCAGCCGCACATGACCTCCCTGGAGGCATAAACCATCCATGAAGGGCACGGGTCCAACAAACATGTGGTGGGACACAGCCACCGCATAATCCTGTCCACTTCATCCTCAGAAACAGGATCGAACTCAGTCCAGATCACATTAGCCAGACCACTCGCATCCTCATCTTCAGACCATTGCAAATCTGAGCCTAACCCCTCCCGGATCCGAGCAATCTTATCCTGCAGATACTGACCAAATTCCTCAGCTCTGCCCCGCAACGGGTCTGCCACCTCCCCCCCTGCTGCAAGAGGGAGCAGGGACCCCGAACAGGGTGGCTGGGTGGTTATCTGCGGATGCTATGAGGGTGGAGAAATAAGACCTTCTCGCCGCCCTCATGGCCACCAGGTAAGTCCTAATATGGGCTCTTAACTGGGCTTGGTCCAATCCGGAACGGGTCACCCTCCACCTGCTCTCTAGTCCCCTTCTACAACGCTTCATCTCCTGGAGCTCCTCGGTATACCAGGGAGCCAACCGGGATCGGCGCCAAGTAAGGGGACGCATGGGGACAACCCTGTCGAGGGCCCCCGCGGCTGACTGTTGCCAGGCAGCCACAAGGACCTCAGCAGGGCTGTGGGTAAGGGATGTAGGAAAAGACCCCAGTTCTGCCTGGAACCTCTCAGGGTCCATCAGGCACCTGGGGCAGAACCATCTATGTGGCTCCTCATCCCAGCGATGTGGAGTAGCTTGGTGGAAGACCAGCCGTAGGAGATAATGGTCTGACCACGGAACGGGATGGATAATTGTATCACCAACCCCCAGACCACTCCGCCACTGCTCAGAGACAAAAACCAGGTCGAGCGTGTTGCCCCCCTCATGAGTCGGCCCATCTATTATCTGGGTCAGACCCATGGCCTCCATGGAGGCTGTGAATTCCTGGGCTAAGCCCGACGCCAACCCCAGGGAGGGCAGGTTGAAGTCGCCCAGAACCACAAGCTCTGGGAACTCCACCACCACCCCGAGATGGCATCGAGCAGCCCAGGCAGGGTGGCAGATACACAGCTGGGGGACAGGTATGTAAGCAGCACACCCATCCAACCCAAAGGCCCACACCTCAAGAGGAGGGACTCACATCCTCCTATCTCTGGAGCAGGGGTCTCCCTTGGAAACAGGGTCTCCCGGATAACAATAGCCACCCCTTCCCTCGGGTCGTGACCGGTGCAACACCTGAAAACCTGGAGGGCATTTGTCAACCAGAGGGACTCCCCCCTCTGGCCCTAACCAGGTTTCGGTGATACAGGCCAGGTCCGTGGCCTCCTCCTCAATCACTTCCCGGAGGAGAGGTGCCTTATTAGCCACGGACCTGGCATTAAGGTACACCGGCCGAATCCCGAAACCCCAGAGGTAGAGAAGAGGCTAAGGGGTCGAGCACTCCACAGCACGGATATAGCGGGGGCGTGCTCCCCTGACATGATATGGCCCCTCCGCCTCATCGGCTCCTGCCCATTCCAACCAACCTGGGAATTGCAGATCCCACTGTCCCACTCGGGGTCCCGCAGGCCCCTCAAGCACCCCCACCACCACGGCTCTGCCTCAGGCTGCACTGAGCTCCTATAAAACCCCCCCTTCCCTAACCCCTTAAAAATTGAATCAAAAATTTGACTAATGAGGGCCTGGAGCCCCCCCTTCTGCCCTTCCCAGGACCCCCACCCCAACCCCTATCCATGCTATGCCAACTCTCTGGGTTCCATAACCCGTCCTCGAGATATGTTGTGGAAAGTCCAGCGGGCCAAACCCGGGAGAGAGGGGACTCTCGTAGGGCCCGCAAGTCTGTTGATGAATAGGTCCAAATGGTATTAAGTTGCACATATAAGGGGAGTGGTCAAAAGATGGAAAAAGTCCGAATATCAAAGGTGTTAAACCACCCGGTCCAGTCCTAACATCCATGCTGCAGCCAGACGGTCCCAGGACATAAACCCGGATTGCCCTCTCACCGCAATCCAGTGGGCCGATGGTAGAGGCCCTCATCTGGGCCGGCCACTGCGCTCTCACTGCAGAATTCATAGATGAAACCTTAAAAGGTGGGGGCTGCTGCCTTTGTCTTGTGTTTGATTTCTTGGAACCAGGTTGGGTCAGAACACCACATGGCTTGGAGCTCCACAGTGAAAAGGACGATCACATGCTTCAAGATGTTGGGTGAAAGAAAAAAGGGACAAGATGCTGAGAGACCCTTAGTTTTATACCCTCTGTTGGGTCCCACCTTAGTGTTTCCTGATTCTGTGTAAGAAATGTATCCCATTGGCTGTCAGACTCCCAGGGGTAGGGATCTTAGCTGGACCACATGGCTTCACCTGAGTGCTGGCTGATGTAATCTTCCCAGGCCTGGTGGTGAGATGGGTAGAGGCCTTTGTTATGTAGAATACTCTGGCCCAGGCCTTAAAAGGCCCACCCATTAACAAAAGTCGGGGTGAGCTTCTGCTTCTGTGGTGAGCTTCTGCTTCTGAGTTTCTACTTCTCTTTTTAGAGGACATATTCTGCCTTTTTAGTATATCCTAAAATATTTCATTTTCCTAGGAGAGGGATGGGTTTTAACTTCCAACAAGAGTCACAAAGCAACAAAGCCCCTGCATTAACTGATTTAAGGATACCAAAAGGCCTCCCATAGACCCTCTTCCTGTTGTCACTCAGACTTATTTGCTTAAAATAAAGGAAATAAACACACCAGGAATTTGTGCCTCGGGATGTTTTTTTATTAAAGTGGAAGGAAAGCTGCAAAATTTGTTATGAGAAATTCTAGGCCACCTTGCCCGAAAAGTAATAAAGAGAACTCATTATGGCTTCTGACCCTTTCCTATAACGATATAAAAATAATTATAATTGGAATAAAGCAGCCTTTCTTTCTGAATTTTGTTTTCAAATAAGGAGGCTGGGTTTATTATTATTTTTTCCCTGTGTCTCTCATGCCTATACACAGGCAGAGAGAGCAATAGATTCCTCTCCAATAAAAGCAGCATGGATTTATGTTTTGAGGTCCTTTTCCCTCCATTTATTGGGCAGGTAATATTCAACTTCACGAGAGGCTTGTGATTTTAACTAAAGTTGGCATCAGTCTTCTGGTGACCTCTACTGTATTGATCCTGAAAAGAAGACTAGGCTTTTCAGTAAATTATTTAACTCTAAAATGAGAAGGTTGTCTTGGATTTCCTGGGAATACTGCAAAAGAGGCAGAGGGGAAATTCATCTTTATCTTCTAGTGAAGGAGAGGCAGTGTGGTCTTGAATTTAGGTCTGTATTCCTTTTTGGTAAATAGGGTTTGGTTTTTGATGGAGAAGGTGAAGTGTTTACAGCACAGGTGAATAACATATGATAACCAGTCAGGGTAAGAAAAAGAATAAATGGATGTTGCAACCAATTGATTAAACTTCCAACACTTTATTATATGTGTTGCATGCCATCTTGACTTATTTTGAGCTGCTTCCCTCTTTCTCTCTCTCACACACACAGAGAAATACAAATGCCTTTGTATCCAGCCTCTTACTGTCAGCTTTAATTGCACTGTCAAAGCTCACTAAAAAAAATCATACACAAATGCAATGCAATTCCTCATTGTTTTCCCAGGAACAACCAATAATATTAGTATGTCACATACCCAACGGGCGTAACATACCTTTTTCACTAAAACCTATTTTGTTGGGATTTTATTGTTGTGCCTTTAGTCAGTATAGACTCCCAGCAACTTCCTGGAGATTCCTTGGCAAAGATTTTTGAATGTGGTTTGCCTTCCTCTTTCTAGATCTGAGAGAAAGTAACTGGCTCAAGGTCACACAGTTGGGTTCATGCCTAAGGTGGGACTAGAACTCACAATCTCCTGGTTTCTAGTCCGATACCTTAACCACTATACCAAACTGGCTCTCTGTGTTAGGTTACAGAAATGAAATATCCCTAAATGGCATTAAAAGGGCAAAGGGCATATCTCTGTTTACTTTCATTGTAATTATTTTTAGTGTAATAGAAAAATATATTTGCTTGCTTAGATTGGCAAATACCAAGATATGCATTCAGGGCATTGTAGAAATACAATCTTCTTCCCTCCCCCCCCTCCCCCCTCTCTTTCTCTCTATCTCCCCCACCCTCTCTCATTTTGTCTTAGTTCTGCCTTTGCCTTGCAGCTTTCTCTTTTTCACTCTCTAATGTGGTGGACAGTGGTGGGATTCACCCTTTTTTTACTACCGGTTCTATGAGACAGTGCTTCGGGTGTGCGCACTGCGTCCATAAACCACCGATTTTAAGCTTCAAAACTGACCTTGTATTCAGTGCTGGTGAGTAAAACAGCTGAGGTGCTGCAAACCACTTTGCCATGCGAATCAGCTGAGCTCACAAACAAGGAAATAAAGCACAGGAAAGGGCAGGGGTGGGTGGGTGCAGCCAAGTGCTCACCGGGCTACCAGTTCGTTTGAACCAGTATAAACTGGCAGCATTCCACCACTGGTGATGGAATATAGTAAAAAGATGGATTCCCCAGAGGAAGGGGTTGCATTTTATTTATTTGTATTCCACCTTTATTATTTTTACAAATAAGGCAGGGAACATATCCAAACACTTCCTCCTCCTATTTCTCCCCACAACAATAAACCTGTGAGGTACATCGGACTGAGAGAGAGTGACTGGCCAAAGTCACCCAGCTGGCTTTCATAGCTAAAGAAGGACCTGAACTCATAGTCTCCTGCTTTCTAACCTGATGCCCTAACTATTTATTAATTATTTATTTTATTTTATTAGACTTGTATGCCTCCCTCTCTCCCTAAGGACTCAGGGTGGCTAACAATATAAAATCCATACAAATTTACAATAAAAAAGAATTAAACTAATTACAAGCCTAAACAATTAAAAGTCAATTAAAATTTTAACCCCCTAAAAAGCAAACCCACCCCCCTTAGTTAGTCCAGACCGGCCTGTTCAAAGAGCCAGGCCTTAAGGTCACGGCGGAAGAAGTGGAGATCGGGGGTCAAACAAAGGCCCAAGGGAAGTTGGTTCCAAAGGGTGGGTGCTCCCACAGAGACGGCCCTACCCCTGGGGACCACCAACCGACAGTGTCTGGTCGACAGTATCCCAAGGAGGCCCTGTCTGTAGGACCGTACCAGGCGATCGGAATGCGATGCTGGCAGGAGACGCTCCCGCAAGTACCCTGGACCCAAGCCATGTAGGACTTTATGTCACCAACACCTTGAATCACAGTACTAGACCAGGGGTATCAAACTGGTGGCCTGTGAGTCGAATGCATCACATGCAGGGCACACCTACCCCAGCTTTGCAAAGGGACAAATGTCGGAATACATCATGTGAAAGCAATGTGATGCTGCAAGTTTGACATCCGGGTACTATATCAAATATTCCAGGGGAATAAGAGATAACTCATTCAGAGTATTAAGTGTGAGAGAAAGAGCTTCAAGACAGACCCTCCTTAATAGTTTACAAAGTATATTGTAAATGCAGGTAGAAGAGTCTTCAGCCTGACAAGATTTCATCTACAGGTGTCAAAAAAAAAGAACTCAGCTTGAAAGAATAATCACCTGTGATTCTTGCTGTAGGACCTGACATCTAACCCTAGACAGCGATTTCCTTGCTCGTTAGTAGACCTGAGTAAGTTGGGAGCCTCGAGTTTAAGAAAAGCCCTGACTTTGAATGAACACTTCTGCCTTGGTGCCTCCCAAAGTCCTGGCAAAGAGTTATTCAATGCAACTCACCATACTTCCATGAGCAGGAAGTAAGACTACCAGTGTTAGGCCCTGCCCAAATTCTCACAACTCAGAAGTCCTGTACTGAATTCTGTAGCAGAGATAGCAATTTTTGTTTGGGTGGTTGGACCCTCTATTTTGCTGTTACTGACATTTTTGGCAAAAAAAAGAGTACATGTCTAAAAATGGGCAGTCACCTTTTCTACCCCACCAAAAAGGGATTTAAACCCCGTGTAACTACAAACGAGAGGTGATTCATCTTATACATACTTCCAAATCAACATTCTGGGGTACTTATTGACAACTCTGAGTCTTGCATTCCTACAGTACCCATCATCCTTAACCATTGACCATATTAGTTGAGGATAAGAGGAGTGGTTGACCAACATCTGGAGCTCCAAGGTGGGAAACCATGATGCTGTAACAAGATGGAACGTGACAAAGCAGAAGAAGCTGACATTGTGACCTGATTTATAGTGTACTAAGTATACAAACGACAATGGGACTGCAATGTTAATGATGATGCTTGCAAATCGTGTTTCAGTAGTCGGTGGCTCCTGGTGGTCTTAGCAAAAGAAAACAAGACTGGGATTTTTATTGTTTTTTGGGGCTCAATTTAGGGTTGACCTGCTTCTCCTCACATAAGTGGCATTTTCTTCCTGAGACAGGCAAAAAGCCTCAAGAAAAATAAACTTGATGATGTGCAGGAGCTTGGGAGCAATGACTGAGAGTAATCACTTGTGCACAGTTGTATATTTATCCTCTTTCAGCTGGCCTAAATCCAGTCAGAAATTTCAGGTTGCTCTGTGGAATTTGCTACGATAGGTTATCATTATTCTACAAGCAGAACAAGTCAAGGTGAAATAAGCTCTTGCCAGAACAACAGATGGGAATGCTGCAGATGACATTTTAACCCAATGTTTGACTAATTCCCTTGCAACAAACTATTAAAAATATCTAGGGCCCTAGCATGTCAGGCACAGCATGTGGCGTGTTTAATATCATGCATTAAATTTTTGCTTTGACAGCTGGTCCTACCATTTCTTCTTAACACAAACAGATAGTGAAATGCATGGAGCCGTACAGCAAATTATGTGATACATGTAAGGCTGTGTAACACTTTGCACCCTGAAAGCAAAGGCCAGGTAACAATACTTGGAAGTCCTCTGAAGCTAACAAATATGCACTAAACTATTAAATGTAGCACATGTTGGATCCCTAATCTCAAATTATCGTCCACCCAATTAACCCTGCCATATAAAAGCCTGCTCAAATGAGAACATTACAGAACAGTTCCAGGAAATGTTGAGACTCAGATGCTGGAGGGTCACTGGGGAGATATGTGCAATTGTGAGGTTGGTTGAGCAATATCCTTTTTCTGATGGTGACAGCTTTGTTGTGGTTGCTTAATGGTTTTAAGCATACATTATTGAATGTGTCATCATCCTGGCCATACTGTTATCCTGACAAGCACAGAGTTTTCTTTTTTTAAAAAAAATATACATTTTTCTTTAACAACTATAAGTGCTTAAGAAGCAGTATATTGTCTGAGTCAATTTACAGATAGTGTATATGATAATAACAGTAATAACATTCTTTACTTATCTGTAATGATATTCTTTCAATTTCTAATTTCTATCTTTATTATCTAACCATTGGTAAAACAAATCCCAAGTTAAAAAGTATTTTGTGTCTTCTTTGTTCTTTATTTTTAATGTTAACCTATCCATTTCTGCACAGTCTAATATTTTTTTAATTATGTCTTCCTCTGTAGGGGTTTCCTCTTTTTTCCAATGCTGTGCAAATACAATTGTCGCTGCTGTCAAAACATGTAATATTAAATATACCTTCCCTTCATCATATTTTTCTGGCAGTATGCCTAACAAAAATATTTCTGGTTTTAGGTCTATATCAGTGGTGGCTAACCTTTTTGGGCTCCTGTGCCAAAAATTGTGTGCGCGCTTGCATGATTGCACTCGTGTGCCAGAACCCAGAAGGCAATGCGCACCTCCCATGCCGCCTAGGCATGCACATGCAATCCCCACCCACCCACCCGCCACTGCCCCCTTACCTGCACTGTGCCTCACAGCTGATTTTAGATGGATTTGAGGCCTTTTTTGGCCTCCCAAAGGCTTGAGGAAGGCTTCTGCAGGCTTCTGCAGGCTTTGCAGGCCGAAAACTAGCCCCATTTCATCACTTCTGGTATTTTTGGAAAAACAGGAAGTGACACAACAGGGCTAGTTTTCAGCCTGCAGAGCCTGCAGAAGCTTGCAGAAGCCTTCCTCAAGCCTTTGGGAGGTCGAAAAAGGCCTCAAACTGCCAAAAATCAGCTGTGAAAAATAATAAAATGAAGAGAAATAATAAAAAAAGAAGATGCTCAGTATGACATGAACCAGGGACTGACAAAGTGATGCCTTAGGACTTCTTTCTCCCACCGAGACAAATTCTCTGCTCTTTCTCTCTATCTTTAACTGTAATATGGTTGCCTTTAAATAAGCAGGAAGTTGGAAAGAAAAGTGCAAAGGTGCAAAACTCCATAGCCATTCTTAGGAAATAAACATGTGGAATATGCACATGTGCAGTGAGGTAAGTTTACCTGCAAACTTGTGGAATATGCACATGCACAGTGAGGTAAGTTTGCCTGCAGCTCATGTGCCAGCACAAATGGCTCTGTGTGCCACCTGTGGCACGCATGCCATAGGTTCGCCATCATGGGTCTATATGTTGTTTTAGCATTTTCTCTAGCTATGTATGTATTTTTGTCAAAAATAGTTTTGCCTTTGGACATGTCCACCACATATGGTAATATGAGCTCGGTGTGTGGTTACATTTTCAAAATTAAGCAAACCATTTCATGGCTTGCCACAATGTGTGAATGCAGCCTGAATCTTCCATTGGATGGCCAATGGCATCTTGGAAGTTTACTAGCAGGGCAGAAATAATCTATGATTGCTCCCCAGCAGCTGATATTTAGGATTTGATGTCTTTGATTGTGGCAGATCTATGAAGCTGTAAACACTTGGAAACACTAATGGCTCTATTGTCTGAATACATGTAGTCTACTTTCTGAACTGGTTCTAAACTGTGCACCCAAATATGTGTTTTGATAATGATGCTTATTGTGTGCAAATTTCTGTACTATGAGATATTCTCACTGGAAGATTTTGGAAATTCTGGCTCAGCTGTTTTCTTTCCTTTCTTCATTTCTTTTCATTTCATGGTATTTTTCCCCCAGCTGGGTCCTATGTCAAATGCATTAATCCACCTGCATATACAAATTTGGTGTATTCGCACTACAATCTTGAACAAATTATTTAAAGACTTCACAGCCACATAACAAGCCAAGCCAATTTACATTTGATTCATTTCTCACTCTCAATTTTTTTGGTTGCTTAGCATTTTTGTAAAGCCAACCTGTTTGGTTAGTTGTTGGTTTTGATGCAGAAAATGGGTCAAATCATTCATCAGGTGAAGCATGTGGTACAAATATAGCCTTTGGTAGTAAATGAATAGAAATAATAAAAAAAGAAGATGCTCAGTATGACTTGAACCAAGGACTGACAAAGTGATGCCTTAGGACTTCTTTCTCCCACCGAGACAAATTCTCTGCTCTTTCTCTCTATCTTTAATTGCAATATGGTTGCCTTTAAATAAGCAGGAAGTTGGAAAGAAAAGGGCAAAGGTGCAAAACTCCATAACCATTCTTAGGAAATAAACATATGGAATATTGATTATTGGAATATACACACTTGGAATATTGTATCCAGTTTTAGCCACTACAATTTTGGCCACTAAAATATAAAAAAAATGTTGAGACTCTAGAAAGAGTGCAGAGAAGAGCAACAAAGATGATTGGGGGACTAGAGGTTAAAACATATGATGAATAGTTGCAGGAATTGGGTATGTCTAGTTTAATGAAAAGAAGGGCTGGGGTGACATGGTAGCAGTCTTCCAAGAAGCTGCCACAAAGAAGAGGGAATCAGCTTATTTTCCAAAGTACCTAAAGGCAGGACAAGAAGCAATGGATAGAAACTAATCAAGGAGAGAACCAACTTAGGAGAAATTTCCTGATAGTGAGACCAATTAACCAGTGGAATGGCTTGCCTTCAGAAATGCTTCAGAAGAGCTCCATCATTGGAGGTTTTTAAGAAGAGATTGGATAGCCATTTGTCCAGAATGGTGTAGGACAGAGGTCTCCACACTTGGCAACTTTAAGAGTTGTGGACTTCAACTCCCAGAATTCCTCAGCCAGTCTTAAAGTCTTAAAGTTGCCAAGGTTGGGGACCCCTGATGTAGGGTCTCCTGCTTGTGCAGGGGGCTAAACTAGAAAGCCTCCAAGGTCCTTTCCAGGTCTGTTAAATTTTTTATTATGATTTATACATGGTTTTTATACCAACCACTGGTGACGGTTATAGTGTGAAGACGCCTCTAATTCAACAGGGCCAATAGTAAGCATCTATGATGGTGACTGTCCTAAAGTGGGGAATTCTCGGTCTGTGTTCTGATCATTCCCGTTATGACAGCCATTTTGGAAGAGTGTGACATTCTCTTAATATTCTAAAATTCCTAAGCAGTTTATCCCTCTCTTAGAATTATATAGCTATAGCATATTGTAGAGTTTTTAAACTCTTTTGGTTTGAGTAATAGTTACACCCTTTTTCATCAAAAGCAAACATCTTGAAACTGCATGAAAGATCTCCAATAAATAGAAGATATCCAACATAAAATAAATGAACACAGCTTTCATGATCAGGTTCTTTTTCTTTAAGCTTAGGAAATCTGTTCTGTACTTATTGGAGATGATTTTGCTCATTTCTAATATACTAAGCTACATCTTGCCAACAGAGATTTAATTTAAGGTTTAATAAGATACTTATTTGACATATCGTTAGCTAAATGGCACATACTAATGTGAGGGAAGATATTTAACAATGTTTGCAACCAACCAATTTTACAGGATGTTGTGAAACCTAGGTAAATGTTCTGAAGCACTGTTACTTAATATAAAATCAGTATTATAATGGTATATGATTCTTTTTCCTTTATTAAATTTTTGAATTGCCCTCCACGTTAATACCAGATGAATAATGCAGACTTTGTTTCATTTTGAGACTATAGGATGGAATGTAGCATTAACTGTAAATCTACTGTCATATTTCATGATGTAGATTTTATAATAGGATTTAGAAATCAGAAATTAAATTTCTAAACACCCTTTCAAGTTCCAATAAAATAACTGTTTCCATAAATGAAGCCTAAACTTTTAATTAGTCCTCTGATAATTAAAAAAAATGAACTGGGAAAACTGTCAGTTGCCCACAACTGTTAATATCTCAAATGAAAATAACTAAGCATTGTATGCATTTTAGTAAGATGGGCCCTAATAAGAAGTACTGGTAGTGTCAGAACTACTATCCTTTGCTCCAGCCCTGCATCACTAGTTGCCAGCCTGCCATAAACTATGGGTGGAGGGACTGGGGGGGGGAGGATGGGGAAATGAAAACTAAACTTAATGTCATTGTGATGACCTGAGGCGTGGCACAAAGGCAACAGAGTCAGATAATGAGTAGGATTCCCTTTATTAGCTCCAACTTTGCCCCCAATGTCCTGGTTACCTTCTGGCTGGAGAAAAACTCTCCCAGGAACAGCCTTTGGCTGCAGATAATCAAGTCCAAAACGTGGTCAACGAAAACTGTAACTTTAAGTCCAATCAAGGCAAAATGAGGTACAGTCCAGAAGGGCAGGAGCAAGAATTCCAGATGTGAAGGCACGACAATAACTCAACATGGTTGGGAAAATGCCAGGAACACAGATATCTAAAGTCAACACAAGATAAACTCACATTTGCTCCCAGCAGCTGCCACACTCAACATGCATTTCTTTTAAATTCTCTTTCCAGCTGTGGCTAATGAAGGGAATCAGGGCCCCTTCCTCCCCCATAAGCCACACAACCCACATTGCTCTCTTCTCTGTGCCCTAGGATGAAGAGGGGGTGGGCCTGGATCTTCCTCTGAACTCCCTCTTCCTTGTTCTACCTTCCCCAGTTTTCTCCACAACCAATGGAGCCACACTCCCACTCCCTGTCAGCTGTTCATCTTCCTCCTTGGATTCAGATTCCGACAGAGGCATGACAGCCATCCTGAGACATCGGCTCATCATCCCAAGGTCATGGACTTTGGATCTAGTCTGCCTTTTCAGAGACAGTTACAAAAACAATTTCTCTGAATGTGACTGGAATGTAGCATTAATTGTATAGATAGCAGGGGGATGGAACAAGAAAGGGAAAGTTAATTGGGAAGCATTCTCACATGCGAAACCTCAGGTCTGGCTTTGTTTTACTGTAGCCTTTGGCTTTTAGCAAAAGTATTCTTTTCACTACAAATGGAATTGAGATTTTTGCTTTCCTAAAAAACCAAGCTGGGGCAAGGGTGACAGATAGTCCTTGCTTTACCAACCACTTATTCAACAACCATTCAAAGTTGTGATGATGCTGAAAAACAGCAATTACAACTGATGTTGCAGCTCTCATGTGATCACAGTTTGGGCACTTGGCAATTGGCTCATATTTCTGATGGTTGCAGCATTCTGCAATCATGTGATTGCCATTTGCAATCTTCACAGACAGATTTGGAGAAGCAAGACAAGAGGAAACCCAGCAGGAAGTCACGAATTGCAGTCATTTGAAGTTGTGCTTAATGATCAGTGGCCATTCATTGAATTACCATGCTGGAACTCATGAAACTGATGTTGTAAGTTGATGCAGTCATGTGGACATTATGCTTAACAATAACCATGGCACATAGCAATGGAGTTGTTGGTCTCTAATGTGCTTGGTAAGTGAAGACTACCTGCATAGAATAGGAATAGGAACAAGAACAGAACAGAACAGAACCCAAAGGTATTTTTCAGGAGGCAACTGGACTTTTTTGTTTTTGCCTCCTGAAAAAAAGCACCTTTGGGACAATCATGACCTGGATGACTGAGAATCTCTACAGACTAATAGAATAGAACTTTATTGTCACTTTAAATGTACACTATTAGCTTACATTAGAATGAAATTTTGTTGCATTTAGTTCTCAAAAGATAAACATTATGCATATACCCACATACCCACACACACATATTACACTGAGAAACATCACAGACTAGTTCGAATATATACATATTATATATGGCAAAAAAAAGAGAGAGAGAATCCTGCAAATTTACAAGATGGATGGCATAGGGAACAAAGCTGTTACAGAATCTGGTAGTCCTACTATAGATACTTCAAAACCTCCTCCCAGAGGGGAGTAACAGAAACATACCATGAAGTGAGTGTGTAGGGTCTCGAACAATGCTTTGAGCTCTAAGCACAAAGCGCTTATAAGCACTATCCTGAATAATGGGAAGTAAGCTTCCTATAATCTTCTCTGCTGTCCTCAGCACTCTCTGTATGGACTTTCTATCTGAGGCACTGCTGTGGTGCAGTTTGTTAAAACACTCTCAGTCGTGCCTCTGTCAAAAGTGGCCAGGACAGAAGGAGAAAGATGTGGTCTCCTCATCCGATGCAGGAAATGCAAACACTGGTTTGCACACTTCTCTAAAGATAATGTATGAAGAGACCAAATCAGATTGTTAGTTATCTGCACCTCCAAAAAATCAGGATAATTGATTTTTGAAAGGATCTTTGTAAATGGAGAAAAATTGACTCAGATCCACAGACTGATGGAGCCCCCTCTGAATGATAATGTAATATTTGAAATCACTGGAGAAAAGAAGGAAATTAAAATATCAAATAGAACTGATGGAAAAAACTGGTTTTAAAGTTGAGAAAAAATAAAATAGCTGGGTATTATTGTGACAAATATGAATTGTATGTTATTTAAAAAAAACTATGTTAAGATATTGGCTGAAATTAAGACAGGCATGTTAAAATGGGAGAAATTAAGCATGTCACTATCGGGGAAAATTTCTGTAATTAAAAATGAATGTTTTATCTAGAATGTTACTTTTGTTTTAGACAATACCTGTTTTGGCAACCATTGTACCATTTAAACAATGTCAGCAGGACATATCTAAATTTATAGGTCAGGGGGGGAAACTTGAAAAGTTAAAATATAAGATATTATAAGATATAAAAAATAGAGGGGGATTGGTTTTACCCGATTTTGAAACTATTCTTTGCTGCCTGCCTGAATGAAGGATTGGGTGTTGCTGAGAAACAGAAGGAAGTTGGAGTTTCATTTGGGTGGCATGAATATTTGTGGTAAGATAAAGGTTAGAGGTTAATGTAGACTTTAACAATGATTATGTTAGACATGCCAATCACACCTTTGTATTCTGTAGTATGTGTCATATGTAAAAAAAATGTGGGAAAATTTAAGTACTCAAAGAATGATTAATTTTATTTTCTTAAAAGCAGAGGACATTTGGGTGGGGAAATACCATTAGATCTGCAGGAGAGACAGAGGAATCAAACTGGGATGGCTAGCTGGGATGCAAAGTCTAGCTATTGTATAAGGTCTCCTGCCCTGAATAGGAGGTTGAACTAGATCAGGACAGAGGTAGTATTCAGCAGGTTCTGACCAGTTCTGAAGAACCAGTAGCAGAAATTTTGAGTAGTTCAGAGAACTGGCAAATATCACATCTGACTGGCCCCACCCCATCTATTCGCTACCTTCTGAGTCCCAGCTGATTGCCTGGGTCTTCTTTGGTTGCCCTGCACAGGAGAACAGAGCTGGAAAGCAGGTTAGTGGGGTGGGGAGGGAATGGGATTTTGCAGTATCCTTCCCCTGGATTGGGGTGGGAATGGAGATTTTACACTATTGTTCCCCTGCCGTGCTCACCAAGCCACACCCACCAAGCCACACCATGCCCACCAAGCTACACCCACAGAACTGGTAGTAAAAAAATTTGAATCCCACCACTGGATCAGGGGTGTCAAACTTGATTTCATTGAGGGCTGCATCAGGGTTGCGTTTGACCTCAGTGGGTTGGGTGGGTGTGGCCAGAGTAGGCATGGTCAGCCTGAGTGCTCTGTCAGCAAAAACGTAGCTCGGGACAGCTGCATACAACTCTCCCAAGCTCTGTTTTCACATTTTGCTGGCAGAGGCACCACTTTTGCTGGCAGAGGCACCACTGTTTCCAGGGTGGCCCCATGGGCCCGATCTAAGTACCCGTGGGTTGGATCTGGCCTGCGGGCCTTGAGTTTGACACCCCTGGACTAGATGATCTCTGAGATCCTTTCCAGCCTTATCATTCTATGTTTTATGTCCAAGCAGAATAACCTATTCATCCAAACTACCTTTGATTGAAAGTCTTATTGAAAATGTTGGCTTGGCCTGTACTTTACAAGTGCAAGACAGATCAGAATGAAAGGAATAAGGAGGAATGGGATGCTGCACACCCTAAAACCTTGACACATATATTATTAACTCAGAATAACTTTGTTATTCATACTGATGTTAAAGAATTTGCAATGGAAAAGAGAGAAAACCCAAGAGTTAAAGACCATAACTTTACTAAAGACTTACCAAAAATGTACAGATAGTCCTTGAATCATGACCACCATTGAACCCAAAATTTCTGTTGCTAGGTGAGACAGTTGTTAAGTGATTTTTACTCCATTATACCACCTTTTTTGCCACAGCGAATCATTGCAGTTGTTCAGATACATGAGCCACAGTGGCACAGTGGTTAGAATGCAGTACTGCAGGCCACTTCTGCTGACTGCCGGCTGACTGCAATTTAGGAGATCGAATCTAACTGGCTCAGGGTTGACTCATCCTTCTATCCTTCTGAGGTGGGTAAAATGAGGACCCAGATTGTTGCGGGCAAGAGGCTGACCCTATAAACCGCTTAGAGAGGGCTGTAAAGTACTGTGAAGAGGTATATAATTGTAAGTGCTATTGCTACATTGTTGTTGTTCAGTGAATCTGGCTTTCTCATTGATGTTGTTCATCAGAAGCTCGCAAATTCCCTTAACCCTGTTCAACTATTACAAAGTCTGCACTACTATTACTGTTAAATCTTGTCATCACTCCTTATCACCCATCCCCTCCCACTTGTGACTGTATTACTGTAACTTTGTTGCTTGTATACTTATGATTTATATTGACTGTTTCCTAGTATGATTGATTGCTTATTGTACCCTATGACTATCATTAAGTATCGTACCTTATGATTCTCGACTCCTGACGTATGTATCTTTTCTTTTATGTATATTGAGAGTATTTACATCAAGACAAATTCCTTGTGTGTCCAATCACATTTGGCCAATAAAGTATTCTATTCTATTCTATTCTATTCCAAAGGTGATCACATGATCCCAGGACATTGCAACCCTCATAAATATGAGTCAGGTGCCAAGCATCTGAATTTTGATCATGTGACTCTGGGGATGCTTCAACAGTCATTAAGTGTGAAAAATGGTGTCATAAGTCACTTTTTTCAGTGCTGTTGTAGATGTGAATGGTCATTAAACAAACTGTCATTAACTGGTGATTAAACAAACCACTGTACAGGATTTATAAGCGCACGAATTCATTCTTAAAACAGTAGCAGAACTGAAGTAAAATTGTCTGAGAGAGCTGAGGTACATCTTCTAATCCATATTACTGCCTGAGGATTATGAGGGGAATTGTTAATTTACTTCAAGTTAAATAAAATCTGTGCTTTGTCCAAGAACATTGAGAACAGGGTAAGATGACTAAATCAGGTCTTTAGGTTGACACATTTTTATAAAAATAAGAAATAGGCATTGCTTCTCTTTCAAAAGCATCTCACATCTCAAAGAACAAGTGGCTGGGTAGGTGGGAGAACCATTTGGCAGAAAAATATCCTCAAGGTAAATTGCACAGGAATGAATCATTAGGTAGACCTGCTGATACAATACAGAAGAAAGACACCACTCAAGCATTTGCAAAGAATGAATCCAGTGAACGAAACTCATATGTTGCCAGAGAACAGCAGAATCAATTCAAACTTGACTCATGAGGTATACATGAATAGTGAGGCCTCTTCATATTTCTTTAACAATCTTGATTGTTTTCAGACATGGCTATAAATTGGAAAGATGTAGTGTACTGCTGCTGATGCCACGCCTTCTGCAGATCAAGGATCAGTTTGCTTAAATCAGGGTTTCTCAAACTTGGCAACTTTAAGATGTGTGGACTTCAATTCCCAGAATTCCCCTGAACCAGCCACACCAACAATTATTTGATTTTGGAATCAATGAATCAAAGCCAACAACAAGGCAAGAAGATAACAAGAGCAGTATTCTTCTTCCCCAGCCATGGAGAACTTCACCACTCACAAAGCACACGGATGCTACATATCACTAAGAAATGTGTACCGCAAAGGTCTTGTTGAAATGAAGTACTGTCTGACAGAAGAAACAGAGGATGATGTTCTTATCAACTCATTATGTTGAGGTAATGAAATGCTCATTCTAAATGAAATATTGGAGATTTTGAATTGATGTGAAAGCCAATGAGAAGAGCTTTTAATGGAACAGAATAAGATAATGGGGAAGAACTTTGGAGGTCTTCTAATCCAACCCTCTACTCAGGCAGGAAACTGTTATGTATGCAGGTTTAAAGTCATTGGTTTAGTTTGAACTAAATGATTGGTTTAAAAAGTGCGGGAAAACCCTGCACTCTGATTGGCTGGCAACTGCGGCTGCTGGCTATAAGTAGCAGCTGCAGCCCAGCCAAAGTGGGTTCGTTCTGAGCTGTAGTCACTAATAAACAAAGAGCTTGAAGCACTCCGCGTCTGTCTCTTCATGCAAACTTAACATTGGCGACGAAGGTGGGATCTCCCTGAAGAAGAAGGCAACGCGGAACAGAAGAAGAGAGAGATGGCTGCGCTGAACACCCCCAGCCCGTTCGATCCGATGGCAGAAGACTGGGAGACGTATGCAGATCATTTCCAAATGTATCTGGAAGGAAACGATCTTGCCGACATTTCCGAGAAGCGGAAGAGGGTGGTCTTTCTCACGCACTGCAGTCCGGCAGTTTTCAAGATGGCGAAGGCATTGGTGGGAGCTGCAGACATGAAGGTAATGGAATGGCCTGACTTAGAAAAGTTGTTAAGAGCCCATTACGCCCCACAAGTATCGTGCCTCATTAAGAGACATGAGTTTTACGGTCGGGATCAAGGGGAAAGCAAAAACATAAAGGACTTCATGGCAAGTTTAAGAGACATTGGGGGTGCATGTGAATTTAACAATTTAGAAGAGGCCATGCACGATCGATTTGTTCTGGGCCTTAAAGACAAGGTGCTTCAGAGCAAGTTATTACTAAGACCTAAGATCATGCTGAAGGAAGCAATAGAAGAGGCTTCTTCAGCAGAAGCTACCAAGTCCTCAGCAGCAGCCATGAAGAAAATTAACAAGGCCACAAGCCATCCTGATGTGGAAAAATCCACAACTCATTGTGAGCAAAAAGATTCTGAGTCAGACTGTAGTGAGGTGGAGGAAGGAATTTATAGACTGAGAATGGAGCGGAAAAAGAAAGACCTGGGAAGAAAGAGGCAAGATTTCTACTGCAGAGGTTGTGGGGGAAGCCACCCCCGCACTGAATGCAAGTTCCTAGATACCATCTGCCTCCATTGTGAAAAAAGAGGACACCTAGCAAGAGTCTGCAAATCATCCAGAACTCCACCCAACAGAAGGAAGTTTCCTGACAAAGAATTCAAGCCCAACAACCTCAGTGAGAAAATGGGGCGCAGCACAGAAGCAAAGGGGAAGAATAAAACTCATCAGACAGTAACTATTGGTCATTCTTCTTCTATCAATAACAGAAAAGTGCATGTCAAGGTACTAATTGAAGGAAGGCCTTGCCAAATGGAAGTGGACTCAGGCTCCTATTTATCTATGGTGTCATGGGACACTATTCACAGACTACTCCCAAACATTCAGAAGAAGCATTTCAAGAAGCAAGCACTGACTCTTAAAGACTACCAAGGGAACAAGATTCCAGTAGTTGGAACAAGAGAATTCAACGTGAAGTTCAAAGGCCACACCAAATGCTTGCCCCTGACCATCGTGGACAAGGATCGCCCAAGCTTGCTGGGACTTGAGTGGTTCAATCCACTAGGCATCAAGGTGACTGGCATCAATCACGTGAGCAACACTGAATGGGAGGAGGCCTTGAAGTCTGAGTTTCCAGAGGTCTTCAGCAACGGATTGGGCAAGTATATGGGGACCCCTATCACTTTCAATCTAGATCCCAAGGTGCCACCAATTCGCTTAAAGCCCAGAAGGGTCCCATTTGCCTTAAAGGAAACAATTGATGCACAATTAGATAAACTAATAGCTCAAGGAGTTTTAGAGCCCACTGACCACTCCAGGTGGGAGACACCCATAGTCACACCAGTCAAGACTGATGGGTCAGTGAGAATCTGTGGTGACTATAAGGGGACATTGAACCATGCGCTCAACAGAGCATATCCAGTTCCAGTGGTGCATCATTTACTATATTCACTTGGCAAGGGTACAGTCTTTGCCAAATTGGATCTGGCCCAGGCATATCAACAATTAACAGTTGATGATGCCACTGCAGAGGCCCAAACCATTGTGACTCATAGAGGTGCTTTCAAATGTAAAAGGTTACAGTTTGGAGTAAGCGTGGCACCAGGCATCTTCCAAAGCCTTATGGAAAGGATGCTCCAAGGACTGCAAAGGTAGTACCTTACTTTGATGATGTGTTAATCTCTGCTGAAAATGACACTCAGTTACAAGAGAGACTCAGAGAAGTCCTTACCAGATTCAAAAAAGCGGGGTTAAAAGTCAAGGAAGAAAAATGCACTCTTAGAACTGACAAGGTTGAGTTCTTGGGCTATATGATTGACAAGCATGGTATCCACCCCACAGATGCCAAGGTTCAGGCAATCAAAGAAGCCCCTAGACCAAAATGTAAAACAGATTTGCAAGCCTTCCTTGGACTCATTAACTTTTATCACATGTTCCTACCTCAGAAGGCAACCATTGCAGAACCATTACACAGACTACTGGACAAAAAATCTGTTTGGGTCTGGGGCAGGAAGGAACAATCAGCATTTAACAATATTAAAAGACTAATCACGTCTGATGCTGTACTGATACAGTTGTCTGAGAATTTGCCTGTTGTACTGACTTGTGATGCATCCCCTTTTGGAGTGGGGGGTTTGAGCCACAGGCTTCCCAGTGGGAGGGAAGCCCCTATTGCATTTTACTCTCACACCTTGACCAAAGCAGAGAGGAACTACAATCAACTGGACAAGGAAGCCTTGGCAATTGTTGCAGCTGTCAAGAAATTCCATGAGTATTTATATGGGAGAACATTTACCATTGTCACAGATCACAAACCTCTGTTAGGCATTGTGGCAGGAGACAAACCTACGCCCACTATCCTGTCACCAAGAATGCTGAGGTGGACTGAATTTCTTGCTGCTTATTCATACAAACTCATCCACAGGCCTGGCAAAGACATTGGGCATGCAGATGCTTTGAGTCGCTGCCCACTTCCTTCTCACACTGAGGACTTTGCTCCTAAGACTTACACCTTTTTCCTAGAAACTGTTGCCAAGCTTCCAGTACACACTGCTGAAATTGCCAGAGAGACTGCCAAAGCCACTTTATTGGCTCCTGTTATAGGCTGGATTAAGAAAGGTTGGCCTCTTCAAGATCTACCTCAACTTGCCCAACCTTTTAAATCCAGGCAAACTGAATTATCTGTATTAAGAGGATGTATTTTGTGGGGTAACAGGGTGGTTATTCCTGCAAAACTGCAAAAAGAGGTTTTGGAAATGTTACATGAGGGTCATCCAGGTATTGTGAGAATGAAGGGATTGGCCAGGAGTTATGTATGGTGGCCAGGTATTGACAAAATGGTTGAAAACTGGGTTGCATCTTGTCCCAACTGTCAGGTAGTCAGGCCCCACACAGGAATGGGAATGTCCTAGGGGTCCATGGTCCAGGATTCACATTGATTTTGCTGGCCCTACCAGAGGGCACACTTTCCTTATTATAGTAGATGCATATTCCAAATGGCTAGAGGTCATCCCTATGGCATCCACCACAACTGATGCTGTCATCAAACAGCTTAAAAAGCTTTTTGTAACTCATGGGTTACCTGATGTACTCGTTTCTGACAATGGCCCTCAATTTACATCCAACCTTTTTGAATCATATCTAGCACAACAGGGTATCAGACATGCTCTGACTGCCCCTGGGCACCCTTCGGCTAACCGCCGGGCTGAACGTATGGTACGATTTACCAAGGAAAAACTTCAGTAATTGGGTCCAGGGGATATCACTGAGAGAGTTGAAAAACTTCTCAGTGTCCAGCATATCACTCCTAACCCATCAACTAACTTATCCCCAGCAGAGTTGTTGATGGGTAGGAAACTCAGGTCTCCCCTTGACCGCCTTCATCCCACTTACGCACCCAACGCACCACTAGATTCCACTAGCAAAGTTCGCACATTCACTGTGGGTGATTCTGTTTATGCTAAGAACCTTATGGGTGAACCTTTATGGATTCCTGCTGAGATAACCCAAATCACAGGCCCTCGATCTTATAGGGTACAAACAGAGGATGGTGTCCTCTGGAGCTGGCACATTGATCAGCTTAGATCCAGATTGCCTCAGGAGCATCGCTTTTGCTCCTCTCTGGTTCCCATACCTACTGCCTCTTCTAGGGGGGAAGGGGAGGATCATGAGTGTAATAAACAAGCAAGAATCAACCCCATGTGTAACGAGCTAACACGACAGGAACCATCCCAAAACCTGTCACAATACCAACAACCATTTTCACAAATGGAAGATTGCACATCATTACCTGATTTAGGTGCTGACATTGGGTTGGAGATGGATTGGGAGGAGAGACCAGGTTGTAGTAACCAAACAGGTTCTACCATTACTACAAGTCCTAGTAAGGAAATGTCAGCAGACACATTTCCTCCCTCACAAGGTGAGAACCTTAAAACATCTGAACCACGTAGGTCTCAACGTACACGTAGCCCCACCTATTTAAAAGAATACATTAGATAGGCTGGGGTTTGAGTATGGACTGAACCTAGTGGGGAGGGGTGTTATGTATGCAGGTTTAAAGTCATTGGTTTAGTTTGAACTGCTCTTGTAAAATGTAAGAAATGATTGGTTTAAAAAGTGCGGGAAAACCCTGCACTCTGATTGGCTGGCAACTGCGGCTGCTGGCTATAAGTAGCAGCCGCAGCCCAGCCAAAGTGGGTTCGTTCTGAGCTGTAGTCACTAATAAACAAAGAGCTTGAAGCACTCCGCGTCTGTCTCTTCATGCAAACTTAACAGAAACCCTATACCATGTCAGACAAATGGTTATCCAATCTCTTCTTAGAAACCTCCTGTGTTAGAGCATCCACAACTTCTGCAGGTAAGTTGTTCCACTGATTAGTTGTTCTAACTGTCAGGAAATTCCTCCTTAGTTCTAGTTGGTTCTCTCCTTGATTAGTTTCCATCCATTGCTTCTTGTCCTGCCTTCAGGTGTTTTGGACAAATGATTGACACCCTCTTCTTTGTGGCAGCCCCTCAAATATTGGAACACTGTTATCATGTCATCCCTAGTGCTTCTTTTCATTAAACTAGACATACCCAATTCCTGCAACTGTTCTTCATATGTTTTAGCATCCAATCCCTTAATCATCTTTGTCACTCTTCTCTACACTCTTTCTAAAGTCTCAACATCTTTTTAATCTTGTGGTGACCAAAACTGGATGCAATATTCTAAGTGTAGTGGAAGAACCATTTCTATATATTTTGCTTTCTTGTACATTCTCATTCCATTTTCCACTAGAGTCAATAAACATAAAATTAGTGTAGAGAAGTCCTTCACTGGCCCCTTTCATTCCTTCTTTGGCAACACTTTGCATGTTTCCAATTGGTCAAATTGATATTTTTAGGGCTGTCATCACTTCAGGTCCTGCTGCTTGTTTCTGCTACATTTCTTCACCCATCTGGTAATAGAATAGATACATACCATTTTTATCTAGCTTAGAAGATTCTGTAGCATTTCATACTTTTACTTAAAATATAATCAGAATACAGCTATTTATTGTTTCCTAATAAAAGATTTTCTTCTTTTAAAAGATAAAGTGGGTGTACAGAAATCCTTCTCTAAGTTGGTCTTTTATTTGTTATTTCTCTCTGCACAAAATTCTCCTATATAACTCTAAAAAAACCCTATTGTAATACAGAATCATTTTATTATGTATCTGAAAGTACTTTCTATAGGCTAGCTAGTAGAAGCATAAAATACATTGAAGCAGAGATGGTATTCAGCCAGTTCTGACCAGTTCTAGAGAACCGATAGTGGAAATTTTGAGTAGTTCAGAGAACCGTCAAATACCACCTCTGACTGGCCCTGCCCCCATCTTTTCTCTGCCTCCTGAGTCCCAGATGATCAGCTGGGTTTCCTTTTGTTGCCCTGCACAGGAGAACGGAGCTGGAAAGCAGGTTGGTGGGATGGGGAGGGATTTTGCAGTAACCTTCACCCAGGAGTGGAGAGGGAGTGGAAATTTTACAGTATCCTTCCCTTGCCATGCCCACCAAGCCATGCCTACCAAGCCACACCCACAGACCTGGTAGTAAAAAAATTGAATCCCACCACTGCATTGAAGACAGAAGAGCTGTAAACTGGCATTTCTTATGTATGTATGTATGTATGTATGTATGTATGTATGTATGTATGTTATTCAGCTTTGTTTGGGTATTTTCCCACGTCATTATAGTTGTGCTTTTAAAGTAGCGACGTTTCGGCAGAATCTCATCTGCCATCATCAGGCTTGTGTATTGGGTTCGTCTGTGTGTCATACACAAGCCTGAGGATGGCATATGAAATTCTGCTGAAAAGCCGCTATAACTTTAAAAGCACAACTATAATGACGTGGGAAAATACCTGAACAAAGTTGAATACCATACATATAAATACCTGAAAACTTACGAAAACATAAATATATGCATATACATATACATATATGTATATGGCTAGCAGAACATCTTGGACCTACCACACTTTCAGTTTTATTAGGGCTACCAAATCTGGTTTGCAAAAAATTGGATGAACACAGGAAATACTATGTCTTTGTTACCTTCTAATTTTGTGCTTATATATTATCTCTTAATTCTTCTGTCTTGGCTTTCATAGCTTCAAGGGTTTATTAGCTACCTTGGTTGTAAAAGTGAGAGATAGATAGATAGATAGATAGATAGATAGATAGATAGATAGATAGATAGATAGAGATAGAGATAGATAGAGATAGAGATATATAATTTGTGTCTGGGTTTGTCTGTTTCCCCCTGTTTTCCATTTTTTCAAATGGAGGAGAAACCAAGACATAGGCAATATTATCATTTTCTGCAGACATGATTAAAACATTTCCATAATTTACAGTAACACAACTTGATGGCATTAGAATCACAAAAGTTAAAACTGACAGAAGTAGGTGATGTGTGACCTTTTCTAATCAATTTTGGCCCCTGTTTGTTTTGAAAAGAAAGATCTTTAGTAACTGAGATTCATATTCCAAGGAAGAGCTATGTGAACTTCAGTACATCAATAGTTTTAATATTTGTTTGTTTGTTTGTTTGAATTTATATGCTGCCCATCTCACTGTTGATTCTGGGTGACTTACAACAACATAAAACAGCAATATAAAATATTAAAAATGTTAAGACAATTTCTTCTTCCTGACATCAATCCCACACTATGGCAGGGTCCGCTTATAAAAAGGTTAAGACATTGAAAGTTAACATTAATACCATCACTAATATATATATATTCATTTAGTTTAGTTTATTGTCATTGCACCTCATACAATGAAATTAAATACCATCTTCAGTGTACATTATGACTATGAAAATAAACACAAACACACATTCTTCACATTCTATACATTGAATTGAAAACCCCTGATATTCCATTAATATTGCACTATACAGTAGAATTCAATAGAGTTACTGCCCTGGGATAGAAGCTGTTTTTCAGACTATTTGTCCTTGTTTTTATTATTGTGTACTGTCTGCCATATGGTAATAGTTAAAAAAAGAAGAGTGCCCAGGATGAGTTGGATCTTTGAGAATGTTTTGAACTCTTAAGGCAGCGGGAGCTATAAAGCTCTTCCAAAGAGGCGAGAGGGCAACCAAAGATCTTCTGGACAATGACGTTAACCGTCTGGAGTGCTGTCCTATTAATATTATTAAATAAATTTGCTTTTCTCATATGAGAATTATTTTAAATACAAACCTCTCAGTGAATATGACATTTCTGTGTATGTTTCTTAGAATTTGTTCATGTGTTGGTTTTGATTCTGTTTTTTCCTATTGTATTAGCTCATTTTTATATCAGTTCCCAAATTCCTCAAGTAAACAAAAAGTCTGCACAAAAAAAGTATGTGGGTTTGTATTTATTTATTTATTTATTTATTTATTTATTTATTTATTTATTCTTATATGCCGCCCCTCTCCCAAAGGACTCGGCTCACAGATTAAAAGGAAATACAACAATAAATTACCTAAAAACCATATTGAACAAACTAAGGCGAATTAACATTAAAACCCCCAAAATTAAAATCAAGAAAACCCAAGGAGTCAGCATAGCCCAGATTGTAAAAACAGCCAGGTTTTTAACTCGTGAAGGTACGGAGATCAGGAGCAAGCCGGAGCTCCAGTGGAAGGAGGTTCCATAAAGTGGGGGCCGCCACAGAATAGGCTCTTCCCCGAGTCCCCGCCAAGCGACATTGAGTCGGACGGCACCCTGAGGAGGCCCTGCCTATGCGCACGGGCGGTTGGTACTTGAAACTGGGAGGAGTCGTTCTCATAAATATCCTGGACCCATGCCATGTAGGACTTTGAATGTTAACACTAAAACCTTGAATCTCACCCGGAGGGCAACCGAAGCCAATGCAAGTCAGCAGGAGAGGGTGTAATATGGGAGTATCAGGGGCTCCCAACACTACCTGCGCGCATTCTGCACCAGCTGAAGCCTCCGAGTGGTATGCAAGGGCAGTCCTAAGTAGAGAGCGTTACAGTAGTCCAGTCGGGAGACAATGAGGGCCTGAGTAATCGCGCAGGGCATCCCGGTCCAGATATGGGCAGCTGGCGAACCAGCTGGACCTGGGCAAAGGCCCCCTGGCCATGGCTCCCACCTGCTCCTCCAACTTGAGCCATGAGTCCAGGAGGACCCCAGGTTCTGCCCTGTCCACGGGGTAACACCTCCCCCATGACCAAAGATGGAACCTCAGAGCTGGACCGGGATGTTGGTATGCACAACCACTCTAAATGTTGAACAAGAGAGTGGAGCTGACCTGTCCATCCAGGTACCCCACAAGTGAGAGACCTCGAGTCGATCTCTGCCCCCTGCCAACACTGTTTGCGAGCGTCCCAAGAGGTAGGAGGAGAACCACTGTAAAACAATGCCGCCCACTCCCAACCCCCCGGGACGCCGCAACAGGATACCATGGTCGATGGTATCGAAAGCAGCTGAGAGATCTAACAGGACCAGGACAGAGGAAAACCCTGTCCCAGCCCTAGAGAGATCATCAATCAGCGACCAATGCTGTCTCCATGCTGTACCCGGGTCGGAAGCCCGATTGGGCTAGGTAGTCCGCTTCCTCCAGGAAAAGTGGCAATTGCTGGGCCACCACACTCTCAACAACCTTCGCTAAGAAGCGAAGGTTGGAGACCGGACGAAAGTTGTTCAACACGGCTGGGTCCAAGGCAGGCTTCTTCAGAAGGGGCCTCACCACTGCCTCTTTCAAGGTGGCAGGGAACAGCCCCTCCCTTAATGAAGTGTTGACCACTGCCCGGAGCCAGCCGCACGTGACCTCCCTGGAGGCATAAACCAACCAGGAAGGGCACGGGTCCCATAAACATGTGGTGGAGCTCAGCCGCCACATGATCCTGTCCACTTCATCCTCAGAAACAGGATCGAACTCAGTCCAGATGACATTAGCCAAACCACTCACCTCCCCCTCCCCAGACCGCTGCAAGTCCGAGCGCAGCCCTTCCCAGATCCGAGCAATTTTATCCTGCAGATAGACCAAATTCCTCAGCTAAGGGTCCACCACCTCCCCAAGTGTAGGAGGGAGCGGGCAACCCCAAACAGGGCAGCCGGGCAGTTATCTGCGGATGCTATGATGGCGGAGAAGTAAAGTCTCCTCGCCGCCCCCACAGCCACCAGGTAAGTCCTAATATAGGCTCTCAACTGGGCTCGGTTGGATACGGAGCGGGTCACCCTCCACCTACTCTCTAGTCCCCTTCTATGACGTTTCATCTCCCGGAGCCCCTCGGTATACCAGGGGGCCAACCGGGATCTGCGTTGAGTAAGGGGACGCATGGGGACAAGTATGATACGATGATTTTTTTAAAAAATACACACATTAATCCCGTGTATAATGATTGTAGACTTATTAATGAGATATTTGAATTGCTAATCACATCAAAAAAATCTGCATTTTTCAGGGCTGAAACGAATTCCAGTTCACCTACAGGTTCAGAAGGCACAATTCAATACATTGATATAAAAGATTTTGCTGAAGAGCTTCCTTTCAATCCTCTCCCTAATTAAAATCTGACATGACAGAATCACGAGTTTCTTCACTGAAGATAATAAGGTGGAAAGCAGTTTGCACAGACTGTACAATGTTGATGTCACATCACCTTTTGAATGTTCCCAGAGATTATAAGGAGCAATAAAGAAAGCTAAAAAAAAACCTGCCATTGTCCTACACTGTTATATAACCTAAGAAGCTAGCACAGGAAAAGCTGAGTTGAGACAAGAGTTGAATTGGGCAGAGAATTTTCGCACCATTTTTTTTAAAAATTACATTTATATGCTGCCCTTCTCTGAAGACTCAGGGCAGCATGCAATTTTTGGGATACAACCCAACCCACTAATCCTCATTATTTAGCCTAATTTAGCCTAGAAATTACTCAAAGGAGAATGTGGGTATCCTTGTGGGTAGAATATGATGTTCTTAAATAAATTGTAAGGTGACCAAGGTTTTGCATGTGTATGTGTTTGTGTCCTAAGTTTCGCTAGATAATTCTGTCTCCGGTATAGTAATAGCACTTAGACTAATACCACTTCATAGTGCTTTACAGCCTCTGTAAGTGGTTTACAGAGTCAGCATATTGCCCCCAACAATCTGGGTCCTCATTTTACTGACCATGGAAGGATGGAAGGCTGAGTCAACCATGAGTTGATCAGGATCAAACTGCTGGAAGTTGGCAGAATTAGCCTGCAATATTGCATTCTAACCACTGCGCCATCACAGTCCTTATGATGCAACTCTCTACACTTGAATCAAATCCCAAGAAGAGATGCCACAAGGAAATGCCTCCTTTATTATCAGAGTGGTTCTCATTACTAAGGAAGTCTCCTCCTTGAGATATTGTTGGTTAGCCTTTCTGTCCACCAAAGAAAATGGTCTGCTACTTTCTCTACCTACAAATTTGCTAGAGAACTTCAAAAGGCCATCTGTGATTTCAAAAAGTATATCAAGAAAACTACCTGAGCATGGTTGTCCCAAAGGTGCTTTTTTCAACAGGCAACTGGACTTTCCGGTTTTTCTTTGAAGATGTTTCACTTCTCATCCAGGAAACTTCTTCAGCTCTGACTGGATGGTGGCGAATGGAAGAATTTATATTCCTTGCAGACAGCTGGTTATTTTCATTCCTTTAGTGAGTCATTAAGGCCACCTGGAGGATTATCTGTGTCATCAGGATCACCTGAGTCATGCAAATTGGTGTGGAGCCTTCTTGGAACTGTTGAAGCTTCTTGGATGAGAAGTGAAATGTCTTCAAAGAAAAACCAGAAAGTCCAGTTGCCTCTTGAAAAAAGCACTTTTGGGACAACCATGACCTGGATGACTGAGAATCTCCATAGACCATGGTCAAATGGCCACCAGGTGTCAGAGCTTAACTTAGTAATGTGCTAGGCTTATTACTGTGATAAAATAATGAAATGAAGCAAATAGCTTACATCTTCAAAATACAAACAAACAAACTTCATCTTCATATAAAACTAACATAGGCTTAATTCTCCCAAATCCTTTTCAGAGAAAACTTGCCCTGATCAAGGCACATGACATGTGCTATAGTCATCTGGCATTATTATCTAATTCAGTTCAAATGATAAATGTTTTACTTCAAGCTACCAAAGGCTGACCACTCTGTCTTCAGCCTGGTTTGAAAAGAAAAACCTCGGTCATGTCAGTGGCTTGAGAAGAGCTTATAGTAAGTCATTGTCAACTATTTTCCTAAGTAACAAAGTATTACATTATTTCTCCAGTCTCCCTTGAGAGATTTATCTGCAGAAGTGGTTCACAGAATCCATGACTGTCTAATTTTTAAACTAAAGTCATCCATTGACAATCTTCCCTTCTCTTTCATTTCAATCAAAATGTCGATAGAATCAATTGCTCTGAAGAAAATTGAATCGCTCATGGGCTGTGGGTGGTTTTTCCTCTTCATGTCTAGCTTTTTTTCTTTTTCGCTTCTTTTGGAATTACTTGCCTTTCCCATAAAAATAGTGGCTGCTGTTCTGCAATTTAATATCCTACTTGTTTTCATACTTAAACAATTAGATGAAGCAATAACGCAGCAAAACACAATGAGATTTTACCAGTTTCTCTAGGCATGTAATTGGAAGTCATAAATGAAGACATAATTTTATTATTACAACAGTCAAAATTATCCTGTCCAGTAAGAACTATCTGGTAGGTTGAATAATAATAATAATAATAATAATAATAATAATAATAATAATAATTGGAAGGTTTAATACTGGCTGCTCAAGAACAAGCATGACAAACTAATGCCATGAAAGCGAAGATACAAAAATCCACTGACAATCCAAATTGCTGAATTTGCAATGACAAAGTTGAAACTGTTTCACATTTAATGTGTGAGTGCAGCAAAATCATGCAAACTGATTAAAATGCTAGACATGACCAAGTTGCTAAATTAATCCACTGGTCATTATGTAAAAAAATACGACTTACTTGTATCCAAAAAGTCATGGGAACATAAAGTAGAAAAAGTTGTTGAAAATAAGAAGGTGAAAATCTTGTGGGACTTTCAAATGCAGACAGATCGTCATTTGGAACACAACATGCCAGATATCACAGTTGTCGAAAACTGAAGCGTACAATTTATTGGTATTGCTGTACCAGGAGATGCCAGATTCAAAGAAAAAGACTTGGAAAATATAATGAAATAGTGTGACCTGGCCACTGAAACTACGCAATTATGGATGAAACATGTAACAGTGATACTCATTGTCATCGGGGCACTTGGTACTGTGTCCAAGAATTTTATAAAATAAATCCCAAGAAACTGCAGCTTCCTGCAATAGCACCAGCAGAACTGGAATAAATTGTGCTACTCAGAATATCATACATCTTAAGAAGATATTTGGTTGATACCTAGAATGCTGGCAGCAACCCATATCAACTATCAGTGCCAGTCAGTGATATTTGTGATACATTTTTAAATGTTCAGTTGACTGAGTTTCATGCTTAATGAATAAAAATATAATAATCGTAAGCCATTTGTGCAAAAGCTTCAGAGATTGAGGAACAACCTGAATCTTACCAAAGAAGACCTGAAATTTGTCATCAGGAGTTTAAAGCAAAATCTGGAGCACCACATGTTCTCTGAGGTACACAGGAAACATTGTCCAGACAGAAACATTCCCCATTTGCAAAAATGTTGTGGAGAGTGACATATTTCCTGTCTGTCACGTCCTAGTGTCAGATTAATTAAGGTGTCCTATATGGCAGATGCTGAGATGCAGAACATGATAGAAGCCTTCTAACATATTGGCTGGTTTGTGATCTGCTCTTGACTCATTAGCCTAGTTTACTACACTTAGTTGCCCCATCCTATTCTGTCCTACACTGCCGTGTCCTTATGAGCCTCTTGGACAGGAGGAGAAGGACTTGCCCTCTCCAATGATGCTGTTGATGTAGATTTTTTAAGAATATAGATCCAGAACCCTACTCACCAACATGAAGATGGTCTCCCACAGGAACATTCACACAATCCAAAACTCTCGTCAAAATGACAATAGCAGAACACCCTACTGGGATGCAATTTCCTTTTCATAGTTACATGTGACATCATAACACATGAACTAAAGGGGTAAAATAACACTGCTTTCTTAATTCCACCCATGAACCCCTCTCCACTGATGCTTCTAGGCAGTCCCTATATACATTGGGGATTACTTATGTCCATAACTGGTTCGCCTGCCTGGTTTTCCCATATTTTGCTCTTGATGATTCCCAAATGAAACTAGTTCATAATGGAGAGACAGAGATAGAGATAGAGACAGAGACAGACAGACAGACAGACAGAAACTGCATGTGATATAATATATTGTTCCTTATAAAGTGGATCTGAGTTGCTTCAGCATCCACAATAGAATATTTATACCATTTTGAAATTAAAAGACAAGGCTGGTAACAGCATGCTTGGAGAAGAATTTCAAGGTCACAAATGGAACACACGTCTCTTGCCAGCAAGCCAAGCTGATAGTAGAACAAAATCACACCAATTAAATTAATTGCTGGTTCTGTTTGCTAGCAATTTACTCATTATTGGGGTAAAGAAAGGATAAATAGCTTCATGGAACATTTTTATAGAAGTAGGATATTCCAGGACAGGCCACCACAGGTCTAGTATGTCAGAATAAAAGTTCTCAGGAAGTTTTATTGTTCTCTGCCTCTGTTTGACTAACTGTTTTAGCAGCTGTTTGGGGACCTTACTGAAACTTTTCATATGGATTCTATAGTTAAAAATCTGGAAGAGGAATCCAGGCAGGGAAAGTACAATAATATGAAATTCAAACTTTCTGGTGGTCTCAGGATAGTTCCCCCCACTCTTTATTCCAAAGAGAATTGAGAAAACAACTGTTAGAAGGTTTAATGAATTATAACCATCCATATCCCAATACTGAAAATGCATTTTGGAGCCAAGGAACTTTTAGAAGTAATCTAACTTGTATTTCTGGTTTCCTTCTCTTTTAATAAAATATTAGTGCCTATCTCATAATTGATTGATTGGTACTATGCCATCAAGTTGTTGACCATTAATGACCACATAGATTGTCTCCATGAGAATCTTTTTCCTATCCTGACTTTTCAGATCTTCTAACAATGCTTAATCACCATTGTAGCTAAATCTTACTGCCAGTCCTTTTCTTCTTCTCTTTCCTTCTATTTGTTCTATCATTAGAACTTTCTCCAGAGAGCTACATTTTTACTTAACATAACCAAAGTAGGTTAATTTGAGCCTGGTCCATTGTGTCATATGCCTCTTTCTTATGGCAACTTGGAAATAAGTGTAGGAATGTTTTACAAGTTGATATTCGGCTCCTCTCACTTCTTGAAAGTAACCTGTGCAGAGCAAAAACAAGTTGAATGCAGGTATAGAATTTAGGGTTGTGACCCCTCACCCCCCAGGCTTGGTTGATTTGTTTGATGATCCATCTGTTTGTTTACTTGACTGTCCATATATATTTATCCAAACAGCAATAACAAAATATTGCCCTGGGAAGTTCAAGATTCCATCCAGCCAATCATGTCCACTTGGAAGCCACTGTAGGCTGCTTGTCCTTCTAATGATCTATTTTTATTCTGATATGTATACACACATACATTCTGATTACATAAATGAATACAAATGTGCTAGTTTTCCTCACTGGTCAAACAAGTTCAGATTTCATTATTTCTTTGCTTTGTTTGCAGACCTTGGGATTTCTTTTTCTTCTAATGTGCTTATGGATACTGTCATATGCAAATAACCAGAACAAGTCTGCATAGTAGTTCCTTTATTGTTAATCACCTATTTACAAGAATCTCACCAGACTAACTGTATTCTCTTGGGAATAGGGAGATAAAGGCTCTAGAGTCTAGTCTCTGTAGCTTCCTCCCATGGAGTGACTCCAAGCTGGATTCTGTCAAACCTGAAGCTGGCTTGATTTCTTTTTATTTTCCATCCTCTACTCCAGCTGGTGAGCCCACCCCAGATCCATAGCAAAGTATCTATTTGTTTTAGACTTAGACAAGGATTTGTAGAAGAGCAGGGGGATGGAGTTAAGGTGTCATCAATTTAGAGTTCTTACATTGCCATAAATGATCCAAGTTCACTGCACCTTGAATTCTATTGATCCTTATCTGGCACCAATTTTGATTTGAACCTTTAGTTGACTAGATTCTCATCAATAGGCTTGAATAATTCTTCTATGCTGCAATTTAATATATGTTCCTGATCTTTTGAGCCTGACAGGATCACATAAGTCAATAGAGGAAGAATCTTTGGTAGCATTGATCAACAGCCACTCATTGTACTTGCCCATGCTGTGATGTTGAAATGGTTTGAACTTCCTTTTTTTGTAAGTCAAGTTTTTTTAATTTATGTATAAATATTTTGAATACAGACAGTGTATTGTCCGGACATACTATTTTATAAAAGAAAAGAAAAAAAAGAAATAGTAACATATAAACGTTGTCGCTTGTATCCTTATGATTTATATTGACTGTTTCCTAGTATGATTTGATTGCTTATTGTACCCTATGACTATTATTAAGTGTTGTACCTTATGATTCTTGACTCTTGACGAATGTATCTTTTATGTACATTGAGAGCATTTGCACCAAGACAAATTCCTTGTGTGCCCAATCACACTTGACCAATAAAGAATTCTATTCTATTCTATTCTATTCTATTCTATTCTATTCTATTCTGATTACAATAGTAATAGTACAATAAAATTATTCTAACCATATTTATTATATTAGCTTATTTGTAATCCTATTGATTATATTAGCATACTTGTAGTTATAAACAATGTTCATGTTTAATTTAAACATAACAATGCTGTTCCTTCATCTAATTTCTACCTCTTATCTCTAACCATTGATAAAACCGATTCCACGTTAAGTAATACTACCGTGTTTCCCCGAAAATAAGACCTACCCCAAAAGTAAGACCTAGCACTATTTTCTAAACCTGCCCTAATATAAGACCTACCCCGAAAATAAGACCTAGTGTGAATCTCCAGTTCCAGGAAGATTTTTCAGGGAGCAACCATGCACCAAAAACACCCCCCACACACACACCCACTATTTGGCACCATAAATATAAGACCCAAAATAAGACCTAGTGTGTTTTGGAAGCCAAAAAATATAAGACAGTGTCTTATTTTCGGGGAAACATGGTACCTTTATCTTTTATTTTCAATGTCAATCTATCCATCTCTGCACAATCCAATATTTTCTGAATTATATTTTCATCTGATGGAGTGTTCTTGTTTTTCCAATATTGTGCAAATACAATTCTCGCTGCAGTCAGTATATGTAATATTAAATATATAGTCCCTTTGTCATAGCTTTTTGGTATTATACCTAACAAAATATTTCTGGTTTCAAACCTATATGCTGTTTAATCATCTTTTCCAACCATGTGTGTATTTGTCTCCAATATTTTTTTTTTTCACATGTCTACCACATATGATAATAGATACCTGGGATTTGATTACACTTCCAACTTTAATTGACTCATTGATTGCTTAGATGGCTTCAAGTCAATGTCATCTCTTAGTGACTACATAGATTTTTTCCATGACAACTTGCTCCTCGCTTGCTTTTTTTAGACCTTTCAAGGGCTGGAATGTTTTTTAAAATATTTTTTATTGTTTTCAAAATAGTAACAGAAAGAGAAAAAAAATCAAAATGTACATAATTCATAATTAATTCATAATTAAAAATACATCACAAGTGCTTAAAATAAGTGAAAAAATACAACAGAAAAAAATAATATAAAGTAGAATATGTTTTTACAATAAATAGTTATATTTATAATTATCTATATATAATTATCTATATATCTATATCTATATCTATATCTATATCTCTCTCTATATATATATATAATTATCTAATGCAAACATTATGCACACACACACACACACCTATTCATTTCTAGTACATTTATATAACTATCATGCTTTTCAGATCTACTGTATTTTGTAGACATGAGTTCCATATTTCTTTATGTTTATCTATTCAAAGTCTGTATGTATAGGCAATCTGCTCATAAGTAGTAAGTGAAATCAAGTCTCCAATCCATGGAGTGAATGGCTCCATATATTTATCTTTGTAATGTTGCAATATCAATCTTTTAGCTATATCAAGAGCACGAAGAACCCATGCAATGATGTCTAGTTGTCAAGTTCCATGTAGTAGGCATGCAATTCAGGAGAATATATTCATCTGAAAAATTTAGTTTTTGTTGCAAAGTCACATTTCTATAGTCCACTACTTTCTTCCAAAACTTAATAAGAACATTGTAAAAACACGTTTTAAGCGAGCAGTGTTGTTCTTATATTTCCAGCAAAATACTGTGCTGGATGATTCTTCTTCTATAAAGGTGTTACATTTTAAATATTATTTTTCTTGTGTAAGTCATAATTTGAGGTCCATTAACACTCTTGCTGTAGAAGTTAAAATACTTTCCCATTGTTTAGACATCTCATCTCTTGACTTTTGCGTATCAAATTGATTTATGGTTGGAACTTGCATCCTAAAAATGTAGGACAAGCCCTAGCAATCTTCCACTGCAGTAAATATCATGGCAGTGTTGCTTTGATTTGCTGAAAAGTGCCACTGAGAACTGAAAGTCACTTGAGAACAGAAAATCAGCCTTTCTCTCCTTCTGTGATTCCTTCAGATTAAACACTTTGCTCTTATAGAGACTCATCAAAGATGCTGAAACTCCAAATGTTGCTCAGCTCAATCGTGTTTCACCTGTGGCTTTTTAAAGGCATGCTTATCCTTAGCCTCGCCAAGGATTATTTTTATATCACAGTATCGCTGCATTTAGCATATTAAGTATTTCCAAAGAACTCTCAGATTTTGAAACATTAAACAAAAATGAAGACAATCCAATGCAATCGCCATTCAGATAATACTGCTGGCATTCGGTGTGATAAACTGAAAGGGAAGGGGTTGTCAGAATTTTTGTGATAATGAAAATGGAAATTCACTTTTCAGAAATACTGCTTATCTCATCATAGGTTTATTTTTTGCCTGTGTATAAGGAAGGGAGGGGAAAAATGTAAGGGACTGCAAAACCGCCTTCATATAATATACTTCTTATTTACCTTACAGGCTTTAGCAAAGCAGTTCACTGTGTCAAGTTTGTACTCTGCTGTTCCTCCCAGGTTGGGTGTAAGAATTTATTCCTAAACTAAATGGCCTGACCTACTGAGATATTTGTGTAAGCTGCCAGAGTGGGCTTGTTTGGCCTGCCCCCACCCCTGGGGAAGCACAGATTTTATTCTCCAGATGGAAAATTCAGAGAACAGTCTATTCATTCCTCAGCTGAGCTAGTAAAAGCAGAGTATGTGAGGTGCTTTTGGGTGTACAAATTAACCAATACTGAGATGAGATGGGATTCAAAATGTTTTACTACTGGTTCTGTGGGTGTGGCTTGATGGGCATGGCATGGCTTGGTGGGCATGGCAGGGGAAGGTTATTATAAAATCTCCATTCCCACCACGTTCCTGGAGGAAGGATGGTTACTGCAAAATCCCATTCCCTCCCCATCCCACTAACCTACTTTCCAGCTCCGTTCTCCTGAGCAGGACAACAAAAGAAGACCCAGCCAATCAGCTGCGACTTGGGAGGCAGAGAATAGATGGGGACAGGGCCAGTCAGAGGTGGTATTTGCTGGTTCTCTGAACTACTCAAAATTTCTGCTACTGGTTCTTCAGAACTGGTCAGAACCTGCTGAATACCACCTCTGGATGAGGCATAGCTGAAATTGTGGATAGAAGTGTTGATATCAGCTTTGGAAACCAGATTCTACGCTGCCACATAGCCTGAGAAAGTGGGAGGGGGGATTCAATTGAGTAGCTCTAAGTAGACAAATTAAAAAAAATTGTTAGTTCAAGGTCATTGAGTATGGCACAGGATGAAATAAGGATCTTACTTTTGGATGGATGGTGATTGGGCCATGTGATGTGATGATGGCCAAGGGGAGATGGATTTGTAGTTTGGGAAATTGTGGGAAGCCCAAAAACTTTTAGATTCGGGATTCCACAGATGTGCCAGTTGCTATTCTAATGAAGGTACTTTTGAGATATGGCTGTCTCAGAGTTGCTGATTGGAATGGAGGTTTGCTGGAATGCTGACAGTTAACTTCTTTCTTCTGCCAGAAGAATTCTAGGCCTTGACACATTCTAGGCCATTTCTAAAAGACAGCATCCAAATGCACTGTGGGTGAAGTTTGGGAAGCATTACCATAGTATAGTCCTTGGTGGCTCAGGCTGTTAATTGCCTGCACTTAAGTTCCAGCTGCCTACAACTGCTGTAGGCTTGAATCCCACCAGGCTCAAGGTTGACTCAGCCTTCCATCCTCTCGGGGTAGGTAAATTGAGGACCCAAGATTGTTGGGGGCAATTAGCTGACCTTGTAAAAATGCCGCTTAGTAATAAGCAGGCATATACAATGGAATGAAGGCTGTTGCTGAGCACACTGGGTTGTATCCTGTAAGCCTGAGTCTCCGGAGAAGGGCGGCATATAAAAGTAATTAAAAAAAAAAAATAGTCAGAGCTATGGTTTTCCCAATAGTAATGTATGGCTATGACCATTGGAAAATAAGGAAGGCTGAGCACCAAAAAATTGATGCTTTCAAATTGTTGCAGAAGACATTTGAGAGTCCCTTGCAGAGACATCAAATCAGTCAATCCTAAAGGAAATCAACCAGGACTGTTCTTTGGAATGACAGATAGTGAACTCAAATACTTTGCCCACCTAATGAGAAGAGAGGACTTATTGGAAAAGACCCTGATGTTGGGAAAGATTGAAAGCAAAAGGAGAAGGGGCAGAGGATGAGATGGTTAGATAGTATCATGGATGTAATGAACATGAATTTGGGCAAAGAGACAGTGGAGGACAGAGGAGCCTGGCATACTTTGATCCATGGGGTCACAAAGACTCAGGTATGTTTTAACAACCGAACAACAACACAAGATGGAGAACTCATGGCTTGGAAGCAGTGTTTCATAGACTGATTTGGGCATGGTTAATTAGGACAGATTAAACATGATCCTTTTTGTCAACTCTGTTTATCATCTTCATTAGTTCCTCTGGACTTGTTCTAACCCATCAATATCGTTCAGGAGCTATGGTGCCCAGAACTGGGCAACATACTCCAAGTGTGGTCTCAGTGCTGCAGAGTGAAGTGGAACAAGGATTCCCTATGTTTTTGTAACAATGGTTATTTTGATGTGGTCCAGAACTGCATTGGCATTTCTATCAGCTGTTTCACAAGGCTTGGAAGTACTGTATCAATTGAGGGATTGAGTATGAGCATTGATAACAAGTTAAACATGAATCAGCATTGTTTCCTGAAGGATACATGTTAAAACAGGAGACTGATAAACCTGTATGATCTTCTGTGAAAATGAGTGGAAGGAACCTGGAAAGTTCAGTCAGGAAAACAGACAGAGGGGATCAATAGAGGTAGTCCTTGACTTACAACAGTTCATTTAGTGACTATTTGAAGTTACAATAGCACTGAAAAAAGTTACTTATGGCCATTTTTCACCCTAATGACCATTGCAGCATCCCCATTGACATTGATTTACATTTGGATGCTTGGCAACTGATTCACAGTTATGACTCTTGCAGTATCCTGGGGTCACATTATCACCTTCTGCAACCTTCTAACAAGGAAAGTCAATGCGGAAACCAGATTCACTTAATGACCATGTTACTAGTTTAACAACTGCAGTGATTCACTTAACAAATGTGGCAAGAAAAATCGTAAAATGGGGCAAGACTCACTTAACAACATAAATGTTGGGCTCAATTGTACTCTTAAGTTGAGGGCTACCTGTATTCAGATACATAAAAGGACACTATGGGAAGAATGGTCAGAATGATTTTTCTTTGTCATAAAAACCAGGAACATTTTCCAGCACATTACAGAGGTTGGAATAGATCAGGGCTGTCAAACTCACGTCATCAAGGTGGCATCACATGATGTATTGAGACTTTTTTTCCCTTTGCTAAATGGGCATGGGCGTGGCCAGCACATGACACATCCGGTCTGCGGGCCAGGAGCTTGACAGCCCTAAGGTACATGATCCAGATAGTCACCTCCAACTCCATAATTCTATGGTTCTAACCTTCATATTTTCAATGGTTTTCAAGGGTAATAAGGAAAAAGCCAATGGCTTTTTGTAAGGCACTAAAAAGCTGCCTATTCTCTCAGCATTTAGCCCAGTAGGATTAAGTGAGCCTTGCTGGTTCATTGGTTTGTTTGTTTTCTTAGTAATTGCAAGATGGAATGATTCATTTGGAGTTCTAGTACTAGTATTAATTGTTGTTATAATATCTTTGTTAATTAATTTGAATTGTTTAGTTGTCTTCTGGTTCCAATTTATGGCTAGCTGTCCAGAATTGCAGTAGTGAAATGGGCTACAATGTAAATTATTTAAATACATAATACTATCCAAACATATATGTATTAGTTAACATCAGTCCAAGGATTGACAGACACCATTCTTCCTTCTGTTTCCTCCTGAATTATACCAATATAACACAGCATCCTTGAAAAGAATAGAATATAACTTTATTACGGTCTTAGACCGTAATATATTTACAATATATAAAAAATAGTACTGACTATTTATTTATTTATTTATTTATTTATTTATTTATTTATTTATTTGGATTTGTATGCTGCCCTATCTCCCGAAGGACTCAGGGTGGCTCACAATGATAAAAACACAGAATACAAAATTTAAAATTACTAAAAGGTACTAAACAAGAACCCAAACATTATAGTACATTAATAGTGGATAATAATATCCCTGTTAAGAAAATACATGTTCTCAAACAGTCAGGGTCACTCCCTGGTTTATATGAGTGGAGAGCCAATAGATATGTGTGTAAATATCATTTTCCAAAGATTGTTATATCTCTAAAAATTGGCACCAATTGACAGCTATAATTCTGTAACCATTTTTTTTCCTTGTAGACATTGCAGCAACACAAAATTTTGCCACTGCACAAGCGTAATAGCCGGGTTTGAGGAGTAGAAAGGCTACATAAAATTGTCTGCCCTCCCTGGCAATCTCTAGTAAGGGGAGAATATACCCTGACCTATAAACTCTGTATAACTCACAGTACAATCCTTGAAAAGATCATTATAAAAGGTAGAATAGCAGTCATCAATTTATACTAGAGATATCCATCAAAATAGACAAGGATGGCCAAGATAATGAAATCTCAGATAATTTTCTTTATATCAGGGTTGTGGGCAGCATCCGGGATGTATTGGGACTTTCCCCTTCACTAAACTGGTATGCGTGTGGCCAGCACATGACACATCCAGCCCACAGGATTTGACAACCCTGCTTTAGATTGTTGCAGTTAAAGCAGTGATGGGATTCAATTTTTTTACTACCGGTTCTGTGGGCGTGGCTTGGTGGGGGTTAGCAGGGGAAGGATAGTGTAAAATCTCCAGTCAGAGGTGGTATTTGCCTGTTCTCCGAACTACTCAAAATTTCTGCTACCGGTTCTCCAGAACTGGTCAGAACCTGCTGAATACCACCTCTGAGTTAAAGGTTGTGCAATTTAATGTATATGTATTTAAGTGCAGAAAGCAGATTTTTCCAGGGTTTTTAAACAAAATATCCTGACTTCTTTTACTAGAATATTTTGTGGGAATTCTAAAAGCTGCATTTTGAAGCTATTTAGAAGTGATTCTGTTGGAGAAGACTGTACATAGGAATTCAACCAGAATCTCATAGGCACTATGTAAACTGGATATGATATTTAGATGCTATTAAGAAGACCAAATGACAATGTGCAAATTCCATCCCAAAACCAATACAGTGCATGTATTAGACTGATGCTTGCAAGGATCCAAGCATGGTTCAGGGAAGGAGATGAGAAGTTCATCCATTCTTAACTTGTTAACAAATTCCCCAAAATGATTCTTCATTTCATTGTCAAAGAAATGTCTTATCACTGCATTTAAATCTGTTCACTTATGTCTCTGTACTGCTTAGATTATTATAGTTCGTCACATGGTCAGCCAGATGTTCAGACTGGATTTGACATTTTTGTCCACCTATCAAACCTTTCCCAAGGACCTGGGACAGGCGGATGTCTATAATTGGTGCTACACCAAAATGTTGTCGAATGGTGTCATTTGTGATGTGGTCAAGAAGGGAGATGCCCGATATCCAATGGAGCATTTGCATTTCCATGGTATGGAGATAGCTTTTGGTCCCTGTTCTTGCTGCTCAGCATTCAGTGCCATATAGTGCAACAGGGTGGATGGTTGCCTTGTAAAGATGGGTTGGTATTCATCTGTTACATAACACACCAGTGAGTTCTCACCAACGCATCCAGGCTGCATTAAATCTTGCTTGCACCTCACCATTGATGTTGCCATTGTCTTGGAGATGAGATCCTAGATACTGAAAAATGGCCACCTTCTTTAGGTTTTGTCCATTGATTTGAAACAAACAAACAATGAGTACTGGGAGAAAATGTCAATGTCAAAATGCATTGAGTACCAAATTTGATGAGTTTCAAAACAGATAAGCACTAAGGTATCACTGTATAACAATTATACAGTCTCTGACTTATAACAATTCATTAAAGCAACTGTTAGAATTGCACTGAAAGGATTGACTTAAAAAAAGTGGTACTATAACTCATGGACTCCTGGTTTCTAACCTGATATCATAACTACTAAACCAAACTGGCTCCTTCGGTAGGATTTAACATTTAATCTCCTGATAATTATCACTGCCCTTCTCTACACCTGGGGTATGACCAAAGCAGGATAAACTTATGATTGGGACATGATACTTCTATTAATACAGCCTAAAATAGAGTGCCTTTTTCTAGACTCACTGTTCCACTGGTTCATATTCAGTTTCCCACTAACTATGATTCTTTTATGCAAGTATAAAATTATAATTACATAGTTAATTTTATAGAGCTACAATTAATATTTAACAGAAATATATGTATTTATGTATAATACAATTTTATTAATATAATTTATTAATATTTACCAATATATATTTATTAATAATAATGATAAATATCAATATTTAATACCATAATTAGTATGATTATATAAATAGCATTAATTTTATACATATATAAAATTATAGTTCTTTACATGATCTTTTATACAAGGACCATTACCAAGTTAAGTATATTGCATCCTAGGCCTGTATGTACAATTTTCATTTTCTAAGTGAAGAATTTTGCTACTATCTCTGCTCAGTATCTTTTTCAAAGTTAGATTGTTTTGGATTTTATGTCTTCTAGTGTTTGCTATTTGCTATCATTTGTAGATCTGATAAGTGTTCCCTCCATGTTTTCACCAAAGCCATCATATTTTGTTAGAGTTGTAGCCCACCGGCTGCCAGAGGAGTTGGCGGAAGAATTGGATGATGAGGAGCTGGGGGAGGAGCTTGGGCTGTTTCTGGAGTCTGGGAAAGGCTCTGATTGGATGCTCTATGTCGGATGCAGAGACAGAGCTGGGGCTGTCTGACATTTCCCAGCCACTGGAGAGGCAGCTGCCTTTGAAGGCTGATATGAGTGAGGAGGAGGAACAGCTGGGGCCTGTTCCAGACACATGTATGCACAGAGCTGTTAGGAGAGGGGAACAACGGAGATCAAGGAGTTGACTCGGGAAGTAAAGCACACATGGATGCTGAATGGCTCCTCCCTGGCTGGGGAATAAATAGAAAGAAAGGGAGATGCTTGTAATGGGAGACAACAGTTCATCTTTCTGAAGATTTTGCTCATTGTGTTTCTTGCCACAGAGACTGTTTGCCAGAACTTAATTTGCAGCCTTTTGGTTGGCAGTTCATGGCCTTACAATTATTGCAAGGAACTGATAAGGTCTGTTGCTGCCATTAACTCTTTGAAGGACTATTGCCTAGACTTTTTGGTGGGTGAATGCAATTAATTCACAACAGGTAAATAAAATAAAATAAAATAAAATAAAATAAAGAGGGATCTGTTTCTTGTTTCTGCTAAGGCAGGGTCAGAACAGTTAGTAGGTATAGCTTCCCAGATGGGAATGCAGAAGATGTGAACTGGAAATGGCCACTTCTAAGTATGTATGACACCCTTCCCCCCAAATCTAAATAGCAATAGCACTTAGACTTATATACTGGTTCACAGTGCTTTACAGCACTCTCTAAGTGGTTTACAGAGTCAGTATATTGCCCCCAACAATCTGGGTCCTCATTTTACCAACCTCGAAAGGATGGAAGACTTAGTCAACCTTGAGTCAGTGAGATTTGAACTGCCAAACTGCTGGCAGTCAGCAGTCAGCCGAAGTAGCCTGCAGTACTGCATTCTAACCACTGTGCCACCACAGTTCAATAAATGTTAATGGCCACAAAAGAATGGCTATCAATACCAAATCACCATAAAGATATAGTAGTATCAGGTTGAGTTTCTGAGAAGGGTTATCCAAATTCATGTCTATCTTACAGGCAGCCAGACTAAATTAAGAATGACATGTGTTGATTGTACCAAGCTGAGTTCTTTATTGTTTCACATCTATAGACAAAATCTTGACAGAGTAAACATTCTACTACCAGTAGTCCTCCACTTACAACCATTCATTTAGTGATTATTCAAAGTGACAACAGCATCAAAAAAGTGACTTATGATCCATTTTTCACACTTACAACTATTGCAGCATCCACCATGGCCAAATTCATGCTTGGCAACTGGCATATATTTATGATATGTTGTGCTCATGTGATCATCTTTTGTAACCTTCTGACAAGCAAATGCAATGGGGAAGCCAGATTCACTTAGAACCACTTGACTAACTTAACAACTGCAGTGATTCACTTAACTACTGTGGGAAGAAAGATCATGAAATGGAGCAAAACTCACTTGCCAAATGTCTTGATTAGCAACAGAAATTAGGGCTCAATTGTGGCCAGATTTGACCATGATGACAGGTAGTCAAGGACTACCTGTATCTGCATCCACAATACATTTTGTGAACTATTAGGGAGAAGCTGTTTTCACCCTCTTTCTCTTACACATATCTGGCCTGAGTTGCCCCTTACTCCTCTGAATGCAACCCCTCCCTCCTGAGAATCCACCTACTTATTACATACACAGACAAAAGAAATTTAAAAATATTGAACAACAGACAATGCAGAAGAAGTACTGCTCTCCAATTTGTTACCTCATTCTAATTTGATGTGGAGCCATCCTTAAAGCATATATTTTTGAGCCAACTATGCATTCATTTAATTGTCTTGCCATCTAGCCCACATTTAAAAAGCTTAATAAACCAATCAGAAGGAACTCAAGATATATTATGTCTGCAGCATTCCCTTCAATCTATTAAGGAGTTTCCCAATAACAACGAAATAAGGTTATACAGTAATCTAGTAAGATGTTTTTGACAAATCTACACTGAGTTCTTGTAATTACTTCTAGTTATTCTTCCATGTATTTAAACCCAGATGCTCTCTATAGCACTGCCAAATTCATTCATTTAGATTTCTAAGTAGAAAAGGATATTTTTAACATACAATACAATTCCTTCTCCTTTTGTAGTGCTGCTGCTGTTTAAACAAATTGCATTATTTCATTGTTATATTCCAGTCACGAGTCATCCCACCAGATGTCTGATATGCCTATTAAATCATTTGAGATCTCAACATCTTGAGCTTATCTTATTTATTTTTCACACTGTGGGCAGTAATACACAGAGAGATACATAAAATAAGGGGAATAAACTTTATGCCCCAATGTTTCTGATTTTTTGTTAAATGGTTTAAGAGGCCCTATTTCAGCAAATCACACACTTTATACAGTTTATGAATTTTACAGAAGTCCTTTCCCCCCCAAGGTTTTCATTTCAAGTCTTCAAAATATTCCTTTGAAATTTCTTCTCATCAAGCTCACTGTATTATGGCCATATGTATTTGGTGAAGGTCACTATTTCAATTAAACCATGATCTCAGAAACCAGATCTCTATCATTGGCATCAGCTACATAGTCAAACAAAAAAACCTTACATATCTCCATTGGTGGTAAAGACATAGACTCAGTATACACCTGCTCATTCTACTATCAAACCCAGCATTTCTCAACCATGAGCCAACACTGGAAATTTTTAAGAAGAGATTGGATAACCATTTGTCTGAAATGGTCTAGGGTATCCTGCCTAAGCAGAAGTTGGACTAGAAGACTCCCAAGGTCCTTTCTAACTCTGTTATTCTATTCTATTCTATTCTATTCTATTCTATTCTATTCTATTCTATTCCTTTAAGATGAGTAGACTTCAACTCCCCAAATTCTAGGAGTTGTAGTTCATACATCTTAAAGTGGCTGAGGTTGAGAAACATTGTTCTAAACTAACCAGATGGGAATTCTTAGGTCCATTTTATATTTTCCTATTATTTCTTAAAGTTTTAACTCACCCTAGATTGACAAGTCATATTAATGATCTTACTGAGACTGTGCTCTATAGAATAAGATCCAAGTACATCTTAGTTGTCTGAAGCATTCATTTTATTTATTTATTTATTTATTTATTTGATTTGTCAATCACTTACAAGATAATAGGTATAAATATAAACATGAGTAAGAATACAGGAAATAGGTATGAATAAATGGGGACAATGGGACAGGGATGGTAGGCATGATTGTGCACTTATGCACACCCCTTAAAGACCTCTTAGGAATGTGGTGAGGTCAATAGTGGATAGTTTAAGGTTAAAGGAGAGGGGGTTAGAGGATGTAACAACACAGTCAGGTAGTACATTACAGGCATTGACCACTCTGTTGCTGAAGTCATACTTTCTGCAATCAAGTTTGGAGCAGTTAACATTGAGTTTGTATCTGTTGTGTGCTCTTGTATTGTTGTGGTTGAAGCTGAAATAGTCATTGAATGGTAGGACATTGTAGCAGATAACTTTGTGTACTACGCTTAAGTCCAACCATAGGCAGCATAGTTCAAGGTTATCCAAGGCCAAAATTTCAAGCCTGATGATATAGGGTATTCTGTTGCAAGCAGAGGAGTGTAGTACTCTTCTCGTGAAATACTTCTGGACTTGCTTAATCATATTAATGTCTGATATACAGTGTGGATTCCAGACAAATGAACTATATTCGAGTATTGGTCTAGCAAAAGTTTTGTATGCCCTAGTTAGCAATTCTATATTTCCAGGGGAGAAGCTTCGTAAGATTAGATTCAGTAGTAATCCTGCTTTACTGTTCAGAACTCTGTAAAATCAAAATAAAACTGATTATTTTGATGTATATGTTATCAAAACTATGGTGTGAAACAGAAGTTTGTGTGATATTCAGTCAGATCCCAAATTCCAATGAAGAGTGGGCTATTTAATTTTGGAATAGATAGGGCTCTCTGGGGCTTTTGAAATTGCAAAGGGCAGCTTTGTGACAGTTGGGATAGAAAAAAATGTTTAAAGAAAACAGTGACGAGAAAGGAAGAAATAGAAATATGGTAGTCAGATCTAAAATCAATGCAAACCTAGTGATTACTGGTCATTGGTCACTTTAAGCACAACATCACTGGTCACTTCAGGCTCCATATGTCAAATCCATTTCCTCTTTCTGACTTACTAGAACTTTTTATGGGCAAGAGACAAGCCAGATGAATCTTGGTAAGCTTGAATCCACACCCACAGTCCAAGAGTTGAAGTCCATAGGTCTTAAAGTTTCCAAGATTGGATACCCCTTAGCATAACAGCTGAAGAACCTCAGGTTTCTTAATACAACCACAATAAAACTGCAGAAACTATGCAAATTCTTTTTTTTAGTCCAAAAAGAAATATTTAATTGTGCTTATCGAACTTTGTAATCAAGCTATCTAAAAGTTCTTTTCATTTATCAAAATGCTGGATGTTTCAGAAATAAATTTGGGCTGGGGAAAAAAGAATAACTGAGGGAAGTGAAATCGACAGATTGTCCATTCCTACTAAATATGATACAAATCACATTACCATATAATTTAGCAGAAAGCTTAGCTTAGTAAATAAAACACATGCCAGGTGTGGAAGTGCTCCCAGACTCAGTCCATAGATGTACATAAGTCAATAGCCAAATCCAAACCTCTGAACAATCACTAACAAACAGAATAGAGATTACTGGTCAAGGCAGATCATAGATCTGTCATGGTAAAAACAGTTTAAGGATCCAGAAAACAGCTTGGTGAAGATTAGATTATATAAGCAAACAGCTGTTCCCTTTCTAATAATGGTAAATGAAGTGATTCCTTTCCTGCAGTTATTTAATGACTAAGCACAATGCAGACTGAGAGTTATTGCAGAAGAAAACAATGAGCATTGCAAAATGATATATGATGATGCTGAAAAATAGCAAAGGAAGGATGCCCAAGAAAACAAAGAACACAAAAGGAGAGTTGTGAGAACCAAGAGCTCCATGTTTTCCTCAGCTTTCCCCCAGTTCCTCCCTTTGATCATCTGATCCAGTCACTCCTCACTGGAAGATTAGGGTCCCCTTTTTCCATCCTACTCTGGGGTTCCATCTCTTCAGCCAGGTGAGTCCCAGAACTAGTGGCCACTCCATTCCAGATGCCATAATGGATGTGACACCCTTGTCATGGGTCCTCCATGGCTATTTCCAAAGGTTTATTTTATTTTTATTTTATTTTATTGGTTTGTCAAACATGTACAGATAAGAAGTATAGGTATGAACATAAACATGAACAAAGGAAGTAAATACAGATAAATGGGGACAGTAAGACAGGGATGGTAGGCACGCTGGTGCACTTATGCACACACCCTTTAAAGACCTCTTAGGAATGGGGTGAGATACATGAGAATGGGGTGAGGTTCAGGGCAAAAATGGCTGGCTCCCCCCATCCTGCAACTGACCCATCTAGTTGGCAGAATGTTATGAGGGTCTTTAGCTTTGTAGGTGGATGCCCAGTTCCCCACCAGGGTTGGGCTTATTAGGCATTGGGTACAACCCAAATCCAGGAGGGCTGACAGCTTTACTCTCTTTTTCTGGGTGGGGATGAATAGTCGTAGGGACAATGTGACAGGTTCAACTTGTTCACTTATCAGTGGGTCACCTTCAGAGTCGCTTTCAAACAGGCCCGGATCTTCTCCTGGTGGAGCCAGAGTTTCCTCCACCTGTTTTGTCTTCTAGTCCAACTCTCTGCTCAAGCAGGAGACCCTATACCTTCCCAGATAAATGGCTGTCCAAACTCTTCTTGGATTTTCAATATTGCAATGTTCATCAGGAATTGTGATAGAATGGAATTCTTTATTGGCCCAGGAATTTTTCTCTGGTGCATAAGCTCTCAGTGTACATATATATAACAAAGTGATAGGTCATAGATCATAAATCATAGTTACAATAATTAATGATAAGATACAAACAACAAATGATAAATCATAATATACCAATAGGAGAAGGTAGTAGAAAAGATGAGAAGATGAGAAGGATAAAATCAATACATCCCTACTATATAGGGATATAGTGATATAGTGATAGTTTTTATAATAGTTGCCATTTTTACATGATACAAAAGTATGACAGACAGCTAAAATTCCTTCTATCTATGCTAACTATTAATTGGTCAATGGGATGGCTTGCCTCCAGAAGTTATGAGTGTTCCATTACTGGAGGTTTTCAAGAAGAGACTGGACAACCATTTATCTGGAATGTTATAGGGCAGGGGTCCCCAAACCTGGCAACTTTAAGACTTGTGGGCTTCAATTCCCAGAATTCCTTCCATGCTGGCTGAGGAATTCTGGGAGTTGAAGTCCACAAGTCTTAAAATTGCCAAGTTTGGAGCCCTTTGGTATAGGGTCTCCTGCTTGAGAAGAGAGTTGGACTGGAAGACTTCCAAAACCATTTCTAACTCTGTTATACTGTAAATTCTGTAAATATTTGTCTTGGTACTTCCCAACTTAACTTCTTAAATCTAAGAAGCAAACAGCTAAAAGGAATTGGAAGGCTGAGGATTTATTAATTTATTTAGATTTGTTAGAACTGCCCAACTCTAATGCACTCAGTTTAGATAAAAAAAACAGGAGGAAAAGATAATAAATATTCCATCCCCCAGTGTCCCCCAATCACACTTCCCAAATCTTCAAAATATCCATATGAAGTTAACAATTACCCAGACATCATAAACTATGATTCTGAAACTACATTAGATTCTGCTCACAGATTTCAAAAGTGTACCCAATTGTACTTTAGTTTCAGAAGTTTTCAAATAGTTTATTATTGATAAATTGGCCTGAGCACTGAGCACCAAGTCATCTAATGCATCATTGTTTATCCAAGGGTCAATGGCTATGGAAAGCAGAGAGCTATTAAAGTGAACTGTTTTTTGACCATCAGTTTTGAAAATTTTAATGCAAAGGGCTCTTTGATATATCACAGTTTCATTCCCAAAAGTGTAAGGATATACACACATGTGCACATGCACACACGCACATAAGTCATATAAATAGATATAAGCAGCTTGACTAGAAATGGGAAAACTCAGATTCTAGTCCCCTCTTATGTAGGGAAGCTAGCTGGGTGACTCCATGCCAGTATTCTCTCTGAGCTTAAATTGAGAAGTCAATATACATATACTTCCAGCTCTGAGTGGACCAGCATAATAGATTGTGGCCCATAACCTTCAATAAACAGGCCTTCATCCTACAGTAGATTGATTCAGGCTGGTGAGATGCATATTGGTTAAATATCAGTGTATACTATTTTCAATTTAGCAAAGTACAGGAGGAACATTTTTTTCAAGCAACCTGTGTGAAATATGAGTTTGATGGCCTACAAAGAAACTGTCATTATGTTAATGGGAAGTTGGTTGGTTGAGAGTGCGATTCATTTGTAGAAGATGAAGCAAATAATTTCTCTATCTTCTTTATGGATAGAGATGGGTGAGGTTTGTTGAATTTCCCCAGAAGGAGATAACATTCTCCAGCAGTTTCTCATAATGATGATAATAGAAATTTTCTAGCACATATTATGATGTTTGTTTCTGTTTTGGAGGTTATTTTTTTATTTTTTTATTTTTAATTACATTTATATGCCGCCCTTCTCCGGAGACTCAGGGCAGCTTACAATTTTTGGGATACAACCCAGTGTGCTCAGCAATAGCCTTCATTCCATTGTATATGCCTGCTTATTACTAAGCGGCATTTTTACAAAGTCAGCTAATTGCCCCCAACAATCTTGGGTCCTCAATTTACCTACCCCAAGAGGATGGAAGGCTGAGTCAACCTTGAGCCTGGTGGGATTCGAGCCTACAGCAGTTGTAGGCAGCTGGAACTTAAGTGCAGGCAATTAACAGCCTGAGCCACCAAGGCTGTTAATGAAAGGAAGGAGAGTTGTGTGACGAAGAGATGTGATATAAATGTAATAAATAAATGCATTAAAATGAAAAAGATGCTGCTATTAAAGATGGTAACAATGGCAACTACATTATCAGCTATCTATTCATTTGTATCCTTCCTTTGTTCTATGGCATTATGTGCTAGAAGGCAAATAGTGGCCACCACAGAAGAACAGTGAATATGTTCTGCTAATTCTGGTTCTCCTATATCTTTGTTCTATCCAAAACTGTTTTTTTAATTCAAAAATTCTGATAGTCCAGATATTTTGATCATACTTAGTTATAAGCTTGTTTAGAAAACAGGGCATATTTTCCCCCAAGCAATATTGATTGTTACTCACACTCTTTCTTTACTCTCGGATGTCCTTAGCTACAATCAAATACTGACAATTATTTATGCATGAGCATAATATTCAGACATTCAACCCTGAATACAAATATGACTATTTTATAATGTTTTACTGAAAATATCTTGCTAAAATATTTCTGGCATGCATGAAGGTGCAGACTTGCCAATGTTTTACTAGTATAGCAATATGATATGATAAAAAGCGTATTCCCAGTTAAAATAAACCTGGATAATTTTCTTTGACCATCCAGGTAAAATAAAAGGAGATAATGGAGTGGAATAGATCGGACTGGAATAGAAGGATAGATTGGGATGGGATGGGATGGAATAGAATGGAATGGAATGGAATAGAATAGAATAGAATAGAATAGAATAGAATAGAATAGAATAGAATAGAATAGAATTCTTTATTAGCCAGCAATTTGTCTCTGGTGCATAAGCTCTCAGTGTACATGCAAGCAGAAAGTGACAAATTATAAATCATAAGATGCCACCAACAAAGTGATAGTCATAAGATGCTAATAGGACAAGGTAATGGAAAAGATGAGAAGGATGATAGTAATACAGCCCTGTTACATGGTTACACTTCCTAGATGATGGAATCCTGAACTAGGCTTATATCAAACAACAAAGTATGGGTGCTTAACGCAATTTATTAATGTGTTTTGATGTAACCAAACACTTCTCTCTATATAATATTCAAACAATATCCTAACATATTCGGTTTTCACTTTTTTGCTGCTTTCGGAATTTTCTAAGGCAATTTCATTTTTTTATGCAGCAATGAATAGCAAAAAGAGGGAAGTTATATTCATTGGCTTTACTTTTAACGGAGTAGAAAATCACTATTACAGAGTAAATGATATAGAATGGTATGATTGGGGTTATCAAAGCATTTGGGAAGTGTGACCCTAGGGATTTTATATGTGGGTTTAAGAATGATGGTGCTTATCTTTCCTTTATTTGGGAAAGAAATCTGTCCTAGGGAATACAGAATATCAAGTTGGAAGGGATCATTGCTCAACCAGGAGACCCAATTCCTTTCCAGACAAATGATTTTCCAATTTCTTCTCAAAAACCTGTAGTGATGGAGCACCTACAATGTCTGGAGGCAAGCTTTCCACCGATTAATTGTTCTCACAGACAGGAAATTTTTCCTTAATTCTAGGTTGGATCTCTCTTTGATGAGCTTCCCTCCATCTGGTACTTCTTTTAGAATTCTTTTTGTTTAGAATTCTTCTCTTAGATCAGTAGTTCTTAATCTTTTCTTCATCATGGACCCTCGTTAAATACCTTTTGTGGCCATGGATCATGGCCACAGACCCCCCCCAAAAAAACTTAACTCAATATTTAAATCATAATCTCTCTTCATGGATCCCCTGTGATGACATCTTGTCCCACTCAGGGATCTGCAGACCACAAGTTGAGAACCACTTTTTAGACTCTTGAAAATCTGCACTAAAAGGAGTCCACATGCAGGCACTGCAGAAAATGCATATTTAGATAATTTATTTAGAGATAATGAAAATGAGTGTGATAATTTATTGTTCCCTGTGGAAGATTTCAGGTGATTTTAGAATACTGCTAGAATGTCCTTCTATTGTCCTTTAAGCAGCAAAGTTTAATCAGCAGGATTAACTTGGAGCTACCCAATTTTCCCCTTTTTTTCCTGTTGCCCTCTTTGGTAGAAGACTTCTATTTTAACTTTACCCACTGGGTCTAATTTACAGTGCCTATATTCTTTCTGCTTAGGGCTGACTCCATTAATTTCCCTTGTGAACCTCAGGAAAACATAGAATGAGGTACTTCTTCCTTTGGAGATCTGACTTCTTGTATTTCATAAAGCTCCACAAGCAGCAATGGAAGAGTTATAATACTTGCTTAATAGTTAAGAACATCCCAAATGTCACTAGCATGCAGGAAGGCTGCAATCTTCTATAAACACCACCTACACAATATTGGAGACCTTAGCTGAGAGGCCATCCACAAATGATACATACAATTCTGCCTTACGCCTACTCCTTTGTACCTGAGAAATGAAATGTTTGTTACTGCTGACATTTCATTTGTCATTCTCTTTAGAAAAAGGTTTTAGTCTTTCAGTTCTGCTGAGAGGAAAGGCTCCATGTTTCTCCTCCAGAGGTAATATTATATGAAACGTCTGTTACTTTATACCATGCATTCTTGGGTCCTAAATAAACATTCATTGAATGAAAGTAGAAATCAAGATTAGAGAGTGACTCTTTATGGAAATACATAGAGGCAGACTAACTAGAGTCAGATCCAGCATATTGCAACCTGTCTCGCTGCTTCCTGCATCTTGGAAGTTCTCAAAACTGCTTCCAGACAGCTATAATACTTTGAAGAAAAGAGCAAAATGATGGACAGTTAAAGTCATTTTTCCAAACAGAATGAACCAGCATTCCCTGCAGTGGAAATAATAATATTCAATTGTCTTGAGAAAAGGAGATCTCCAAGAAATAGAAGAATAATAGGAAAATAGTAAGTGGATCTGATAATACAGGTAGTCGACAACTTACAACAATGGTCATAAGTCACTTTTTTCAGTGTCACTGAATAAGTCACTGAAAAAAGTTACTTTTGTTCATTTTTCACACTTACGACCTTTTAGTATCGCCATGGTCATGTGATCAAAATTCAGATGCTTGACAACTTGACTCAGATTTATGACAGTTGCAGTGTCCTAAGGTCATGTGATCACCTTTTGTAAACTTCTGGCAAGCCAGCCAAGTCAATGAGGAAGCCAGATTCACTTAACAACCATGTTAGTAACTAAACAACTGTAGTGTTTCACTTAACAGCTGTAGCAAGAAAAGTTGTAAATCAAGCTGATTTACAACCTATTTGTAAACCTATTTAGAGTAATAAAACAGTAACATATTTTCTGGGATCACGCCATACAGTGAAATCAAGACATTTGTTAAGTGAGTTTTGCCCCATTTTAAACCTTTCTTGCCACAAAAAATTGGATTCAGTTGTCGTCATAAGTTGAGGAATATCTGTATGGAATACCTAATTATTTTAAGGCTTCATTTAGATAATAAGATTATGCTGATTCCTAAAAGAACCTATTTCCTGGGATTACGCCATACAGGTGCTGAGTTCACAGAGCATACTAGGCCATCCAGAAGGACAACAAACATTAATTGTAATCATGCTGTGCAAATGCAGCCAGGATATCTAAATTGCATGATTAAAAGGATCTAATTAGATTGCTCAAAATGGCCAATTTTGGTAAGCCAGAAAGAACCTGTCTGCCCCTAATAGACCATAATTACAGCCAAACATTTGTATATTCATTCATTCATTTATATATTCATATATATATATATATGTATATATATATATATATATATATATATATATATATATATATATATATATATATATGTATATATATATATATATATATATATATATATATATGTATATATTCTTATTCTTACACACGCACACATACATACACACATCAGAGTTAACACCTAATGCAATAGTGAACAATGGTTCTTGCAATTATGAATTACTGAAAGGTGATTGCTTTTCCATAGAATTTCTCCAGCATCTGCTGTTTTAAAAGAGATTCTTTAACTAGCTGAAAAGAACATCCTGAATGATTATGTCCAATTATTAAAATCCAGTGTTTATTTATTGCTTATTTCTGCTCCTGCAGCTTACAACAATGTGTGAAATGTGGAAATAAAGGATAAATTCGCATGGCGAATTAGTTAAGTAAATCAATTGTTGATGGGCTACAATACACAGTAGGATATTTCTAAGCATGTATAAAATGAACTATTTTGGGAATAAAATGTTAAAGCTAATTCAGAACATTTCATTTTTCCTTTGGACCATGCCAATCCAGTTATACCAGGGATTGTTTTCTGAGTTAAATCTTCAAACCAAGAACAGTTTGTGATGTTTTGGACATGAAACTGATTTGTTTCTGGAACATGGTACAACACTACTAATTGTTACTATTCAGGGAGTTAAAACATCTAGAAAATATCTCAGGAATAGGAAGGTCTGGAGGAATAACAGAATGTTTCAAAGTTCTCTAGAATGTTCTATCTCCAGAATAGTACATTCTTCACATTCCCAGAATTTTTCTTAAAATGTCAATAGTAGCACCCACACGAAAGGGGAAAAAACAGTTATTGAAATATGAAATATTGAAATTCCATACAGGAAAAAGTATAGTGGCCAAGCCTCTAGCAGTCAAAAATGGAACTGTGGAAAAGAAATTTTAAAAAATCCTAAAGTAAAAAACAAGGTAATTATTGCCAAGTTATTTAAATCCAAATGGAGACAGATTGGCTGTATTCACAGAACATACGTAGTTAAATCAGGTAATGAACTAGCAGATGTACTTGTACAACATGCTAACTTTGGTTAATTTTAGTTAGTATACGTGTATGTGTGTGTTCATGTACATGCTAAAATATTATGTAAATTCAGCCTGTCTTCTTAATTTGCATGATGTCAGCCTAGAAAATAGATTAATTCAGTATCTAACTATCTGGGCAGAAAAAAATGGGTGAGTGGGTTCTTCAAAATATGTGATATTGTTTTCTTAAGAGCAGGTCTTCCCCTTGTAGTAATGTTACTGAGCCCCCACCCCACTGCAGGAAGGAGTTTACTCATGATCAGAGGGTAGTATTCAGCAGGTTCTGACCAGTTCTGGAGAACCAGTAGTGGAAATTTTGAGTAGTTTGTAGAACTGGCAAATACCACCTCTGACTGGCCCTATCTATTCTCTGCCTCCTGAGTCCCAGCTGATCAGTTGGGTCTTCTTTTGTTGCCCTGCACAGGAGAATGGAGCTAGAAAGCAGATTAGTGGAGTGGGGCAGGGATGGGGTTTTGCAGTATCCTTGCCCTGGAGTGGGGTGGGAATGGAGATTTTACAGTATTCTTCCCCTGCCATGCCCACCAAACCATGCCACACCCACCAAGCCACACACACAGAACCAGTAGTAAAAAAATTTGAATCCCTGCTCATGATGTCCTCCTATCCTTCGACATTATTATGTGACAACTTATAAAGCCCTAAATGGCTTGGGTCCAGGGTACTTGTGGGAGCACCTCCTGCCAGCATCACATTCCGATTGCCCCATACGCTCCCATAGGAGGGGCCTCCTTGGGCTACTGTCGGTTAGGCATTGTCGGCTGGTGGCCCCCAGGGCTAGGGCCTTCTCTGTGGGAGCGCCTGCCCTATGGAATCAGCTCCCCATGGATCTCCGTTTGGCCCCTGATCTCCGCTCCTTCCACCAAGACCTGAAGACCTGTCTGTTTCAACAGGCCGGTCTGGATTGACCCGAGGGGAGGGCCATTTTAATTGTTTTAATTTTTAACTGTTCGTTAGACTTGTATTTGTTTAATCTATTTTTATTGTAATTGTTCGGTTTTTTATTGTTCTCCGCCCTGAGTCCTTAGGGAGAAGGGCGGCATACAAGTAATAATAATAATAATAATAATAATAATAATAATTTATAATATTATTATTATTATTATTATTATTATTATTGAAAGAATCTGAAACCAAGGAGCTCACAGAACATTGGAACAGATATTATACATCGAAGGACAGGAAACTCATACGCCCTCAGCCATCTCATAGCCAAATCAAATGCAAGTGCAGATATAAAGAATTTTACTCACATTTTCTCTTTTGAAAGATGCATATATTTTCAATGCACATATTTTCTATGCACTATCCAAGGTTTTTTTTTGATATGGTACTCATTGTACCAATAATCACTAAGACGATCTCAGCTGGCTTATGCCACAATCTTTTAACAAAACTATTTTTTCAACTATATGTTCCTAACATTTTATTATTATTATGGGCACATCTTAATTTTTAAAGACATTGCAGTCAATGTTACTACCTTTATTGTCAGAGTACAACATGTGTACGATGAGATTGGCTCATTTTTGTGACTGTGTTACATTGTTGTTTATGATCAGTTTGTACAATCTTCTTGCATGAACTGAATATATGACCTAACCTTTATTACACTTCTTTGCACACTCTGCACATTGAATCGTTTGATGATTTCCCCCCCCCCCCAATTCTGACCTTGATTGCATTAGTTTGAATAGCTTGCTCTTGAGCAGCTAAATTCAAGCCTTCTATTTCTTTTTTATTATTATTGTTCTAGTTGTAAGCCATTGACTGGTTTGATTTTTACCTACCCTGCCTTCTTTTGTAAAAATCAACCTTGTAATACTTTTCCTTGCCAGCATGCTGTTTGTGTTTTTATTACATTATTTCAATATACCTGCTTTGTATCTTGTACATTCAAAAAGTTCCAGTTTTCAATTAATCAATGTTTATTCTTTTGCATTTAGGCTTTTGTTCTGAGCTGCAAACTTGGCAATTTGGTTGCAAATGTTTGCAACCAAATTGCCAAACTCGGAGCTCAGAACAACAGCCTAACTACCAGCTTGAACTTCTAATATTCAAATACATTCCTTTGCATTATCAGTCAGCGCATGCTTTTCTTCAACAATTTCTTTGATTTGAAGTAAACCTCTGCCTTCATTTCTGCCAGGCAGATATAATCTATCAATACTGCAACAGGGATGATGAATAGTCATCATTTTTCTTGTTTTTCACTCCAAACTGTCCAGTTAATAATTCCAGCAGTGTATTATATCACAGGTTTGGACCAGGTATCGATGGCTTTGATAGTATTTCCACTGTTCAAGTTTGTCTTTAGCATTTTTCCTCACCCTTGGATGTATCACATTTTAAACTTGTCCATGCTTGTTGTTATCCCACTGTATAATGCTTGGATACTTGTAGGCTTCATCCTGATGGTTTGGCCATTTGGCATTTCAATCCCGATTTAATGCTATTGGAACACATTTCTCCAGGCGAAATTCCATTGCTGTATCTGTGCTAAAAATGCTGACAGTGTTTGTCATTCACTGGATTTTAATTTCTGATTTTCCATAAAGCTTCCAATCATGCATATAAAGCAAATATGAGATTTTATGACAAGTAGAAGAGTGATAATGAGTCACCCTGGAAGATGCCTCTCTTAATGTTGACAACCCCGTATTTTTCATTTCCAAATACCAACTCTGTCTTCCACTGCTTCATTATTTTTTCTATAAACATTTTAATGCTTTTACTGACACCAATTGTTTCCAAACATTCCATGATCCTACTGTGTAGTCATGAATCAAACACTTTTTATAATTAATTCAGACCATATGTAAATGGTTTTTCCCCCTTATGCAATTCTCCAAAACAATTTTATCAATCAAAAGTTGATGATTCGTACTTCATTGCATTCCATTTTCCCAGTTATTGTTGTTAACTGTTCTTTTGTGATTTCCAAAGTATCTTCAATCTTTTTGGTGATAAGCCAATAATTTTGAATTAGGCTTGTCTTCATCCCTACATTCTTAAATTTCTGCTGTTTCATATTATTGAAATTATTCGCTTGTGATCTTACATTCTTTATGTTAGTTTCCAGTCTCATATTCACTTTCAGCTTTTGCTGTTCTAATTTTGATACTCAGTTCTTCTGTATTCATCAATGCTATACTATAGGGAAGATAATGGGTCAATTTGATAGATGTTATTTTAATCCTTGCAAACACCTTATTCACATCCTTCATTGTAATGCCAGGTCTTTAGGGAATATTACTTTCAATACTGGTGTTCTGTTTCTCTCTAGCTGTGTTCTGCATACACTATAATTTTCTCTTTTAATATTTTCATGTCACAGGTTCAGTTCAAAGGTTGTTTCAGTGCAGGCCTATTCTGGTTTTGTTGTTATTACTTCTTCTATGTTATCATTTCTGTAATTGGTATCAGTTGTTTCCTCTATATTTCCAACTGTTGTTATCTAAGTTTCTTCTACTGGTCTATTATTGTTTCTGGGTCTTCCACTTTTATAATATTTCTAAATCTCTTCCAGTTCTGCATCCCTGAATATATATTTTTTCCTGATAATGAATCTCCTTTGATTTGCTAATTGTTTTTCAGTGATATCTGAATTTGGATAAATTCTTTTCCACAGTTCAAACTTTAAGTAGTTGACTATAAGTAGCCCTCGGGTTTGTTTGTTTTTTGTTCCAATTTTTAATAGCAGACGTAATGGTATATGTAGGATTCTTTTTCTGGTTTTTTTCACATATTTGTCTGGTTCTTTCCTAAGATCTGTCTGACATGAGTGTCCCTTCCGGTCATCAGAGCACAACAACCCCCTCACCCACGACAAGGGGATATCCATGGAGGGATGATGATGTAGTCTTCAATTTGATTCAAAATCTGGAACTGGAAAAAAATTAACAGTTCAAGTCCTAACCAAGGACCTAAGTGTCATGCCCCTGTCAGAGTCTGAATCTGAGGAGGAAGACAAATAGCTGACAGGGAGTGGGAGTGTGGCTCTGTTGGCTCTGGAGGAAGCTGAAGAAGGGCAAAGTCCAGCTGGGCAGAGTAGGGGGAGGTAGAACAAGAAAGAGGGAATTCAGAGGAAGACCCAGGCCCACCCCCTCTTCATCCTAGGGCACGCAGGGAGGAACAGAGAAGACAGCAATGTGGGTTGCGTGGTTTATGGGGAGGAAAGGGCCCTGATTCCCTTCATTAGCCACACCTAGGAATGAGAGTTTAAAAGAGATGCATGCTGAGTGCGGCAGCTGCTGGGAGCAAACATGAGTTTATCTTGTGTTGACTTTGCTTATCTGTGTTCCTGATGTCTTCCCAATCATGTTGAGTTATTGCCATGCCTTCATGTCTGGAATTCTTGCTCTTGCCCTGCCGAACTAATTACCTCATTTTGCCTTGATTGGACTTATAGTTACAGTTTTCGTTGACCACATTTTGGACTTGATTCTCTGTAGTCAAAGGCTGTCCTGGGAGAGTTTTTCTCCAGCCAGAAGGTAACCAGGACATTGGGGGCAAAGTTGGAGATAATAAAGAGATTCTTATTGATTATCTGTGTTGCCTTTGTGCCATGCCCTGGGTCATCACATTAAGAGCTGTTAAGGTAACATCTGAGTATATATTTATCATCATCATCATCATCATCATTCTGCCCAACTTCCAATGACTCTGGGTAATAGGACTTAGTTATTAATTTCCTGAACATTCCTGATAGCCTCCATAAATCTGTTTCAGTTCATCCAGATTTTTCATAAAGTGTGGCATCCAAAACTTGACATGATTCTTGAGATGGGATTGAGTGATTTCTTGCGAAATAGAAAGCATATATTTACAGGAAAGTATATATTTGTGCAGGCTAACTTAATGTTCACTTTTTTGATGGCCATCTCACAGTGATGATTCATATTCAAATGAACTATTGCTCTAAAAACATATTCTAAAGTACTATTACCAAGCAGATATCTTCCATCTTATACATGTGTATTTCATTTCTGAAGAGGACAAAGCTCAGACATCAAAGAAAATTGAAAGTTAGATGAAAAGGAAATTAGAACAATAAATGCAAGAGGATGCAAAAAAGGGCAAAAGAGGTAATTATATACTGCTAATGGAAGATTTGAAGGAAAATACAAAAGAAAAAGATGAATAAACAAAATGAAGGAAGAGACATCAGAAAGGACGAACAGACTGAGAAAGATATTGAGGACAAGTAGAAGAGGAATGTATAGTTTTCCCACTGTTCTTGAACACAGTTCCAAGCTGGATTGCTGGAAATTGCAGCTCAATAATATCTGTTTACATTAGAAATACTTAAGGAGATGATGAAGTTTAAGTGGACATCAGAAAAAAAATTGGCAAAATTGTGAGAACTTTGGAAACAGCAGAGAAGGGAAGAAAAAAGAGACAGGTAGATCAGACAGTCAGACAGAGAATTGATGTCTAAATGAAGATTAAAAGGGACCTCTTCCCATTTTTAAGGAATGGATATGTTTAGATTCAACCAATTAAATGCACAACCTAGCCATGTCTGACTTCCCAATCTTCTTGTCGTATGACAACCAAACAGATTTTCTATGTGTTGGTCTCAATTAGAATAATTAGTTTTGACTAGGACTCTCTTGACCTTTTTCTTTCACTTACTATGGGTTATAGTAAAACAGCCCTTCAAGTCACACATTGTAAGTCAAGACCTTCAAGTCACACAAGCGAGTGATCAGACAAGGAGACTTGAACTCATTGGTAGCCTCACATTGCAATAAACAAGGACATACATTCAATTTTGCAGCTACTGAGATTATTGGGCAAGCAGGGACAAAAACAATGATTGAAGCCTGGGAAACAGACCCCTCATCAGTCAACAGCAACTCATCAGTGCTGATTTATCACCAGCTTAGAAATTACTTAGGAGGCGAGGGCTTGGCAGCACAGGGATACAACAAAGCCAGTGACATAATAGCCAGCCATCAACACCCCAGTCAACATCTAAAAAAAAACCACACACAGAAGGCACTATATAAATACCACACATAGAATTGCTCACAAATTGCTAGAGGGAAGTTCCCTGAGGATGGGCTCCAGCATGAGTGTGAAAGCTTGGACGACTAAATATCTTGTCTCAGTGACTGACCCAGACTGGACTGGACAGTATAATGACTTGGCTGTACTTGCAACTCCTTTTAGGTTTACCTTCAGAAAACAATAATGAAAGACCATTAGGTAAACATGGGACTGCAATGAACCTGGAGGAAAAGCAGATTGATCATAATACATTCTTACATTCTGCATTAATACATTAATGTCATCTTCTTGCAATTGTATCCAAAATCCTTAAGAGACAATGATGTGGCATGAAAACAAAAGTTATTCCAGACTCTTTTCAGTTTGTGTGCTTCCTCTTACAATGCAAGTGGCCCACTGCACAAAGAAGTGATTAATGCAGAAGATTTTCAAAGATGTATTTCATATTGTTGTAGGATGTTCCATCTGGTTGTCTGTCTAGGAATCCCTCAGCAAAAATTATATACTTCCTAAGTGTAATTATTTAGGTTTTTGAATGATGCATTTTATCCCAGCTACTCTATCATCAAAGGTTCTATGTAGATTGAAGCTTTTCCTTGTCATCATTCTGCATTTCATTTAGTCTTATGCTCCATTTATAGTCATATAACTGACCCAGTTTTTAGAAGTGCATCTTCAGAAATGTCTTGTTATATGTTCCCAATTAATAAATACAGCTACAGAACTTATAATGTGTTAGGCAAGCAATCTGTTTTCTGTTATATCTACATTACCATGATGGCCTCATTGTAGCCATCTTGGCATGATGTCCTCCTGCAGAAACTGAGCTGAGGTTGTCATTAGAATATCTTTGCATGGAATTAGTGGGAATGCTGGAATTATACCATACTCAATGCTGGCAAAGCTACCTAGTGTAGACTGTATAAAGAAGCAGAAGAAACAGTGGCTCATGCAATAAGATTGCATAAACTGGTTATCAATAATGACATAACACAGTCACCTAAATGATTCACCAAATAAAAAATTGATGGGAACATAGAGTTGGAAAAATAGTTGATAATGACCAGAATAAAATATTGTGAGATTTTCAAATGCAAATTGATAACATTTTGGTTCATAACACACCAGGTTTAACTGTGATTGCAAAGCAAAAAAAAAGTATGGATAATTGATGTGTAATACCAGGGGATAGTAGAATGGAAAACAAAGAATTGGAGATCACAAAATATCAAAATTTGAAAATTATGATAGCAGTGTTCCAATATTTGAGTGCTGCCACAAAGAAGGGGTCAACCTATTTTCCAAAGCACTGGAAGGCAACACAACAAGTAATGGTTGGAAACTAATCAAGGAAAGAAGCAACCTAGAACTAAGGAGAAGTTTCTTGGCAGTGAGAACAATAAACCAATGGAACAGCTTGCTTTCAGAAGTTGTGGGTGCTCCATCACTGGAATCCTTTAAGAAGAGACTGGACAGCTACTTGTCCGGAATGGTATTGAAAGATTATGGCATAAACTGGCCATGGCAATCTCAATGGTCACTGGCACACTAGATACCGTACCAAATTTTTTGGGATGACATAGAAAATCTGCATATTGAAAAGATGTCCACTGTCAAATATATAAGACCACATTGCTTGAAACCACACATATACTGTATTGATACATTACAATCTTAGATCCTTGGGAAGAACTCAATGTGCATAAAGGCCAACACCAGCCAAAAATTTGACTGCTGTGATTTCACAAAGTTGTGTATATAATTGTATTGTTGTACATAATAATAATGCTTTAATGCTTCCCTTAAAAATCTGTGATGGAAATAAGACATTTATTTAATGAAAAGTTATGAAGGGCCTTATAAATGGAAAGCAAACAGTCCTTGGAATTTACAATGTTATTCACTAAATTCCCTGAAGATAATCTCAGAATTTTTCTGTACTTTATTTGTCCAGGGAAGGAAACTTTGGAAGATTTGCCAACTACATTATTGTTAACTCTATAAAATTATTTCAGTAACTTCATCTTAATTGATCTATTAGTGCAAATTGTGTCCATGGGGATTAATAATTTCTGTCAGTCACATATAGTTTTAAACCGTCAACTGTTGGTGATTTGGCTCTTTGACCTTTTTAATCATCTTCCCAAATAACCATGAATTAATAGTGCTGAAAGGATGTTCAAGGTTCTTCAATGAAAAGGCCAATAAAATATGACATCTGTCATAAAATGCTTCACTGGCAGATGTAGGATGTTTTTACATGCACTTCTTCGTGGATTTTGAAGTTCTTAGTGAACATTTCTAAAGTGAAACAAATGCATTGCTATTTTCCATTATTCCATTCTTTTATTGTAGCTCTACATTTTGTTCTTTCTCTCCACCATCAATAAATAATCCTGATGTGATTTTCATGTATGCTTTTCAGTAAGTCTTTTTGGTTAGAACTTTATTGGTTTGCCTGCAGTGATAGAACACTGCAAAAACACTTTAAATCAGATGAACTTGTTAAGAATTACTCCCTAGATATTGGCAGTAATTTTTTACTCCCAATTTTATTTTCATTGGCCTTTTCATTGAAGAAGTTTGAACAGTACCAATAGTCTTTGACTTATGGTCACAATTGCAACCAGAATTTCTGTTGCTAAGCAAGATGGGTGTTCAGAGAGGCAACCCAATTTTAGATCTTTTTGTCATAGTTGTTAAGTGAAACTGCCGTTGTTAAATGAATCACATGGTCATTAACCAAAACTTGATCTCTCCCATTGAATTTGCTTGAGAAGGTTAAATAACAATAGTAATAGCACTTTTAGACTTATAAACTGCTTTACAGGGCTTTATGGTCCTCTCCAAGTGGTTTACAGAGTCAGCATATTATCCCCAACAATCTGGCCTTGGAAGAATGGAAGGTTGAGTCAACTTTGAGCTGCTCAGAATCAAACTCCTGGAGTGAACAATGAGTTAGCCTGAAGTACTGCATTCTAACCACTGCACCGCCATAGCTTTATGGTGATCACATGACCTCAGGATGTTGCAACCATCATTAATACATGCCAGTTGCCAAGCATCCAAATTTTGATCACAATTCATTTTTGAGGCTGCAACAGTCATAAGGGCAAGGACACAGGTCCATAAGTCATTTTTTCAGTGCTGTTGTTACTTCAAATGATCACTAAACAAATAGTTGTAAGCCAAGGATTACATGTATATTATAATGTAACATTATGCCCAACAAACTGGGTTTGGTTTATCAGTAATAGAGAGCATTGAACTTGTTTTTTAAATAACAGGTGTGAGAAGAAATATCCATCTGGTTCAGTTCCAAGCTGGGAGAAAGACACTGGAAACATGGAGGCTGATTGGAAAGATGGTTTAATGATGAAGCAGAACAACATGGAGTTGAGAGTGAGGTTTTTTTTATACCTTCTCTTGGGCTTTGCATTTGAGCTTCCTGTTCCTGTGCAAGAACATGTATTCTATTGATTGTTGTAGGGGTTATGTAAGGGTCATAGCTGGCTCTATATGTTATCTGAGCTCCTAGGTTTGGTTGAAGTTTTCTGGGGTTGGTGCAACTGAGACGATGCAGTGAAGGGGTTTGTGTTCTGAAAGGGTGTTGGGCAATTCCTATTGTGGCTGAGGGCTAATCCTCCCTTTGTTCAGACCTTGCTGTAGGGAATTTCAAAATATCCTGTCTTGAATGGATTGCTGCCTGCAATGTTTGCTTCACCTATGAATAGAGCTATCTATCTCTTTATCTCTTAAGTGCTGATATCTACTGTGAGCTATTAAGAAAGGTGGGGACTGCTTTCTCCCTCTAAAAAACATATTTCTCCATTTCTCATCCAGGGAAATGTAATACTCTGCCTTTTTAATATTTCCCAAAATATTTCATTCTTCTAGAAGAGAGGTGGGTGCTAACTTTCTACAAGGGAAGGGTTATTTCTGACCTCAAGTCATAGTGCATTTTTTTTAAAAGTTTCCACTTGGCTTGAAAAATAAGTGAGTAATCCACATGACTTAGCAGATCATGCTTGGTTTGGTATATCAATAGTCACACTGACCTGTTTTAAAGCTGAGAGTTGACGTTGTTCTCTGTAATCTGGCCTTCACCATCTTTCCATGGTTCATTTTCTGAAGTTTTGTCAGTTTAATCATTACACTGTTTTGGCCAATCTACTTGGTCACTTTCATTTGCTAAAAGCTCATCAGAGCCTTGCTTGCAGAAAAGCACCAAAACAAAGAAGACTTTTACAGATTTCAGACGTCCCTCACTGCTGCAGTCTGAGTCACTTTGTTTGGTTGGAGTGGGTTATTTCTGGACACAAAGGCTGAATGTTTAGAAAAGAACAATCCTTCCTTCCTTGGAACTTCTGTATTGTTGTATCTGAATACTTAATGAGGAGCAGAGAAACAAGGCTTTATTTTAATTAGTTTCCATATCACTGTCTCTTTAGAGGTTTCCTCCTCCCACTTATTCCTTTTGACTTGCCCTGAAATTTTAGGAAAGTGGGGAGGAGGGAAATGAAAGGAAGCACACAAAGCTGGATCAGTCTATGCTGGTTTGTCCTCACAACAGCAAGCTATAAAATCATGTTTAGGGAAGGGGAAAAAACAGAGAAGATTAAGGGAATGCAAATATCCTTCTTTACTTCCTAAATAAGAATACTGTTGTGAGAAACACCCCCTACTAGAAGAATGAATTTTTTTGAGGAGTAATAAAAAAGCAGAATATTATATTTCCCCCAAAGGGAGAAATGGAGAAACATGTTTTTTAGAGGCAGAAAGCCTCTAAAGCCTCTATATTTTCATAATAGCCCACAGCAGATGTCAGCTCTTAAGAGATAAAGAGCTTATTAAAAGAAGAAGCCAACTACCTAGATGGCTCTATTCATAAGCAAAGCAAATACTGCAGGCAGAAATTCATTCAAGACAGGATATTTCGAAACTGCTTGAGCAAAGTTTGACTGGTAACAAAGGCAGAGTGATAGGTTTAGAAGCAGCTCCTCACCCAAGATCCAACACAGGACGAATGTCATTAGCCACAGTAGGAATTGCCCAACAGTCTTTCAGAACACAAGCCCCTTCATTGCACCATCTCAGAGCAGTCCAAACTTCAAAATCACAGAAACCTTGGAACTGATAAACAATAAGCCAGAGGTTGACCAGATTAGCTCAGACAAACCCCATGGATTTGCATTTACTCTTTTGCCTATGGAGCCAGCTATGACCCCTACATAACCCCTACATGACTCCATAGGAATCTGACAACAGCCAAATACAAAGCCCAAAGAAGTATAAAAACCCACCCACTCTCAACTCCATTTTGTCAGTTGTCCAGAATCACATGTGGTTCTGCTTCATCAATAAACTATCTTTCCAATCAACCTCCAGTGTTTCCAGTGTCTTTCTCCCAGCTTGGAACTGAACCAGATAGATTTTTTCTTCTTCCAACACTGTATTATTGTATACTGGAGCTCAGGTGGTGCAATGGTTAAAGTGCAGCATTGCAGGCAAACTCTGCCCACAGCCTCAGTCCTGATGGGGCTCAAGGTTGATTCAGCTTTCCATCCTTCCAAGGTCGATAAAATGAGGACCCGGATTGTTGGGGATAATATGCTCACTTCATTTTCACTGGCAGAGAGCTCGGGCCACTATAGGCACCCCCAACATGAGTGGTGTCAAGCTGACCACACCCATTCTGGCCACACCCACCTGGTTCACTCAGGTCAAACACAACCCTGATGCAGCCCTCGATGAAATCGAGTTTGATGCCCCTGTCATAGTTCATTAGAGGGCTTTCCATTTGCTTTGAAATGGATAAATCATCAAACGTGGATCAGTCAATGCAATTCCACCCCTTAAAATGCCTTGTGTGAAATAGATTTTTTAAAACTTGTTTGTATGGGTATCCAGAGGTTTCCATCTTGTAACGTCCCTTATCTTGTTCTTCTATGCATGACCAAGATGGAAGATTCCTCAACTTTGGAGACTTTCAATCCTCACTGAAAAGAGGAAAAGATCCGAACCTTGCCACTCAGGTGACATAGAAGGCTGCTGGGTCCCAACCCCACAGAGTATTTCTCTAACAAAGTTAACCAAAAGAAAATCAATAATATATACCACTCTCCCTATTCAGAATTGTGACAACAATATTTCTGAAAGTTGGGTGAAATCAGAAGTTCTTACTTTGAAAAAGAAAGGGTCACATTTTAAAAATAACTTGTGTTGGTAAAATTTAGGTGTCAAAGACTAAAAGTAAGATGATTTAAAACAAGCAAAAAAAAGAGGATTCTTGAATAATCAGCTTCACAGATGGGAGATTGTACTCAAAGTCTGTTTCAAGACAACATGAAGGTAACTGTTTATCAAATGTTCTAATTTTGTGAAGCCTGTAATAAAAATGATGGATTAGAATACTATTCTACTAACACATCATCCCACATAACACTGTTGCCAATTTTTTAAAATTTATGGACAGAAAAAAAAAGATGTGGAAAATAAAGTCCTACTTCCCTCCTGGGAACTATTTAAAAATCATGGGATACCAATGTTATCAGAATCTATCTTTGATTTTGTATGTTTATCCTGTTATCGGTAGTTAATTGAAGATTTTGCTATGAAATTCTGTGGAAAGATATTGGCCTTCAATTTCCTATTAACCTAATGAATGTGGTGAAATATAGACTGAGATCACCCATGATAATTTGTTTCTGTTTATAAACAATGGTTTATATCTTTATATTCTGTGAATCAGGCCACCATAGTTTCCTCAACAAATCACAGTTTGTCTAATGATTAAGGCACCAAGAAACCAGGAGACTGTGAGGTAAGCTATTCACGTCTTGATATGAGTAACTCCCATGAATTGATTTAATTGTCCCGAATGGTAATGTACAATCACACTAAATTCAGTTCCCAATTCATTATTTTTGGACTGCAGAGTCACTGTTCATTTTCTCCATAAAGTACCCAATATCCCAAGGATATCTTCAGGATAGCATTAGCATCTTTTCTATTGCTCTAATGGGAAAGATATCCCATGATTCTAGAGCTGGAGAGGTTTTTGGCAATGGAGATCTATGATTTTGAGCTACTCTTTCTTGCCAGCTCTTTTTCTTGGAGGACCAAATAAGCAAAGTACCATAAGTCCATTGATTGGGTCTAAGTATCCCCACTACATGGCTACCTGGATAGAAATGCGCTTAATAATATATAAGTCTGGATTTGTTTGGTTCTGAAATAAACTCCTGATGTTTAATCGACTGGATTGATTAATGCTTTTTGAGAGTTTCTGTTGTCAAGGGAACCCCACATTTACCCAATGAAGAACATTGTGGAAATAGAGCCATGGACTGGACTCATATAATACACTCAGCTAAGGCAGCCACTATATTAATCAGAGTATTTACTGTTAGATTTGGTAGCCCAGACATATTAACTCCTTGCAATCTGGTGATTTAAACATCTACATACTGTGCAAGAAAGACAATGAAGGAGAATATACGTGTCCCAGGATAATGTTGCAGGATCCAATCTGGGTCAATCACCGGAACCAAAGGTTTAATCTGCTGAGCTTTCAGAATCATGCTGGAGCCCATCCTCAGGGAACTTCTCTGTAGTTCTCTAACACATTCTGCTAGAGAGAAGTTCCCTGAGGATGGGCTCCAGCATGAGTCTGAAAGCTCAGAAGACTAAACCTCTGGTCCCGGTGACTGACCCAGATTGGATCCTGCAAAAAAGACAATCAACAAGCCAAAAAGGGGACAAAAAGACCCTTCCCCACCAGCAATGAACAGCTGTGATTAACCCCAAGGTTAACATCAGACCAACAATCAAAAAGTAAACAATACCCCAATCAAAGAACTATCAAACAAGCTAACAGTAAACAACCCAACCAAAGAACCACCAAAACCATTCCCACCAGCACTGACAGAGCAAGCCACCAGAATATAAGCTGAGAGCAAATCCCACTCCTTACTAGCATTGATAATGTACCAAGTTTGGGTAATGAAATGTCTGCAAGGAAACAACCAAGCTCAGAGAGCACCAAGGACCCTTCATTCCAAATGTTGGTGACACAGATTTGATAGCCCTAATGTTGCTCCACCTAAGATCTATAGTATGAGCTGTCAGGATTCCAGCAATCACCCTAATTAAATCATGATTCTCGAGCCAAACTTAAAAAATGTTTTCTAAATGTTTTATGAGTTGTCATGAGCATTTTAAACTGCTCATCTACGCAGGGCAGAACAACAGAAAGTAGCTTAGTATGCCTAATTCCCTTTATGTAGTATAACTTACAACCATTTGTTTAAGAACTATTCGACATTTACAGTGGCACTGAAAAAAGTGACTTATGAATGGCCCTCATCCTCAAGGTCAAGTAATCAAAATTCAGGCGCTTGGCAACCAGCTTATGTTTAAGATCCCAAGGTTATGTGACTGCCATTTGTGACCTTCTAGCCAGTTTCTGGCAAGCAAATCAGTGGGAGAGCCAGGTTAGTTTATCGACAACGTGATTCAATTAACAACTGTTTAACAACCATGGCAAAAAAAGGTTGCAAAATCAGGCACACCTGTTCTGTCCTAGGCTTCCCCCAAAAGCACTAAGCAAACTCTATGTCTCAGCAAAACCTCTTTTATTAAATGAATGTGAATTTATTGCATTCACATTCAGTCAACAGCCTGGCAAACAGTCTTGCAAAAGTATAATTATTAGCTCAGACCTTATCTATCTTGGAAAGCTGCTCGGTAAATATTTCCACACACAGTGCTGACAGGGAAGGGCTGGGCACAGAGTCTCTAGGTTACACAGACAAATCTTCATGAAATGTTTCCTGCAAAAGCCTCCTCACCTTTTGCTCCTCTTTTAATCCTTATGGGAGGGGCCATTCGTTGTCCACCTGTGGCTTTACTCTCACGTTGACCCTGAGTTCTTAATTGTTCCTTCCTTTGGCAGCTCTGCACCTGCGCAGGCTGGGAACTGGTTCCAGAAGCTCCCCCCCACTCACTGCTGTCCGAGCCTGAAGGCATCTGATGACTGCCAGCCTGCCCTGGCCCCATCTCTGCCTCTGATGCAGAGCCCTTGTCCGAGTCTTTCTCAGCCTTCAGGACTGGCCCAGGTTCCTCCCCAACCTCCTTGCTGTCCGACTCTTCTGCCAGCTCCATCAGTCGCCGGTGAGCCACAACATCACCTTACTTAACAGCCACCTTGCTTAACAACAGAAATTCTGATCTTTATTATGGCTATAAGTTAAGGACTACCTGTACAATATTTCTTATAAACGATGAATAATCTTCAAGCTTCATAGATAGTTATAACAGCAGTGAACTATTTCTTAATTGTTCTATCTATTTAAAAATCGGGATGAGCCTATTTTTAATGCATCATATGTCCATGCTATTTTAGAAATAAACTAATATCCTTTGGTCTCCTTTGTTACTTACCATGTGAACATCGGTTGTATATTTTCCCTTCCCCTTCTCATTTTACAGTTAGTCAGAATAACAGAATAACAGAGTTTGAAGGGACCTTGGAGGTCTTCTAGTCCACCCTCTGCTCAAGCAGGAGACCGTATACCAGTGGTGGCTAACCTTTTTGGGCTCCTGTGCCAAAAATTGTGTGCACACTTGTGTGCCAGCACCCAGAAGGCAATGCACACCCCCACACACACCCCCTGCGCATGCACATGCAATCCCCCGCCCCCTTACCTGCACTGCGCCTCCCAGCTGATTTTTGGCCTGTTTGAGGCCTTTTTTGGCCTCCCAGACTTGAGAAAAGCCTCTGCAGCCTGAAAAATAGGCCCATTTCGTCACTTATGGTATTTCCAGAAGTGATGAAACGGGCCTATTTTTCAGGCTACAGAGGCTTTCTTCGAGCCTGGGAGGCCAAAAAAGGCCTCAAACCAGCTGAAAATCAGCTGTGAGGTGCGCGTATGTGCAGTGAGGTAAGTTTGCCTGCAGCTTGCATGCTGGCACAGTTCACCATCATGGCCCTATACCATTTCAGATAACTGGCTGTCTAGTCTCTTCTTAAAAGCCTCCAGTGATGGAGCATTCTCAATTTACGACCACAATTGAGCTCAAAATTTCCATCACTAAGCAAAATACAGGTAGTCCTCAACTTACAACAGTTCATTCTGTAGACCATTCAAAGTTACAATGGCAGTGAAAAAAGTGACCATTATTATGACCATTTTTCACAGTTACAACCTTTCCAGCATCCTCATGGTCATGTGATCAAAATTCAGATACTCAGCAACTGGTTCACATTTATGACGGTTGCAATGTCCTGGGGTCATGTGATTCCCCTTTGGCAACCTTCTGACAAGCAAAGTCAATGGGGAAGGTAGATTCACTTAACAAACGGGTTACTAACTTATCCACTGCAGTGATTCACTTAACAGCTGAGGCAAGAAAGGTCATAAAATGGGGCATTAACAAATGCCTCACTGAGCAACAGAAGTTTTGGGCCCTATCATGGTCATAAGTCAAGGACTAGCTGTAGTTGTTAAGTGAGTTTTGTCTTATTTTACAACCTTTCTTGCCACAGTTGTTAGGTGAATCACTTAAGTTGTTAAGTTAGTAACACAGTTTGTTAAATGAATCTGGCTTCCCATGTCAAAGGATTACAAAAGCTGATCTCATAACCCTGGGACTCTGCAATTGTTATAAACACAAGCCAGCTGCCATATGCCTGAATTTTGATCACATAGCCACAGGGGATGCCACAATGGTTATAAGTGTGGAAAAAGCAGTCTTAAGTCACTTTTTCAGTTCGGTTGTAACTTTGAACAGTGACTAAACAAATGGTTGTAAGCAGGGGTGGGCTGCTATGGGTACGCCCCAGTTTGGGTGAACCTGTAGCTAATGTTATGGCTGGTTCAGCGAACTGACAAATCCCACCCCTGGCTGGCCCCTCCCACCCTGCTCTACCCCCTCCCATCTCTCCTCTCCCCTCCCAGGAGTCTCCACATGGCCCATTTTGGATGCAAGGTAAATGAAGGGCCCCTGTGGAGGGTCAGGGAGGGCAAAAAATGGGCTTCCTGGAGGCTCCGGAAGGCTAGAAACGAGCCTGTTTCCTGCCTCCAGAGGGCCTCTGGAGCGCCTCCAGAAGCCAGGGGAGGCTGTTTTCATCCTCCCAGAGGCTTGAGGTGTCACTGCATTTTTTGAGGTTTGTCTGCTAAGCTCTCCTAAGCTAATATTATAGCAGGCAGGTGTCTGCTAGCCAGCACTGTGTTATCTTGTCTCCATAGTAATGAGATAAGAAAGTCTTGTGATGTCTGAGTTTACTGTGCATGTCTTTAAAAGTTTTTTACTTCACTTCCTGTAACTTTCCTTTGTTCTTTTTCTATATGCCTTGGTGTGAGATTAAGCTGCTGGTATGTAGCTCATTAGATTTTCTTATTTTTGTATAATAAAAATGTTTCTTAGATTACTTTCTGGGTCTAATTTTATCAGAGTTGACAGCAAAGAAAAGCACGGTCTATCATCTCTAATTAGCAGTGATGTTTGGAAGATTTTTACTCCCTGACAAATGGAAGGTTTTTTTCAAAGCCTGACATGAGGAAAGCCTTCGTAGCCTGGGAGGGTGAAAAACGGGCCTCCCGGAAGTTCCGGGAGGCCAGAAACAGGCCCATTTCCAGCCTCTGGAGGGCCTCCAGATCCTGGGGGGAGGCCAATTTTGCCCTTCTGAAGGCTCAAGGAAAGCCTCCAGAGCCCAGGGAGGGCAAAAACGCCCCCCACAGTGGTGCATGAGGCTGATTATGCCACACCCACCATAACCATGCCCACCCAGCAACCAGGCAGAGAACAGCTGAAAATTTTGAACCCCGCTCCCGGTCGTAGGTCAAGAACTATCTGTATTGCAAAGGTGCAGTGTTGCCACACACTTCTTGAAAATAAGACAGTGAACACAGATTTATGAAAAATAAAGGCATTCTTGGGATGGACCAACTCTACTTTTAAAATTCTCTTATCAGAAAACCCACACACATTAAAAAATTTTATTGAGAGTTTTAACAACAATAATAAGAACTAATACAAAATAAAATAGAACTAGAAAGGAGAAAGAGGAAGGGAAAAAGAAAAGAAAAAGCTAAAAGTACAAAGAAGAAAAACTAAAAGGAAGGGAAAGGGGAAAAAAAAGAAAAGTAGAAAAAAAGAAGATACAAAGATTGGTACAATGAGGTAGCTTCCAATCTTATTCACAGCAAATACAAGCACAATTATATTTTGACCTCTCTCTCTAAGATTACATCTTGACTGTCATCTTTCTGTAGTCTGTCTTCTCTAATAATCAAAGCTATAAATTGCAAGTTCATTTCTTTTCTTTTTTATGCAGAAAGTCCGTAAGGGGTATTAGGAAAGCCATTTTAATGAGGTGTCATAATCCTTTTTATGGAAGACTAACTCTGATTTTTGTTTTTTGTTTTAAAAAAGGGTTTTATGCTACTGTCACTGGGATTTATTCCGTACAAGGGATCCATAAATCGGAATCATCCTAATTCATCTGAAAGCCTCTTTAAATGGGTAGTTTTCAAGTTTTGCCTAAATTAATGTCGACATTCAAAATAAATTTTCTGCATATCCATTTATTGGTTGCTTTCAGGCGAGGGATTATATTTCTTTTACAAAATATATGAGAATATTTCAGCCTTGGCTTTTTCCTTTTGAAACCCTGGAAAAATGCCATGGGCTCTCATAACAATGTGGGTCTTCATGTAGATGCTTCCTTTCTGCATTTTTTGAGTAAGTATACAACTACATATAGTCCTCAACATACATCCGTAATGGAGCCTGTCCATTATGATCATATGTAGCAATGGTTGTAAAACAAATTGGTTCTTTCTGGCAGCCCCCTAAAAGCCTATTGCCTATCATCCTCTTGGGCAAAGCATGTGAGCCATTTCCTTCTTTCCGTGGTCCATGAAAGTACATCTATAGATAGATAATAAAGTCAAAAAAAGGTGAACAACATTTTTACAGAACTATAGATATATTGAGGCTGGGTGTGACAAGGAATGGCTGGGAGAGAAGGGCCAGGCGAAACACCCCTTGACGTGAGTGACATTGAGTTGGCCACACCCACCCAGTCACATGACCCCTGCTTTCCCTGCTCTGCTGGGCTGGGAGGGCGGCGGATGTGCCCCGAAAGGGAGTGGGAAAGCAAAGGCTTTCCCTTCACTTTTCCTCCACTTTCCCTGCTCTGCTAGGCTGGGTGGGTGGATAGTCACGCTGCCCCCCCCCCTCTGGATTGGCCCAGCACCCTACCTTGGCCTCCTCCCGCCCGGAAAGGTCCCGGGTGGTGGTGGGGAAGCACGGAAAGGCCCCGCGCAGTGGGCAAGGGCTAGCACGACTCGCAGGTTTACCTGTGAGCAGGGCAGGCAGATGAGGGTTGCTCAGTTGGGGCGCAGGCACCACATGGGGAAAGTCAGGTTAGGCAAGCCATGAGAGCCCAGCATGCCACATAGGAAGGGAGGAGTGACTGGGCAGGGCGAGCAGCAGGCAGGTGAGCGGCGTGAGCGGCATGAACGAGCATCAGGTGGGTGGGGCAACTGAGCAACCAGTGACCGGAGAATAGGTTCAGGGCATGGCCAGCCAGAAGTTACTAACGGTTCTGCGACCCATGCCCAATCACCACTACAGGTTCTCCAGAACTGGTGCGAACTGGTTGAATACCATCTCTGACTGAATGCCTACCAAAAGGCTTCATTTGCACAATTACCTACCGTGATTACCCATTAAAGCAACCTTTAACTAACCAAAAAGGCCAGATATCTGCAAAATATGAAAGCATAAAGACACAAACAAGCTTAGAATTAACCAGACTTGACATTGTGTACTATCTTAATTGATCTGGTTAGATGCATTTTATAAACATGGACATTATGTCTTCTCCATCTTCTGCAGAAATCAGCAAATATCCTTTGTCTAAACTTGCAATAAATGATCCTGTCAGTTCTGTAAGAAGTCTGTGCTCATATATACATGCAAGGTAAACTACAGAGTGTCAGACTCCGTTCATAGAAACTTTGTCAATAAACTATTTTACTCACAGTCCTTTGTGGGTAGATTCGTTTATTTTGACTCATTTCCTCCCAGCATGGCAACAATGGTTATTCCAATCAAAGCCAGCGCTGAGAGCATCTGCCTCTCAGCGCATTTTATTATGCAGTCCCACCCCGTGCAGCTACCTAATATCTGCCCACCCATTAGTCCTAACCACCTCCACCCCACAATACTAAACATGACTAATAGATCACTATTGGCAACTTAGTTCCCTCCCCCGAGCTACACACACCCATCTCAAATCCGCCATTAAAGCAAACGTTCTGTCTTGGTAAAGTACGAAACCCCCCCTTTTTTCTCCCAGTGAGCCTCCATCAGCTGGGAAGGGTATGTGGCAGTAAAACCCTCCCCCAAGTAGTGTTTTTTTTAATTACATTTATATGCCGCCCTTCTCCTGAGACTCAGGGCGGCTTACAATTTTTGGAGCACAACCCAATGTGCTCAGCAATAGCCTTCATTCCATTGTATATGCCTGCTTATTACTAAGCGGCATTTTTACAAGGTCAGCTAATTGCCCCCAACAATCTTGGGTCCTCAATTTACCTACCCCGAGAGGATGGAAGGCTGAGTCAACCTTGAGCCTGGTGGGATTCGAGCCTACAGTAATTGTAGACAGCTGGATCTTAAGAGCAGGCATTTACAGCCTGAGCCACCAAGGCTCTGCTGATAAGGCAGAAACCCTCCCACTTTTTCTCCCAGTGAGCCTCCATCAGCCAGGAAGGGTAGGTGGCAGTAAAACCCTCCCCCAAGCAGTTCTCTGCCGATAAGGTAGAGACACTTTGAGTCGATATGGGAACTGCAGGAGTGAAACTTCTTTCCTCGTTCAAGCCAGCATATCGGAAATGGCAGGATCTTTGGACTCTCTCCCCACCTAAGATACTGTGTCGGGCTTCATACCAGACGACGAGTCGGTAAGATCGCTGAAGCCTGACACAGAGATAATTCCATTATCACGTCATTCTGCTTTCCCAATCTTGTCTTAAGTACTATCAATTCACACGTGACAACTGCAAAGTGGATTACAGAGCTACCTGTCTGATGCCACCAGCCTAAATCCATCAAACATCTATTAAATAGGATCTCACATTGGACTTGAACTTGGTCTCTGTTGTCTTTGATAAGTAATTTTTTTCCAATTTTTGTTAACACCTTCTACCTCTTTTATCCCATTTCTCCCCTGGCTGTACATATCAGTCATTTTGGCTTTCTCTCCACTCTTGTGGCCCAATAGGAAGTTACTAAGAATCACAGGAAGTTCAATTTTGAAAGAAATTAATCATAAAAAGCAGCAAGATTTTTCTAGTTAATCATCTATCATTTCTCTTAGTACAGGTAGTTCTCAACTTATGACAGTTTGTTTAGTGACCATTCAAAGTTATCAAAAGTATCTATTCAGAAGCTACTCATTGTTTAATGCTAGAAACATTGAGGATTTAAAAAATCAGGATCCGTCCTTCAAAATAAATTGTTCGTTGGTGTATAAAAAAATATACAGCATAGTCTTATATAGATTTATTTAACTGCAAAGAGAATGTTCTTTGGAAGGACAGATGCTGAGGCTGAAGCTCCAATAAAATATACAACAAAAATAACCTGATTCTAAATGTTGATAAAACAAAGGAGACCATTGTAGATTTTACAAAGAGCCGGTGTGATCATACTCCACTCAGTATCAAGGATGCAGCTGTAGAGCTGGTCAACAGTATTAAATATCAGGGGGTGCAGATTACTAACAATCTGAATTGGTCTCTCCACACGTCAACCTTAGTGAAGCATGCAAACCAGGGTCTGCATTTCCTGCATCGGATGAGGAAAGCACATCTTTCTCCTTCTGTCCTGGCCACTTTTTACAGAGACACAGTTGAGAGCATTTGGACAAACTGCATCACTGTTTGGTGTGATGGCAGCAATGCCTCAGATAGAAAGTCCATACAGAGAGTGGTAAGAACAGCCGAGAAGATTATAGGAAGCTCGCTTCCTGTTATTCAGGATACCGCTTATAAGCACTATGTGCTTAGAGCTCAAGACATTGTTAGAGACCCCACCCACCCACTTTCCGGTCTGTTTCTGTTGCTTCCTACTGGGAGGAGGTTTTGAAGTATTTCTAGCAGGACTACCAGATTCTGTAATACCTTTGTTCCCTATGCCATCCATCTGGTAAACTCACAAGGTTCATTTTTCTTGCCCTGTACATGTATCCATCTGAACTAGACTGTGTTGTTTCTCTGTGTCATATATGTGGGAATATGCATAATTTTGTATTTATTTATTTACTTTGTCATATTTATGTAGTATATATTGGAGATGGTGACCTTTTGAGAGCTATATGCAATGAAATTTCATTTTAATGTATGCCAATTAGTGTACATTTAAAGTGACAAAAAGGTTATGCTAAGTTCTAATAGTTTGGCTATCTAATGAGAAGAGAGGAGTCAATGGAAAAGAACCTGATGCTGGGAAAGATTGAAAGCAAAAGGAGAAGAGGAGGGCAGAGGATGAGATCAGAGGTGGTATTTAGCAGGTTCTGACCAATTCTGGAGAACCAGTAGTGGACATTTTGAGTAGTTTGGAGAACCAGCAAATACCACTCTGACTGGCCCCGCCCCCATCTATTCTCTGCCTCTCGAGTCCCAGCTGATTGGCTGGGTCTTGCTTTGTTGCCCTGCGCAGGAGAACGAAGCTGGAAAGCAGGTTAGTGGGGTGGGCAGGGAATGGGGAATTTGCAATAACCGTCCTTCCCCCAGGAGTAGGGATGGAATGGGATTTTAACATTCTCCTGCCATGCCCACCAAGCCACACCCACCAAGCCACACCATGCCCAACAAGCCATGCCCACAGAACTGGTAGTAAAAAATTTTGAATCCCACCACTGGATGAGATGGTTAGATAGTGTCATCGATGCAATCAACATGAATTTGGACAAACTCCAAGAGACAGTGGAGGACCGGGGAGGGGTCTGCCATGTTATGGTCCATGTGGTCATGCAGAGTCAGCCACAATTTAGCAACTGAACAACAATAACAACAAACTGCAAAGAGTCCAACTTAAGTGTATAGTTGCAGCAACATTTTATGTGCACTGATATTTTGTAGGTCCATTAATCCTTATACCATGATTAATGTGTTTGTTTTGAAAATGTTGCAAGAATATTCATTGGGCAGGTTAATATGATTACCCTACTGGAACTACTACATTATGAATAAGATAACTCCCTTGAGGTAGATCAATGGTTATGTCCAATGGTGAGCCATTCTATACAATCTACCATTTCAATTCTGGAAGCACTTTTGCCATGGAATTCATTTTATTAATGAGTTGCCATTGACTTCTTAGGCAAGCTGAGTGGGGAATTCTTTTTTTAAAGAATGGATAATTGCTAAGCTATCCCTTAAAAATAAGGTGAGATTCTTTTCTACATTTTTCAACCCAAATTCAGTTTGGGAAGGAAGCTAATAAAAACATCATGTAACCAACTGCATTGTTGGAAGAAATATCCATCTGGTTCAATTCCAAGTAGGGAGAAAGACACTGGAAACATGGAGGCCAATTGGAAAGATGATTTAATGGAACAGAACCATCAATCACATGGTTCCGGTGCAGCTGAACACATGGAGTTGAAAGAGAGAGAGAGAGAGACAGTGACAGAGACAGAGAGACAGAGACAGAGAGGTATCTATACCCTCTCTTGGGTTTTGCACCTGACTTTCCTGTTCCTGTTCAAGAAATGGATTCTATTGGGTGTAGTCAGACTCCCATGGGGCCATGTGGGGTCATATTTGTTTATATCAAGTTTGGTTGAAGCCTGGATGGTGATGCAATGTCCCCAGGTGTGCCATGTGGTGAGCTCTGCTGATAGATAATCCTATTATGTCCTGGAGGGTCATGTCTTAATCCCATCACCCTGGAGCTGAAGGTCTTTTGTCTTGTAGATAGGCTGGCCCAGTCTTTCTTAAGGGGCACAGAATATCTGCTGGGGGGTAGGAAGCTGGGGCTCTGAGTTTCTGTCTCCCTTAAGATTTCCATTTTTCTTTTAGGGGAAATATAATATTCTGCCTTTTTAAATATTTCTCAAACTATTTCATTCTTCTAGGAGGGGTGACTTCCCACAGTAGGTTGGCCCACATGTCTAAATCTCATATGAATTGGAAAGTGATGGCCTATCAGGGACCTGGAACAACAAATAAAAGTTAGGTTTCTGTATTTATTTTCTTCTCTCCTCTGGTGCAGCCAGTCTGCATCATCTGCCAGTTGTGTTAAGAGAATGAACAGACAGTAACATAATAATCTTATAGGATTAGCCAGGGTTTGCATTCCAGTAAGGGAGCTTTACATACCATGGGACTGTGGTGGGATGTTGGCAACTTAAGAGAAAAAAAATTGGAAGAATGGAAAACAGTGGAAGAAAGCTGTATAAATCATGACCAGGAGACTAGATGAGGTCAGCTGAATGGAAGCAGGGTAAAGGAGGGCTTGCCAGTTCATTCTAGAAATTCCTTAAAGAATTAAAGGGGAAAGACCATAAAAGTTCAGATACAAAAAATGAAAACAGATTTTTTTTTAATAAGCAAAGACACTTTATCTGCTGTTTGTTTCAATCCAAAAATTCCAACAAAGGGAACTCTTAAAGCCATCATGTTTTACCAGGATAGATCTGTAGCTTGTAACTTTTGTGGGAGGGGAAATCCTTCTATAACATCAGAAGATCTGGGTGACAAGAACTAGGTGATCTTTAGATGGTAGCAAAAGGCTAGTGTTTTATAAGTCCATTTGCCATCTAGTTATTTGCAGCTGAATTTGGTAGTCCTATTTCATTACTTTTTTTTTATCCAGACACAATGCTACAAAAGTTGAAAGTATCTGTTTCTCAAGACTTCTTCCTTGGACATTTCTTCCTTAAATCTTCTGTGTGATTATCAGCCCCTTGTTGAACAATCCTTTCTACTTTCTGAGAATAGTGATAGCCTAGGGACTTGGATTATTACAAGAGGAGAAAAAAAAATCATCAGGGAGAAAAAATCTCTTCTTTGCCCACATTGCCACAGGAGAAGCTGCATTAAGAATGGAATTCATTTGATTCTGTTGATGAGAGATTGTGGGGATTTTCTGTACTGATGCTTCTACATCTTCCCCACTGGGATTTTTATCTTGTGAGAAGCTAACTAGGAAATTCCTATTCTAGGAGTCTGCAGATCATTGAAGAGGCACGTTGTGATGCTGTGAAGCAGAACTCTGGTTTCTAGTTAGCTGAGTTGCTGCCCTGTTTTGGTTTGCTTGATAACACAAAGTCATGTATAGGCAGTCCTCGACTTAACAATCACAATTGGGACCAGAATTTCCATTGCTTATATCCCCTAGTGGGATATAAGTTTCTGTGTTTTTATTGTACACTGCCCAGATTTGCTGTGTGAGTGAGATGGATGGTTTCTAAATCTGATATATAGAAATAAATAGATAAAATAAATTCCAATTCAAACATACATCACTTTATCAAGGGCCAGTTGTTTTGTAATCCCCTGCAAATCTAGTTGCATAAATCTACTTCATGCTTAATCACAATTTAATAAATAAATCACAATTGGCTGGGTTCAGGAAAAACACTGAACCACAAATCATGTTGAACTAGACACAGAGAATATGATCACACAATTTAGAAAAAAAAGAGAGCTAGTTGCATTATGGCTTAGTATGTTGACATAAGTCAACCAAACCAATTTACATCCAAGGTAACCTAGTCAATAAGTCACTTGACAGTGAGATGAATGGCATATACATTTAATAATTAGATAAATTAATTAATTAAAATAAGGACATGTATTAAGATTGGAAGAGTCTGGCCTGTGGATCTTTAAAATTGACCCAGGAGATCAAACTGAATGAAGAGATTTAAAAAAAGAATGAAATCAGTAAAAAACAATGGAATGGTCATTTCTTGATTGAAAGGGTCTTGGTTATAAAATATTTTAAAGTGCTTGGGGAGGATAATTATATCAAATTATTGCATAGGCACCTTTCATTTCTGTGCGACTAGTTATTCTAGAACTCTGTTATTGATTTATTCCCCCCAGCTTAATGTGTTCAGAACTAGTTAATGTCTGATTGCTTTGGGAAGGGTTAATTCATTTCTTAAATAATTTCTTTCCCAGCAGGATGAGAATCATTATGCATTAATTGGACAACCTATAAGGCCTCGGGGTTTGGCACAGGTATAAATGTACCCGTTGATTAAACAAAAACTCAAGATTAATTATTTTATATAGCAAACCCTGCCAAATTGGCTGAGCTACATTAATTGAGAACCTTGGGTAACAACTTGGTTTAAGTATGACTTTTGTTTATTTTTTTTCTTTCTGGAGATTGAGAAGGATGCTTCTTCCCAATGAACAAATATTGCCAAACTGCATCTAAAAGTTGATGGACATTTTGGTCTTTTCATTGATGGGGACAATATCATCAATCTTACCCCCATCACTAATGGAAAAAAGACTCAATTTTAGATTCCAATGGCTGTGTTTATATATCATTCTAAACCTGGATGGACCTTTACAACCTATAGACTTCAACTCCCAGAATTCCTGAGCAAGGCATGCACTGATGATGTTATCTAATTTGGGTAATGAGACATCTGCAAGAAAACAACCAAGCTCAAACAGCACCAGGGATCCTGATTTCAATTCTGAGCTACAATATTCTCCTTTATTGATTTCTTATGATCGAAATGTAACACTAGTTATTTTTTTCCAAAGTTGTTGTTCTCATTGTCATCGTTGTCATCATCATTGTAAATGCTGAGGTTGTGCTATACCTGAACAAGGAATAATCTTATTAGGTTAGGTCTCCTGTTGTACATTTCCAATATTGTGTGTTAACCTCTATGAATGGAGGCTCTCCATATCAAAACTGTTAAGAAATCACTTCCCCCTGTATTATTCAGACAAAAACTACCTCCCTGACATTTAAATTCTAGAATTTATATTCTATAATGATAATGAATGTGACAATAATAACAATGATAAGCAATTTCTTATTGTGTCACATCCTTTCAATTATTTGTTGAATGCTAGCCTATCCTCTTCCATGACCATTGGACTTCTCAAGAGTAAACAATTCTGATTTTTCCCCCTTACAAGACTTAGTTTCTAGTCTCCCATCACCCTTGTTGCCTTTCTTTGTTCTAGTTTATTTGGGTGTAAAGCAAGGATAGGCTGCTGGGGGTTCACAGGGGTTTGGGGGAGCCCCTAGCTAAGATTCTGTGCAGTTTGGAGAACTCCCAAATCCCACTCCTGGCTGGCTTCGCCCACCCCACCCAGCCCCTCCCTGGAGTCCCCATGCAGCCCATCTTGGATACAGGTAAGTGCAGGGCAAATGCAGAGTCTCAAGGAGAGTGAAAAACGGGCCTCCCGGAAGTTCAGGAAGGCTGGAAATGGGCCCATTTCTGGCTTCCATGGGCCCATTTCTGAGGACGCCATTTTCGCCCTCCCAGATGTTCAAGAAAAGCCTCTGGAGCCTGGGGAGGGCAAAAATGCTCCCCCTCATGGTGCAGGAGGCTGACTGGGCCATGCCCACCATGGCCATGCCCACCCAGCAACCATGCAGAGAAACCTTTGCTAAAATTTTGAAGCCCACCCCTCATGTAAAGTATGGTTTCCCGGACAGAACTGAAGATAAAAATGGGATGTGTCCCACCTTGCAGAATAAAATAGAAAGAGGACATTTCCTGATAGAGACAGACAAAGCTCTCCAAATCTGGAAAAAGTACATAGTTCTGTGGATCAGGATTCTGAAAACTCTGGTGCTTTCTCTAAAGACTTTCATGTTGAAATGACAGAAATAAAATTCAGGCATTCAGGTTGTGGAAACCAGTGATAAGAACTCACAGGCACACAGCTGATGACAACCACAAGGTACGTGCACAAATATTTTTGTAACTTCTGTACTTTATCTCGTGCAAGGAGTATTCCTGTAATGTAACTGAGAAATCTATATATGCTTGCTTGAAATTGCAGTCAGGGTTCTTCCAGCCTTATGGGAGGACCCACTTTTTTCCAGTGCTAAATAAACAAGTTATTAGGAGAGAGAATCTGGAATGTCTCTCTTAGTTTGTGCCAAGACACACCCAGATCCCTGTTTAACAGTTCTCAATGCACCCCACATGTATGTAACTTTCCAGGTTTTACTGATGCTGAGGGAAACTCTAAGAAGATTCTAGTAACATCTTAATGTATTGGCAGGTGAAATTTAAAACAGCCTGAGGGCAGGATATAGTGAAAGAAATATGCAACAGTGGGAATAACACATTTTATAGGTAAACAGGCAAGCATAAATGAATTTTCACACTAGGTTTTGGAAAAGAAGATTTACTAGGGAAATAAACCTGGAGAATATTACAAGTTCATCTTCTTCTCCCTCATTTCAGTAACTACAGTTTCAGTGTTTTTAACATATTAATCTGGAAGAATAAATAGAAAGGTCAGGGGAAGGTTGTGCATATTTTAAGCCTGAAGAGTTCATGACAGAAAGGGAGGTCATATATATGGAGATATACAGTGGAAGTGGGGATGTGGTGAAGCGGGGACGCAGTGGCTCAGGGACTAAGAGGCTGAGCTTGTCAATCAGAAAGGTTGGCAGTTTGGTGGTTCAAATCCCAGCGCCGCATAACAGAGTGAGCTCCTGTTAACTTGTCCCAGCTTTTGCCAACCTAGCAGTTTGAAAGCATGTAAAAATGCAAGTAGAAAAATAGGGACCACCTTTGGGGGGAAGGTAACAATGTTCCATGCGCCTTCAGCATTTAGTCATGCTGGCCCCATGACCATGGAGACATCTTCGGACAGTGCTTTGGCTTTGGCTTTGTAACAGAGATAAGCACTGTCCCCTAGAGCCGGAAATGACTAGCATGTATGTGCGAGGAGAACCTTTATTTTTACCTTTACAGTGGAAGCAAAGCAGAGCCACAATAAAATTTATTCTTTTTGAAGGATTAAGAAACCTGGAGACAGGATCTGATTAAGAAAGAAAAGAGGGGAAAAATCAAGCATTGTGGCTATATAACATAGTGGAGCATTGTGTCAGTGCTTCTGAACAACACTACCTCTGTGGACAATGAGTATGTGATATAAATCAACAATGACAGATGCTGAACAGAAGTAGATGACCCAATAGGTATGCTGAAGGTATTTTGGTTCATTGACTGATCAAATTGTGTTGAGAAACTTATAGTTGCTTCTAGCGTTTTGCTGGGCATGGGTTGTGTCTCAGCTTCTTGACAAATGAAAGTGGCAGATTGAGAAAATGACTACCTTCTAAAGTCACCAGACCTTATAACCCAGTGTCATGCTGTTTATCAAGCAAAAGTCTCATTGGATTGTAACACTACAGCCAAGTTAAACATTTTTATTGGGCAGTATCACGCATCTTCACTGGAGAAAGCAATTATGTTTGGAAGAGTTAGCAGTAAAAGGAAACCAGGCCATCAAAGAACACAATGGCTGGACACCATCAAAGATGACACAAGCCAGAGCATAGAAAAATTCAAAGAAGCAGTGCAAGATTGAAAGATGTGGAGAGATTTGGCCCCTAGAATCGCCAAGAGTCAGACATGGCTGAATGGATAACATCATCATCACCATGCATGTAGAAATATTCTGTTTTCTTTCAGAACAAAACATGGGATTGAGTCAGAGGCCTATTCTTCTGTCACAAGGGCAAGGAACTTCTCCAGCAATGCTTCTGAGATATGGGATCATTAAAAGTTGCAATTAGTCTCCACTTTTCTCTATTTTTAAGGAAAGAAGTAAAAAATTTCCTCTTCAACTGGGTATTTGAACTTAACTAATAATTCCAGCAGTTTTAATTGGTTTTTAATTATTGTAGTTTGGATTGTTTATACTAGGTTGAGTTTGGATTTAGTTTATATTGATTGCTAACCTTTTCTAGAAGGTAGAAAGGTAGCAAGTATAAAATGAACATTACAGAATAAAGCCAGATGTACTTTAATTTGCCCTTACTATGGTCATAATCAAGTTTTCTCAGGTAGATTTTGATGGGAAAGATGTTCTGTGTGTTATCCATTACTACTGTCTGGTGGTGTAAATTGCAGAGATCAAGTTGGGCCAATATTCTGGCCCAAGATAATGCAACTGTCCATGACAAGATCTGTTATGTATGCAGGTTTGAATGTCATTGGTTAAGTTTGAACTGTTCTTGTAAAATGTCAGAAATGATTGGTTTAAAAAGTGTGGGAAAACCCTGCACTCTGATTGGCTGGCAACTGTGGCTGCTGGCTATAAATAGCAGCCACAGACCAGCCAAGTCGGGTCTGTTATGAGCTGTAGTCACTAATAAACTTCTTCACTGAAGCACTTCGTCTGACTCTTCATGCAAATCTAACACTGGCGACGAAGGTGGGATCCTTCCTGAAGAGAAGATGACGCGGAAAACAAGCTGAGAGAGATGGCTGCGCTGAACACCCCCAGCCCCGTTCGATCCGACGGCAGAAGACTGGGATTCGTATGCGGATCGTTTCCAAATGTATTTGGAGGAAACGATCTCGCTGACATTTCGAGAAGCGGAAGAGGGCGGTCTTTCTCACCCACTGCGTCCAGCCATTTTCAAGATGGCAAAGGCATTGGTGGGAGCTGCAGACGTGAAGGTAATGGACTGGCCCGATTTAGAAAAGTTATTAGAGCCCATTATGCGCCACAAGTATCGTGCCTCATTAAGAGACACAAATTCTACCGTCGGGATCAAGGGAAAATGAAAACGTTAATGACTTCATGGCAAGTTTAAGGGACATTGGGGTGCATGTGAATTTATCAACTTAGAAGAGGCCATGCGCGATCGATTTGTTCTAGGCCTAAAAGACAAGGTTTTGCAGAGCAAATTATTAATGAAACCTAAGATCACGCTTAAGGAGGCCATAGAAGAAGCTTCTTCAGCAGAAGCTACCAAGTCCTCAGCAGCAGCCATGAAGAAAATTAACAAGGCCGCAAGCCATCCTGATGTGGAAAAATCCACAACAACCCATTGCGAGCAAATAGATTCTGATTCAGACTGTAGCGAGGTGGAGGAAGGAATTTATAGACTCAGAATGGAGAACAAAAGGAAAGACCTTGGAAGAAAGAGGCAAGACTTTTATTGCAGAGGTTGGGGGGGCACCCCCGCACTGAATGCAAGTTTTTGATACCATCTGTCTCCGTTGTGAAAAAAAGAGGTCACCTAGCAAGAGTCTGCAAATCATCCAGAACTCCACCAAGCAGAAAGAAGTTTCCTGACAAAGATTTCAAGCCTAACAACTTCAGTGAGAAAATGGGGCGCAATACAGAAGCAAAAGGGAAGAATGAAACTCATCAAACAGTCACCATTGGTCATTCTTCACCCTTAAGGAGCAGAAAAGTACATGTGAAGGTACTAATTGAAGGAAGGCCTTGCCAAATGGAAGTGGACTCAGGCTCCTATTTATCTATGGTGTCATGGGACACTATTCACAGGCTACTTCCCAACATTCAGAAGAAGCATTTCCAGAAGCAAGCACTGACTCTTAAAGACTACCAAGGGAACAAGATTCCAGTAGTTGGAACAGAGAATTCATCATGAATTTCAAAGGCCACACCAAACGTTTGCCCCTGACCATCGTGGACAAGGACCGCCCAAGCTTGCTGGGACTTGAGTGGTTCAATCCACTAGGCATCGAAGTGACTGGCATCAATCATGTGAGCAACACTGAATGGGGGGAGGCCCTGAAGTCTGAGTTTCCAGAGGTCTTCAGCGATGGATTGGGCAAGTATATGGGGACCCCTATCACTTTCAACCTAGATCCCAAGGTGCCCCAATTCGCTTAAAGCCCAGAAGGGTCCCATTTGCCTTAAAGGAAAAAATTGATGCACAATTAGATAAACTAATAGCTCAAGGAGTTTTAGAGCCCACTGACCACTCCAGATGGGAGACACCCATAGTCACACCAGTCAAGACTGATGGGTCAGTGAGAATCTGTGGGGACTATAAGGGGACATTGAACCATGCACTTCAACAGAGCGCATATCCAGTTCCAGTGGTGCATCATTTATTACATTCACTTGGCAGGGGTACAGTCTTTGCCAAATTGGATCTGGCCCAGGCATATCAACAACTAACAGTTGATGATGCCACTGCAGAGGCCCAAACCATTGTGACTCATAGAGGTGCCTTCAAATGTAAAAGGTTACAGTTTGGAGTAAGCGTGGCACCAGGCATTTTCCAAAGCCTTATGGAAAGGATGCTCCAAGGACTGCCAGGGGTAGTGCCTTACTTTGATGATGTGTTAATCTCTGCTGAAAATGACACTCAATTACAAGAGAGACTCAGAGAAGTCCTTACCAGATTCAAGAAAGTGGGGTTAAAAGTCAAGGAAGAAAAATGCACTCTTAGAACTGACAAGGTTGAGTTCTTGGGCTATATGATTGACAAGCATGGCATCCACCCTACAGATGCCAAGGTTCAAGCAATCAAAGAAGCCCCTAGACCAAAATGCAAAACAGATTTGCAAGCCTTCCTTGGACTTATTAACTTTTATCACATGTTCCTACCTCAGAAGGCAACCATTGCAGAACCATTACACAGATTACTTGACAAAAAGTCTGTTTGGGTCTGGGGCAGGAAAGAACAATCTTAACAGTATTAAAAGACTAATCACATCTGATGCTGTACTCATACAGTTCTGTGAGAATTGTCACAGATCACAAACCTTTGTTAGGCATTGTGGCAAGAGACAAACCTGCACCCATTATCCTGTCACCAAGAATGCTGAGGTGGACTGAATTTCTTGCTGCTTATTCATACAAACTTATCCATAAGCCTGGCAAGGACATTGGACATGCTGATGCCTTGAGTCCACTTCCTTATCACAAGGAGGACTTTGAACCTGAGGCACACACCTTTTTCCTAGAAACTGTTGCCAAGCTTCCAGTACACGCTGCTGAAATTGCCAGAGAGACTGCCAAAGACACTTTATTGGCTCCTATTATAGGCTGGATTAAGAAAAGTTGGCCTCTTCAAGATCTACCTCACCTTGCCCAACCTTTTAAATCCAGGCAAACTGAATTATCTGTATTAAGAGGATGTATTTTGTGGGGTAACAGGGTGGTTATTCCTGCAAAACTGCAAAGAGAGGTTTTGGAAATGCTACATGAGGGTCATCCTGGTATTGTAAGGATGAAGGGATTGGCCAGGAGTTATGTATGGTGGCCAGGTATTGACAAAATGGTTGAAAACTGGGTTGCATCTTGTCCCAACTGTCAGGTAGTCAGGCCTGCCCCACCTCTCACCCCCAAATAGGAATGGGAATGTCCTAGGGGCCCATAGTCTAGGATTCACATTGATTTCGCTGGCCCTACCAGAGGGCGCACCTTCCTTATTATAGTAGATGCATATTCCAAATGGCTAGAGGTAATCCCTATGGCATCCACCACAACTGATGCTGTCATCAAGCAGATCTATGGCCTGAAAAGTTCAGAGCAGTGTCTCTCAACCTTGGCAACTATAAGAAGCATGGACTTCAACTCCCACAATTTCCCAGTAAGCCATGCTGTCTGGGGAATTCTGGCAGTTGAAGTTCATGCTTCTTAAAATTGCCATGGTTGAGAAACACTGCTCTGGAGCAGGAGTCCCCAAACTTGGCAACATTAAGGCTTGTGGACTTCAATTCCCAGAATTCACAAGTCTTAAAGTTGCCAAGTTTGGAGACCTCTGCTCTAAAGTCTTATCATTCTCCTACCATGCCAGTTGAAATTTCCCCTTTAAAATTATCCAAATTATCATTCTATTGACTGCTGATTACCCTTATATGCAACAGCTCCAGCACTAAACTGCCAGGGTTATAAGAAAGGCTGAGATTAGGAAAGTCAGCAACTCAGTTTCTGAAATGGATGAAGAGTAAAATTGACTAATGAAGCTCTCTGTAAAATGAGAAACAGTCTAGTTTCTTGGATGTGAAGTGTAGTTAGGAGTTCACACTGCACACCAGCCTGAATGAATTTCCCACCCCTTTCTAGTTCCTGTCCCTTTTTCTTCCTCTCTGCCAGGTTTATATTCTTTCAGGTCTTTAAACAACAATGATTGGAAGGATCAATGCAACAAATTGAATTTTGAAGATGAGTGAGGATGTTCACTCGGTGCTGGCATTACTTCCTGGATTCCCATGTAATGCTGGTACGAAGGTCCTTTCTGCAGTCAACAGTAATATTCCATCACATCTTTTCTAGGCTAGAATTAGCCTACTGTGGCTTGTACTAGCAGTGAAATAAACCTCCCTCACCAGAGTGAAATGGCTGCCAAGGATTTCGGATTTCTGCCAGAGTGAAAGCAGAAATGAAAGACAAGATTTCAAAGACTCTATTCTTAAACAAAGGCAAGCTTAAATTGAAAACAAGTATTTTAAGAACATTTTTGGTTCTCTAAAAACCTTATAATTATAGCAAGTAGTATGGGTCAAAAAGTCATCCTTTAAAACAAAACATGAAGCTCCAGTATGAATGCTTATATATAGGTTATCATCCTGGCCACCCAAGATCTATTACATTTTTACTCTGTTCTTCCTTTTAGATACCACCACTGTTTAATTCTCAAAATAACCATTACAGATATGGGAGAGGCACAATGGCAGCAGTTAAAGACCCTGAGTTTTCAGCTGGAAGGCTCACAGCCTGGGTTGAGACCTGAGTCCTATGCAAGGGGATAAGGTCCCGTTTCTTGTTCCAGCTCCTGCTCATCTAAGCAGTTGGAAAGCATGCAAATGTGAGTAGATTAATAGGTACCATTTTGGTGGGCAAGTAACAGTGTTCCATGCGCCTTTGACATAAAGCAATGCTGGTGATACAACCACAGAAAATGTTTTCAGACAACACTGGCTCCCTCAATCAAGAACTGAGATGAGCACCACACCCTAAATTCAGACACAACTGGACAGGGGAACCTTAACCTTTTTATAGCTAGTAGCAACAGATATTTTTTGAAGATCGAAAGGGATGCACTTTTTATTTCTGATGTTCTTTTTAATAAGCCACAGATGGATGTATCTGATGATGCAGTGATGTTGCCAGGGAACAAGATTGAATCTTTGTGGCTCTTTGTTTGTGAATTCAGGTGGGCTTAGGGAACTTTCAGGGTGAAAATTAGTGCAATTTTTCCTCATGGAAAAAAAGAATATTTGGCCAAATATCAGCCATTTTACTGTTGAATGGCAGGTTGCAATCTCAGAGAGCTGTGAATTGTGGCTTGAAGCTACTCATCCCTGGGCTAAGAAATTAGAAATAGATCATGCAACATGTTTAGCATGCTGAATGAATTAACCCATTTTTGATTCATACAATACAATACAGATCAGTAAGGCTTGAAAACAACAAGAGCAACAGCCAAGATTAACCTAATAGCTTACCATGTAAATACTTCTACTAAAATTTTACCTTACCTGATTAAGTAAGCTGTGTGAACATTGCGACTGGTTAGTAGGAGTTCTTTGGAGGATGTTTTCCATTCTGTTAGAAGAAGCCAGGGACTGAATTAAATGCAAAACATGTACTCCATTAGCATGCTAGACCACAAAAAGCAATGCACACCAAACAAGAAACAAAACCAAGCAAGGTTAAAATTAACAATCTTTAAGCTATCAGTCTATTCATCCTGGTGAGCCCATGGTCAAGTCATTTATTCCCTACATTGGACAACCAAGGATTTGAAAGTGGAAATATGTTATCCGCATTTCACCTGAGATACTCAATTGCAAATGGCCTCAGTTTAAATTCGAGTCACAATATGGAAGAAAGGATTAATTTTTCCCTGTTCCATTTTCCTTGACCTGAACCACTTTTCTTCCCCAGTTTCTCTGTCCATCTCTGGAAAAGAAAACATTCAAGTTTCACATGAGCATTTCAAAGTTGGCCACACAGAACCAGGACGAGCCGAAGGCAGAAACAGATGTGGATACAAAAATTGGCATGGAATAATATGGTTAACCTCTTCCCCTAACAATGTGTCCCCAGTCCAAACCTATGTCTCTGTGTGGTTATTTGTGTCATTTTAGAAAAAGCAAAGCATTCAGCCATACAATTTTGTCCAGATGCACTCAAATCCTACCAAAACAGATTATCTGTTTGGACTGATAAATTGTCCAAAGACACAAGGGCATGTCAGGAATTATCAGATCTAGTTTGTAGGAGTAGAGGGTGATGTCCTTTTTATGATGAACAAAGCAGAAGAAGAAACATGCCAATATATGGAGCACAGATCTTGTTCAGTTGCATTTATGAACACTGTATGGTGTATGCATTTTAAATTCTTGTGAATTCTCCCCAATAATGTTTTCTTCATGCTATTTTTAATCTTTATACCAGTATCCAGGGGTGGGATTCTACCGGTTCGGCCCAGTTCTATAGAACCGGTAGCTCCGAAGAGCAGCTGACACCGAACTGATTCTCTCAAAAGATCTTCTTTTCTTCGGTTGGGCCCGTCTGCCCACCTGGACTCTAGGCTGTCCTTTATTCTTCTCTTAGTTGCTTTGCGCGGCACAGCTGAGTGCTGCGGGTTAGCAGGAGATGGTGATTGCTTGCAGGAGAAGATACTTTGCAAGTAGTGTGCACACGCGCGTAGCACATATTTGGAGCATGCGTGCGTGCAAAGTACGCACTCACCAAACCGGTTGTTATGCCAGCAGGATCCCACCCCTGCCAGTATCTCAGCTGATTGAGATGTTCCTTGTTGTCGTCTGAGCTGCAGTGGAGTTTCCTTTGGCAGATCATAGCATGAAAAAGAAATTAAAATCTGATTTGACTTCATTTCACCCAAATCATAATCTGGTTCCTCATCTGTTGAGTGGGAATCCTCTGGATAGGAGCATGACAGCAACCTGTTGGTAATGAAGGAAGCAGCTTGTCAGGGTTCCAAGTAACACACCCAATGGAATCAAAACTCCAAGGCAGGCATATTCCTCAAAGTATAGATTTACTAGCTCAATACCCACACTTCGCTACGAAACTACTGTATGTGGTTGGGCTTAGTTTTTTGGGGAGGAAAATAAGGGGGGGGGAAGTCTGCCTCTGCCTACTAGCATCCATTGGTATTCATTTGGCTAGCATCCTGTCAGTGTGTGAGAAAGTTGAGGGCTGTTTGGAAACTGAAACTGTATTTGCTATGTGAGTGAGAAGGAGACAGCAAGAAGCCTGGGCGTGGCTTAGCTCAACTGTTATGTACTAAAGCTGCTTGGTGCTGTGAAACTGAAACTCCTCTCCTTTGCTTGTGTTTTGTATTTGGAGCAGATTTCTTTTCACGTGGGGAGGGGGAGTAAAACTCCTTAGCATCAGAGTGTGTTAATAATAATATAACAATGCTCTGATGGTCATTTCAAAAAATCCTTTCTTAGTGAACACCTAGAAGCCAAGACAAGCATACGTTCAAGTTGTAGGCTTTATGGTTCTGGAGCTTTTGTAATGATGCATGAGTGGTATTTCGCTTTTATATATATATATAGAAGATTAGGCATGTCATATTGGCACATTTAGGGAAACCCGACTCTAAACCCTCCTCAGGTTTCCCCCCAGTTAAAAGTAAAGTTTTCCTTTCCCTGCCTATGCAGTTCATCACATGGTCCAATCAGGTCACAGTCCAGGGGTCACTTTGTCTCAGAACCCACCTCCTCGCACCTGGTGGGAAAGTCCTTGGTTCTCAGAAGAAAGAATTTTATTTTGGCTACAATCCCCAGCTATCTCTACCTCGCCCCTCCCATTCCCACAGCTCAACTCATCTCCGCTGTCACAGCCTTGGGGGTGCCAGAGGAAAATGGCTCCAGGGCTGACACAACTATTATAAAGTGTGTTGATTACACTGGAGAAGTAGCATAAAAGAGTTTAGTGACATAACCCACAGAAAAAATAAGGTGACAACTTTATAGCCCAGTCTAGCATCAACAAAAGGTATCTGTAGGTAGTGATCAAAGTACCAGAAACAGAGGTAGTTCTCAACTCACAACCAGAACTGAGCTCCAAATTTCTATTACTAAGCAAGACATAAATGAGTTTTATCCCATTTTGTGACCTTTTGTACCACTGTGCTTAAGAGAATCGTTGCAGTTGTTGAGTTAGTTGTTAGTGAATCCAGTTTCCCCATGGACTTTGCTTCTCAGAAGGTTGCAAAAGTGGATCATGTGACCACAAGGCACTGCAACCGTCATAAAGATGAGTCAGTTGCCAAGCATCCAAATTTTGATCATGTGACCATGAGGATGCTGCAACAGTCATAAGTGTGAAAAACGGCCATAAGTCATTTTTTTCAGTGCCATGGTAATTTCGAACACTTACTAAATGAATGGTTGTAAATCAAGGACTACCTAAAATAATGCTACTTCAGGGGAATTCTAGCACATTTACGGTCATCATTGCTGGATAATTTCTGCCACTGTCACTGAAGCCTGGGATCAGTAGTCTTATAAAATTCACCACTACATCTGTGGGCAAAGAAATGGGGCAGATGTTTGTTGTTAATTTTTTCAGAGTTTCAGACCTGAGGAGATGATGATATATTGAAAGGTAGAAAAGTCATTTACACCCCGTTTGATTAGATAAAGAATACCTATTTGATCTAAGGCAGCAGTGTCAAACTCAAGGCCTGGGGGATGAATCCGGCCTGCAGGGTGCTTAGATCTGGCCTGCGGAGCCACTCTGGAAACAGAGAAGGACTGGCCCATGATGCCTTTGCCAGTGGAAATGGAGCTCGGGAGGGATGCGTGCAGGCCCTCCCAAGCTCCATTTTTGCTGGTAGAGGGTTGCAGGAGTCGTTGCAGCCCGAAAATGGAGCTTGGGAGCCCATTTTCTCTGGAAGATTGCTTGGGGCACCACAGGAGTCCCCAACATGAGTAATGTCAAGCTGGCCACACCCATCCTGTCCACACCCACCCCAGCCCCCCAAGGTCAAACACAAGCCCTCAATGAGTTTGACACCCCTGGTCTAAGAGAATGTTACAGACCCATCTCCTTCAAAAAAATGTTTAAAGCAAAGCCTTTCTTTATCAAATTGAATGAGAACTCAAGGGAAAAAGTGGAGGAGAATTGTTCTGCCTGACTAAAATAACCATTTTCCTCCTTTAATAGCTTGCTTTTTTTGCTACCTTCAGGAAATTGAGAGGAGGAAAAGGATTTTTAGTACCATGATGGTCAACATGAGTAGACTTCAGATGACCTTGTACAGCAATCCCCCTCAAACTTCTATATATAGGTTAAACTTCTAATTTATTTTCTTTTCCTTCTTCCCTCTATTCATCAAATAAAGAAACAAAGTCCATATAAGATAAAAGTTATGCACCCAATAATACTCATCACATGATGCTGCAAGACTATCAGGGGAAATTTTGAACATAGTCAAAAATGAAACTAAAACTCTTAATCAATACAAGAACTATAAATACTAATGTGTGATTTTCAGATTGTTTAGTTCACTGCCACAGTTTCCAATATATCACCACCACTTCAAAATCTTGTCAGCTTCTTTGGAAAATACATACATCTCTATATTTCTGCAGGCTGAGATATATATAGAGATATATCTCTCTATATAGAGAAAGATAGGTGAAGTAAGAATCTAGTAAACATCCTTGTTTCCCCCAAGAGCCATTTTTGATAGAATGGTTTCTCCTCTAACTCTTGTTTTTTCCTTTCCAAAAATGTCAGTTTCATGAGTTGCTGCACAAACTAGGCAACCATACAATAACAGCTGCTACATGGAGTATTTTTTTAAACTTCCTTATTAGTATTATTATCATAATTAGTTGGACAATCAGTCAGATGTTTAGACTGGATTTGGCATTTTTACCCACCTATAATGTCTTTCCCAAGGACCTGGGAGATATGTTGATCTTAAAGATATAAACACAGGTTGTAAGCTATTCCAAATAAAGCTGCCTTTTGCAATTGACTAATGGTGATTTTTGTCAATGCCAATGGTATTCAAGTGGTGCTCTAGCTGTTGAGGGAATGTATCCAAGGTATCTATCACTATTGGTACAATCTTTGCTTTCTTTTGCCACAGTCATTCTACTTCTACTTGCAATTCTTTGTATTTTGTGAACTTTTCCAGTTCTTTTCTCTTCCACTGTTTCCAGGTACTGCAATGTTCATTATCTAGACTTTTGTGTCTTTCCTATTGACAATTATTAAATATGGATTATTACGTAGCAGTGTAGCACCCGTTTGTCCATTTGAATACTAAAGCCCCAGAATGCTTTAGCTTCTTCATTATCTATTAGCTCATCTATCTTGCTTACAGGCAAATGGTATTTCTTACAGATCTTCCAATGCACCATTGTCGCTACTTTGTTATGCCATTGTTTGTAGTCAGTTTGAAAAATCTTCTTTCAAAAAACAACTATTTCTTCAGCTTCTTTGCAGAATAAGCACTTGCTATCTGTCACTCTCTTCTTAGTTCTGATATACGTTTCTTCTTAAGACTCTTCCTTGTAGGCCAGTTTGATCTCTTCAGTATTTCAGTACTAGAAGCCTCCATGATATATTAGCTTCAATGCATCTTCTTCATAGTCCTTCAGATATTGTGAATAGGCATCCAAATTAATTACTCAGTGTGCTTGAATACTGATGGATGCTCAGTTTTTTCCTTCTTATGAAATGTCAGTCATGAAGTTGATCACATACAACAACAACAAAAATTAAAGCCAGTCAGCTATGAGCTGACCAAAACAAGAACACCACATTTACTCAGGGTAATACTTGTACTAATGGTTACTCCATCAACATTGCCTGTGGAGAATTCTGGGTGTCACTTGGAATGACTGTGTTACCAATGAGATTTTCCAGTGGAGTTGGTCCAGGAAATTGCAGGCCACTGTGATGGAACATTGAATGTGCCCAGCTGACTATATTCTTTACTTTCCAGAATATTGATACCCCAAAATATGGTACAATGGAGCTGCCAGAGGGAAAGCGAAGAATGTGGGAATAGACAGTGCAAAATTGGCATCAGACATTTAAAGATGACTTACAGAAATGGGAAGGTGCCAAAGATGCTGCCATAGATTGGGTACATTGGAAGAAACCTACTGTCCTATGCACTTTGCATAAAAAGAACAGATGATAATGATGATGAGCAGGAGGAGGAGGAGTGGTACAATGCAATGTTTGAATTATCTTTTGGCAATGACAAGGTCCATTATTTCTTGCATAGTGGAGACATCTGGGACAGATAAATTAATCCTTTAGATTGAGAAGATGGCCATAACCTAGGGAGATCTGGCTACAGAGAAAAGCCTAGGAAATACCCTCCAGCTAACCACACCAATCAATGTGGTTAAGGCAGGTTTTCACTGCCTCAGGGAGAAAGTCAAAATTAATCCACCTGCCTGGAGGCCAGTGTGGAGGAAAGTCTCAAGTTCAGCAGAAGCTAATGAAAAGTGACTGAGTATGCAGCAAATGTGTAGAAAGCACCCATCCTTTCCTAGAAAAATTAAATATTCTAGGAAATATTTAAAAGGCAGAATATTTCCCCTAAAAGAGAAATAAAAATCTTAAAGGAAACAGAAACTCAGCCTCAGCTCCCTGCCCGCAGCAGATATTTTGATGCCATCTTATCTACAAAACAAAAGACATTTGCCCTCCAGTATATAATCTATCAGCAGAGCTCACCACATGGCACAACCCAGCCCCTTCATTGCATCACCCAGCAAGATTCAATCAAGCCTGGGACACAGACAGCCTACAAAGTTAGCAATGACCCCCGCCCCCTAGGAGTCTGACAACAATAGGATACATGGCCTTTGCCACAGGAACAGGAAGCTCAAGTTCAAAGTCCAAGAGAGGGTATAAATAACACTCACTCTCCATTCCAGGTGTTTGGCTGCACCAGGACCATGTGCTTAATGGTTCTGCTCCATTAAACCATCTTTCCAATCAGCCTCCATGTTTCCAGTGTCGTTCTCCCCACTTGGAATTGAACCAGATGGATGTTTCTTCCAACAATTGGAATATGTTTTATATTGTTTTCTGCTTTTGGGGGTCTTATTTTAATCACTGTAAGGTGTCCAGAGTCATGTACTTGAGATGGATGGAAGGAAGGAAGGAAGATTAAAGTACACCTGTTGAGTAATTTTATTCACTTTGCTTACCTTTTCACTACTCCTTCCTTCCTTTCTCCTTCCTTCCAACCTTCCCACCTGCCTGCCTTCTGACTTTTTTTCTGACTGATACTTTACATTTTAGTTTTCTAGATTCCTTGCCTATCACATTTCTCCATGGGGAAGGGCATTGACAGTCACAACACACCAACCCAAAATAGTAGGTTAAGTCATCAAGCTTATTTATAGTGGAGGCAGGATACTCAAAATTAAGGGTGGGCATTATGTGGAAAATGTGCTTTGTTTGAGGTTTTTTTTTCTTTTTAAATCCATCTGGGATGTTCTCTAAAAACATTTCAAGTTGGCTGCAATTTGAAGGAACAAAGTACGAGCCAATTTTAAGTGTTTCCTGTTTTGTCAAAATAAAACTCAACATGTTGTCAGTGATTCTGCCATAGGGAATTTAAAAAAAACCACCCGTTGTTCCTTTCTTTCACTCTAGGATCAGAAGGGTAGGTAGAATGGCAATTCATGCAGTGTTACCAGCTTCCTTGAGTTCAAGTTCAAAGTACAACTGTATCTTCTTTCTTTTACCCTGCGGATATGATAACTGAAAGGTTGGGAGAACAGATTATAATTCTCTCTCTCTCTCTTTGTCTCTGTCTCTGTCTCTCTCAGAAAAGAACACAGATACCTTAATCTCTCTTACACACCTTTCCAATCAATCATCTTTGCCAGGCTAAAAAGAGACCATGGCAGAAAATGTCAGCCCATGTTTCACAAATGGGGCTTCTTTCAAACCATCCAACCAACAAAATAAAAAAAAAATAAAAACAATCAATCCCTTTCTTAATCTAAATTGTATATGCCTTGCAGTGAAACAGAGCACCAACCACATTTAATGAATAATAGCAATAGGTACCTTGAATCAGTGGTGGGATTCATTTTTTACTACCGGTTCTGTGGGCGTGGCTTGGTGGGTGTGGCAGGGATAGGATACTGTAAAATCTCCAGTCAGAGGTGGTATTTGCCAGTTCTCCAAACTACTCAAAATTTCTGCTACCGGTTCTCCAGAACTGGTCAGAACCTTCTGAATACCAGCTCTGCCTTGAATGCAGTCCTGAAACAACCACTTGAATACAATCAGGGTTGACAAATTCATCACCAGTCAATTGCAAAAGGCTTTACTCCAGACAGATTACATCCTGTGATGATATCTGTAAAACCATCAAACATCCACATTCTGCCTATTCCAGGTCCTTGGAAAGGTAGGTAGGTAGACATTCTGAACATTTGGTTGGTTATGCGATAATAATAAGTAATAATACACAGAAAACTAACAAGATGAATGAATAGTCAGATACTGAATGGACTCTTTACTATTATTTATTGCTTAAGGTGCCTGCTGCTTGGCTCCAAAATTCCACACACACCCCGCAGAACACTTACCCAGTCTAAACTGGGAGAATGGATGGAGTTATATTCCTTGCAGTCATCTGGTTGTTGAGATCATTTGGAGGTTTATCTGTGCCCTTGGGGTCACCTGAATAGTGCAAAGGGATGTGGAACTTCTTGGAACTGCTGAAAGGACTGAGATGTGAACAGATTTTAAGCCAGTTTTGACTCCTGATAACTACATAGACAAGTGGATGCAATTTCTTGGAAACATGTCCAAGGAAACATCTTTGGAAGTAAAATTTGGGGTTGTCCTGAAGACCACCTAGAAGTTTCAATGGGTCTACAGTGTGATGGTGTGAGCAATAAAGTATATGCATAATTCTTATGATGTATGTCCATCTAACATCTCTTAGCATGTGAGCTGTCTTGGTTGCTTGAAGGTATATTTCAAGGTGCTACATTACACTCAATGTGTAGTACATTATCTAAACTACATCTCTGCTTTGCAGCTTCATGTATTGGTAGGCATACAGTGACAAGCTAATAACTACGAAAATAAAATAACGCATCCTTTTTCAATCCTGCCAAAAAATACCCCACAATTATAAAATTCTGAGAAAATAAAATCATAGCTGATAGCAGACATCTGTTAAAATCTGCTAGTCCTTTGCAACCAGACCAGAAAAAGTGCCATGACTGAGTTATAAATTTTCATGATCCTGTTTCTTTGTATGTATTTTCCTGTTCATCATATGCAAGTCTTCTATTAATAATAATCCATAAACCTTAATTACACATCTGTGTATATACTTAAGAAATTAGAATATAAAAAGAAATCAGCAGTGACTTATTTATGAACAAAATGGCACAGTCTACCAAGCAAGGCACATTACTGTACAACTAGCAATGCATCAGGTCTACCATTATTTGCAGCACCAAAATTTAAATAAATGATAGATGTTTGTTGAGGGATGTGTTCACATTTATCAAACAATGTACGTGTTTAAAGATAGCTGTCTTCTGTAAATCACGTATTAATGGCAACTGGATTTTTAAAAGGAAGGATCTCTATTGGGGACATTGTGTGCAATGATCTCTATAATAGGGAGAAGTATATTCTACCATAAATGCAGCTTTTAATGTTTTATTTATTTGTATTTTTAATTGCAGAACATCTGATGCAATTAAGTATTTCAGCACTCTGTCTTATACTGAGAATGGTTAGAATGGGACCTATTCTTCCTATGGCTTCTTGTTTCTTCCCCAATACTTTGCTCTTTATTACTGAAACATTTCACTAAAATTAGTGAGGTAAAAGGATTGAAAATCTGAATATTAACCAAATGAGCTGACTATATAAAGGATTTTTTTTTACTATAGTTAGAGGTGCTTAACAAGACTTAGACTGTTACCCTTAACCGTGGGACAAAAATCTATGTTGGTACAGTTGTTTTGTGTTTAATTTTTCTGGGATGTAGTTTTGCTCTCATAAGCATATATTTGGGTAAAACATACTGGAAAGGAGGAAGAAGGAGGCTTTGTGAATAAAGGCTCTGTAATTTTTTTTCTCAGCCTGACCTCCTAACCCAGGAGTGGCCAATCTTTTGGACCTCGGGGACCACCAAACTCATAATTTTAAATCCCATGGACCAGAGACCCTGGGAAAATCCCCAAAAAAGTCTGCAGGAAAATTCCTGTTTTCCTACCAATAGATCATTCTTTATCTGGGATCACAGGATACCATCTCCAGCTCCGTTCTCAGGGGGGGGGGAGAGAGAAAGAGAGAGAGAGAGAAAGAGAGAGAGAGACTTTTGGCTTCATGCAAGGAAAGCAGCAGAAGCAGCAGAAATCTTTCTTTCTCTCCCCCCAAACTCTGCCAGAAATGAGTCTTTGTGAGACTTGTTGCATTGGTGCAGCCTCTTGGAGCAGGATGCCTTGCAGGGTCCCAAAGACTCATTTCTGGTGGTTTGCAGGAGAGAAAGAAAGACTTTTGCTGCTTTCCTTGTTTGCAGCCAAAAGCAGAAGAAGAAAGAAGCAGCCCAGTGGCCAGGTGAGGCATGTGAGCCAAGTGGGGCAAGTTTCCCCCCTCTGCCCTTTCCTTCCTCCCCTCACTATCTTGTGTTGTCGCAATGCAAGCTTTGTGTTCCCATGGGCCATGTGGGCAACGCAGCCTTGTGTTCCCGTGCAGCCTGGATTAATTGCTTTGGGGGTGTTTTGGGGGTGACATTTCTCTGTGGACCACCAAAATTTTCTCACAGACCACCAGTGGTCCCCGGCCCACTAGTTGGCAACCACTGTTCTAACCTACTGGTAGTCAGACTGAAACTTCCAGAGTTTCCATTCAGCAACACTATTAGCCAATAGATACAGCAGCCACCTTGCAAATCATTGTTGTGATGAAATGAAGTAGCTGGCCCAGGCCACAGATCACAAGAGTAGCAAAGATAAGCTTGTCCCAATTTGCCATCCTTTCCAATTTGTCATATGAAGTAGATGATCATTATATTGAATGGTAAGGATGGCCTTGGCTCCTAACATTCACCCCATACTTGATCTATTATACCAACACCCTCTTTTCCAGGAAGAAGGTTTTTAAAAGTCTGCTTTAAATTTGAGGGCTCCCTCTCCTACATCCTTTTACCCTTTCCGTGGCCTAGAGAAACGATTCATTTTCAAGGACTTATTTGGAAAGATTCCCCACAAAGTAACACTGAAAGGAGACCTAGTTTATTCACCTTTGAAGTATGAATCAACTCTCTGGGGATTAACCTGCCCTTCAGGGCATGTTCACTGGCAGAGGAAACCTCATAAATTATCACCTTAGAAATATACAGGACAAAATTTACATTCAGTGATGTCCCTAATGTTCTGAAAGGCCTTTTAAACACTTCACCTACAAACCTCAAGACGAATAGCCACACTTATTGATGACCATAAAACAGGGCATGTTTTCCAATTAATGGCAGCACCAGGTTGTTTTCTGAATTCATTATTTAGATTATTTTCTCCCTATCCTACTTTTTTATGTAATGATAGAATATGCAGAACAATTAGTGATGCGTAGATGGATAAAGGCTGAGTTTGTCTGTAGAATCTATGAAACTATGAGTTCCAGGTATAGCTATAAAAGAAGAGACAGACATCACAATCTCTGGAACTTCAACTATATTATCCACTAAGTTTTCATTATAAAAGAAGAGACAGACATCACGATCTCTGGAACTTTTACATACATACATATATATAATGAAGTAATGGTCGTAAATGTGAAAAACGGTCATAAGTCACTTTGTCACTTTGAACAGTCACTAAATGAATTGTTGTAAGTCAATGACTACCTGTGTTTGTAAAAGTTTCTCAGAATGGTAATATTTTCCTCTCCTGAGTATTTTCTGTGCTTCAACTTTCCTGTCGTATATCTGCAGGAAGTTTTAAAACAGACAGCAATTCACTGTTATGCATAATAATACGTAGAGGGTCTTTTAAATAAAGTGGGTCCTTTCTTAATTAGTTTTGATTTACCAGGAGGAGAAGTATAGCAGGGAACTGCTAACCTTCAATTAATTCTCATAGGCAGATCTGAGAACAAAGCAGAAATTATACTGAAAAGTATACGGCATAAAGAATAATTTGGCATTCAGTTAGCAAGGGCATCCAATGCAGTTTCAAATATTATTTCTTGAAGAACAGATCTTCATTTCATACTAAAATATTTTCAAAATAGGAAGCTGCTTTTATTCCAACTAAAAGTACTTGCTTATTTAGCCAGGTATTTCTACTGAAGATTTTCCAGCTTGGTATCTTCTTAGCTTTTGGCTGTGGAAACCGAAAATTGGGGATCTAATGATGAGCTGCCTGGGAAAGTCAAGAGAAATCATCAAAATCATAAAAAAGCGAAAGTTAGAATATTTTGAGCATGTGATGCAACACCTGGAAAAATATGGCATACTTCACTTAATCTTCCAGGGAAAAATTGAATGCAAATGAGGTCCAGGCAGAAGAAGAACATCATGGCTTCAAAATCTAAGGGACTGGTTGGGACAAAACTCAGCAGCAGTTTTTCGTGCGGCTGTTGATAAAAATAGGATCGCCAACATGATCGCCAACATCCAATGATAGATATGGAAGAAGAAGAAGAAGAAGAAGAAGAAGAAGAAGAAGAAGAAGAAGAAGAAGAAGAAGAAAGAAGGGAAGGGAAGGAAGGGAAGGGAAGGGGAAGGAAAGGGAAGGAAGGAAGGGAAGGGAAGGAAGGGAAGAGGGAAGAGGAAGAGGAAGAGGAAGAGGAAGAGGAAGAATACCGAAACATATCAAGATTTGGGAAATGCAACTATACTCCAACTTGCAACATCTCTCAATGTTTTTTACTGGATCCTTTTCATTAGGAATGTATAATCCCAGTCTTGATTTCATTAGTGAATGGAGACTACACTCCTTATTATTGTTAATATATTTATGTAAGAGAATACAGGTAGTCCTCAATGTACGACCACAACTGAGCACAAAATATTTGTTGCTGAGTGAAACATTTGTTGAGTGCATTTTGCCCCATTTACAATCTTTCTTGCCACAGTTGTTAATCACTGCATTTGTTAAATTTGTAACATGGTTGTTAAGTGAATCTGGCTTTCCCGTTGACTTTGCTTGTCAGAAAGTTGCAAAAGGTGTTTGCATGATCCCGAGTCATTGCAACCGTCATAAATATGAGTCAGTTGCCAAGCATCTGAATTTTGATTGCATGACCATGGGGATGCTGCAATAGTTGTAAGGATCAAAACATGGTCCTAAATCCATTTTTTCAGTGCTATTGTAATTTTTAATGGTCACTGAATGGACTACCTGTATTCATAGCTCAGATTGAACTGTGGGATCCTGGGTGGTCTCTGAGTTTGGTTGTTTTCTTGCAGATGTTCCAAATCTAAAAGATGCATTTTTCCACAATTACACTTCATGTGAAATTTTCAAATACTATTTTTTTCAAACTTCTTTATAAATATCACAAGCCTATATTTAAAGGGACCGTATTTCAGAATAATTGTTTGCAGATATTTATATCTCATTTCTATTCTTACCTAGAGATGTCAGAGACTGAATCTGAGAAGCTCCTAAATGGTTATGCTTCATGTGGCAAAAGAAAACAAAAGATGGTACCAATAATAATAGACACCTTAGATGAAATCCCCAAACATCTGGCACACCACTTGAACATCTTTGGCATTGACAAAATCACTATCAGTCAATTGCAAATGGCAGCTTTACTCAGAGTAGCTTAACATTAATACATTTAACCTCATCAAACAACATCTGCCTATTCCAAGTCGAATAGGTGGATATAAAAGCCAAATTCATTCTAAACATCTGGCTGGCTGACCAACCATATTAATATTTTTTCACTTAACCTTAGTTATATGGTTAGTATAAACATGATGATTTTAAAGGATGAAATTACATGTTTCTCTACCAATATTTGTCTCCTGTTTTTTTAAAGTAGATTAAGTAGATTTCAAGATGTTCTTACCACTTTCTCCAAAAGAAAAGTACAACATGATGTTTTGGGGTCAGCAAATGTCAGATAAGTCATGGATAATTTGTAATTCACTCTTTGCTTTTTTTCCCTTTAAATTATTCTATGGCCAATATCCATATGACTAGCATTTTGACAAACACTTTGCCAAAACTAAGATATATTACATCTACAGCATTCCCACAATCTATTAGTAACATTGTCTGATTAAAAAAAACATGAAATGAGATTAACACGGCAAGACTTCTTTTTGAGAAATCAATATCGGTTTATGATGACCATTGCATTGCTTTTGGAGTTCTTATGTATCAATCATTTGTTATCAGTCTAGATGCTAGGGTTTTACTAGTTATCAATACCATATCAATATCAATACCAGAGTACTATTGTTTCAGTTCTGGGGATCCTTCTATTTTCTCTTCTTGAGCATAGAAAAAGATATCCTCTCTTATAGTGATCTGACACTTAGCCCATTATCCAGAAACAGAGCAGAACACATATATTAAATATATTATCTGAAACTAAGAAGTTAATTAACAATCACTGCACACACAAAATCTGCATGTTGGGGGACTGGGGAATTAAAAGGTATTCTGGAAGAATGCAATGAAAAGCTTATTTGGTGTTTGCTATTTTGAATAAAGTGCTACTTTTCTTAAATCCAGTTCAAGACCCCAGCTATTGAACTGAATTTGAAGGAGGGGAGATAGAGTGCTACTGGGTACATAGGCATGGTGAAATACCAGGGACAAATGAGGCAGTCCTACACATTTCATTAGCAGAAACAGGGCTATTCTATGACATACCACCACATCCTTTATCCATTCTTGATGCTGCTACTGATGTTATCCATTCAGTCATGTACGACTCTTGGAGTCTATGAGTCAGGTTTCTCTGCATCTTCCAATCTTACAAAAGTTCTGTGTGTTGTTCTATGCTCTGGCAGATATCAACTTTGATGATGACTAGTCACTATGTTCTTTGGTGGCCTGGTTTCCTTTTACCACTAACTCTTCCCAACATTATTTCTTTCTCCAGTGAATTCCCCTTCATGACAATCCCAAAGAGGAGGTAAATGAGACACAATTTCTTGATTTTGCCTTGCTATACACTACACCCAGAACACACTTAAAATTCACCAGTTTTAACAGTATGAGTTCACACAACCTGACCAACCACATGCACATAGACACACAGGGTTAAAAAAAAAACCAAATTAGGATGATTGAGAAATGCAGCCATTACATTTACAACTGACCTGGTTAAATGTATTGTGTGAATGCTATTTTAATCCCCTCTTCCCTTTCCTGTGGATACTGATAATGTGGCCTGGAATATTGTTCCACAATGCAGTCTAAAACTAGAAGTTTATTACCCACAACAAATTAATAAATGTAATTTGTTTCTTCTTAAATAACTTAATTAAAGCAATATTTTTAGCAGCCTAGAGTTAGGACTGCATAGCAACTATAGTAATGCTTTCAGGTGCCTATTGCTGGTGCAGTTAGTGTAACTAACCATAAACTTCATACTGACTATATCAATATTAATCAGTTTAATAATGAGATTTATTAAGAGTACAGTAGATTCAGTTGATTGTACTGCAAGCAAACAGCACATTCCAAAAGTTATTATCTATAACACTAGCTTTCTAAAAGATTAATAAGTAACTTAATTTAAATTGGACCATTTCATTAATTGAATATCCTGTTCAGCAGCTGATTAAGCAGTCTCTAGACAATCTCATTCAAAAGAGGATACAAATAGTTTGCAGTTTCTATAATTACGACTCTTTGTATTTGTCAGCTCTTTTTGTCTGTTTCCCTGGGAAATCTATAGAAATCAAACCTAGATTTCAAGAAATACAGTACCGGCAAGTCATCTTATAGGTGAGATGGATGGCATAAAATTTAAATTAAAATAAAAAATAAAATAAGAAGGCAGTTTGGTCTATTGGTTAGGACATCAGGCTAGAAGCCAGGAGACTGTGACTTCTAGCCTTGCTTTATGCATGAAAGCCAGCTGGGTGATTTTTGAGCCAATCACTCTGAAGACTGTGAATTCTAGTCCTGACATTGTTGTGAAAGTAAATAAATAAATAGGAGGAGGAAGGAGTACTGTGAGTGTTCACTGTCCTGAGTTACTTATAAAAATAATAGGGGTGATACTGGATGGGTGGATGGATGGATGGATGGATGGGTGGGTAGGTAGGTAGGTAGGTAGATAGATAGATAGATAGATAGATAGATAGATAGATAGATAGATAGATAGATATAGACAGACAGACAGAGATGGATGGATGGATGGATGGATGGATGGATGGATGGATGGATGATGGATGGATGAATTCCAATGTCAACCTGAAGCTCGGAGTTTTCTCTTGCAATGGATTTATTACTTGGAACCTTGACATCCAATGCACTTAGGTTAAAGATGAGATGGTATGCTAAAATCTATGGTCCTCCAGAGAAATAGAGTTCTGTTTTCTTTTTAATTATCAGGAAGCTTAAGCATTCATTTTGAATGTTTATTTATTTATTTTTATTTATTTATTTGATTTGTCAATCGCCTACAAGATAATAGGTATAAGTATAAACATAGTTATGAATACATGAAATGGATACCTATAAGAAAAATAAAAAGAATCAATAAGACAGGGATGGTAGGCATGTTGGTGCGCTTATGCATGCCCCCTACAGACCTCTTAGGAAAAGGGTGAGGTCAATAGTAGACAGTCTAAGGTTAAAGTTTTGGGGGTTTGGGGAAGAAGCCACGGGGTCAGGTAGAGTTTAGGACCTGTTTAGGACTGGTGTTTCTGAGCTTGTTTACTATTGACCTGGAGGTGGCAAGACAGATTCTGAGATTCTGCTACACTGCTTCCCTAGCCTCTGAACCAACCCTGGTTCTCAACAGATCCCAATCTGAGGAGCCCCTTCAGAGGCTCCATAATTGTGTTCAATTCCCTTGAGACTGAACAGGAAAATGGGAAGCTGAAAGAACCTGCAGACCATTGGAGACAGGGCTATGTAATGAAAAGCAGGGTATTCTTGAACTTTCTTTGGTCTTTTTGTTGCAAGAATCTTAGGAGGGAGTTAATAACTTAAATAACAGGGTTGGAAGAGAAATTGGAGGTCCCTGCTCAAGCAGAAAACCCTATACCAGGGTTGGGCAAACTTTTTGACTCGAGGGCCACAATGGGTTCTTAAACTGGACTGGAGGGCCGGAACAAAAGCAAGGATGGAGTGTTTGTGTGAACAAATAAATTCAAAGTTAGATTACTTCACGTATCCTTCTGGGAGAGCAAGAGAACCCTCTGCTCTTTCAGCTCTGCGGGCCGGATAGAACAGCCGAACGGGCTGGATCCGGCCCCCGGGCCGTAGTTTGCCCACGGCTGCCCTATACCATTTCAGACAAATGGTTGACAATCTTTTCTTAAACACTTTAAAAACAGAGCATGCACAACATCTGGAGACAAGTCGTTCCACTTAATTGTTCTAACTGTCAAGAAATTCCTCCTTAGTTCTAGGTTGGTAATCTCCTTGATTAGTTTCCATTTATTGTTTTTTGTTCTGCTTTCAGATGCTTTGGCTTCTTCTTCTTTGTGGTAGCCCCTTAGTACATTTTTAGTACATATTTTTGTTTTCTGTTACAGACCAGACTTTTGCAAGGATGGTGTGTCCATTTGTTAATTCTCCCTGCCTCCTTTTTCTGTTTCAAGTGCAGCCACTAAATTGGCCTTCTGTTTTTCATATCCCCATTAATTACCTAGCATGAGTAACAGAATATGGGTTGTTTGAAAGTTTTATGAGTCATTGCTTCATTCCCACATAGTCCTTAACAGCACATGACTAATTGATATCAATGGCATAGAACCAGGTCCATTTTTTCCATAATAGGTTTGGCTGCAAAAGGTTAATCCAATTTTATTAATGTATGGATCTCATTACAATACTCTGTGCCTACCCTTTCCTTTAAAATGTCTGTTCCAACCTCTTTTGTTTTCTTCTAAGATGAAAAAAAGGGACAAATTCATTTGCTGTGCTCTGGCTTTTACACTGCCTTTCTGTGACTCATATACACTTCAACTAAACACATTTCTAAGGTTTTCTCTGAAACCATGAAGGCTACCTGCCTATTTGCTGTGAAACATGTGTTGCAATTCTAAGGAACGGCTGAGGTGTTAATTCTTGATCTGCAAGGCTAAACCAGTCAGCCTTAACTTTTAAATGCAATAAACTTCCTCATTTTTTAAAATGTAGATCGGACATTAGGACATTAGGACATTAGGCATGTTAACTTGTTCTGTGTTCTATGTCTGTGGAGATTCTCAGTCATCCAGGTCATAGCTGTCTCAAAGGTGCTTTTTCAAAAGACATCTGAACTGTTTATTCCTGGAGGAAAATTGACAGAATAACAGAGTTGGAAGGTGCCTTGTCCAACACCCTTGCTCAAGCAGTATACCATTTCAGATAAATGGTTGTCCGGTCTCTTTTTGAAAGCCTCCAGTGATGGAGCACTCACAACTTCTGAAGGTAAGCTGTTCCATTGATTGATGCTTTGTTAGGATATCCATTATTTCTCCTTAGTTCTAGGTTGCTTCTCTCCTTGATTGGTTTCCATCCATCGTTTCTTGTCTTGACTCCTGGTGTTTTGGAAAATAGGTTGACCTCCTCTTTTTTGTGGCAGCCCCCCCCCCCAAATATTGGAACACTGCTATCAATTGAATAAATTGGATCTGGTTAGCCCAAAAATTCCATTTTAGACTGGGCTTCCATACTAGAACATATGTGCAGGATGTGTTGCCTTTCATAAAATTATCATATTTAATAACTATGGTCAGTAATAAGTTGGATTCCTTTACCAGCCCAAGAACTGCCAAAGGAGGAAAGTAGTATTTTCCTTAACATGTTAGTAACAATGACATTGTTATCAAGGGATATTTAATATAAATTACATTATGCTCAGAATCTGTTGCGGTCCGCCGGCAGCCTGTGTCAGTGGCAGCAGAGTTGGACAGTGGGGAGGAACATGGGCCAATCCGGGAGTCTGGGGGGACTCGAATGAGGGTTCTGCGCCTGATACAGAGATGGGGCCTGGGCCATCTGGGAGTTATGTGCTGACTCTGGAGCCTCCAGAATCTGACAGCAACGAGGCAGAAGCACAGGAGAAACCTGTTCCCAGTGCACATGTGCAGAGCTGCCAGAAGGCAAGAACAGTTAAGACAAAAGGGGCAACTTGAGAGTAAGGCTTGGAGATGATTGGCCCTCCCATAAGACATAAAGGGACATGAACCTTTGCAGGAAGCAACTTTGTTCGTAGTGGTCGGTTTGAAACCTGAAACTCCATGTTGAATTTGTGCTCCATTTGGTCTTGTACAACTAATTGGCAATTTAGTCATTGGCAGCATTTCAAGAAAGATAAAGGTGTGTGCTTATCAGACTTATCCCGAAGGACTTAGGTAGACTTCTGTGGGACTATTTACAAACTGTTTGAGACTCATTATGGGCTATGAATGACTATAATTCACAGCTGTTGAAATAAAACAAAAGGTTTTTGGGACTAACATGTGTTTGTTAATATCCCAGGAAGCCTTGGTCAGAACAGAATCTTCCCTATTTTTCTAATGGAAATTCAATCATTATAGAGAATAGAATAGAATAGAATAGAATAGAATAGAATAGAATAGAATAGCAGAGTTGGAAGGGACCTTGGAGGTCATCTAGTCCAATCCCCTGCTTAGGCAGGAAATCCTACACCACTTCAGACAATCGGTTGTCCAATCTCTTCTTAAAAACTTTCAGTGTTGGAGTATTTACAACTTCTGGTGGCAAGTTGTTCCACTGATTAATTGTTCTAACTGAAGAATTAAATTTAAAACTTCCCATATTTTATTACAGTGACCTCTTGCTTTACAATGGCATGAAAAGGCAAATCCCTATTTATATAATTTTAAGCTTGAAAAGCATTTTCAGTTCAGACATATAACCCCAATATTCTCTGTAATATCCTGCCATTTTTCCCATTTCACAGATGAGAACCCAGCTTAAAAAGAACCTAAACCTAAAAAGAATTCAAAGTAAGAGCACAAAAGAAAGAACAGTCTGTTTTCCTAACCTTGGGACTCCATATTCAATAAAAAAAACTATTCTACCTAATTATAATGAAGCCTTTCATGTCCATGCCAATTTTACTCTATTATGAAGATGGACTTTGCAAATGCTATCTCTTAAATTCTTGAAGTTGAGGACAGAAAATTGCCAAAGTCTAATCATACATCTCTTTCAAAAGCAGGAAGAGATATTTTATATCAAATAGACATGATGGGTGGAATATGAAGATATTGTTACTTAGGATTGTGAACTGAACAAGGGGGGAAAAAAAGGTCTCACCTCCCATTCCTTCTGGAGCAGCTGGATCTGGAAAAAGTAGTCACACTTTGCATGGCATAATAATTTGCTAACACTTGCAAACTAAATTGCTATGTACCAATGAGGAACAGAAGGCTATTTAACTTGGGGTCAGAGCTATAAACCTTCCAAGCTTGAGATGGATAAGTTTTATAAGATGAAGTCGTGGCTTACAGTGGGTAAAAAAACATAAGGGAAACAAAAGAATTCACAGACTTGTAATGTTCACGAATCATCACACATTTAGAAGTAACTAATGTAATTTGAGTGCATTATAATAAATGCATCACTCTGGTGGTTTGCTTGCATAATCTCCAATATCTTTCATATAACCTCCACAAATACAAACACATTCATAAGCATTCAAGATTGATTGATCAATAATTGGTTTCTAAACCACATATACCAGATTCTGGGTGGCCACAGAAATCAACCAAGTTTATTCTTTTTTCAAAAAAGGCACAAACAAACATTACCCAAAAGATCGGTTGGAAAATATGCATTTAGAAAAAAAGACCAAAAACTTGTAAGGATGGTAAGCCCTCAATCTCACTGGGGAATTGATCCCACAATAAAGAAAGCCCTACCCCCTCCCCAAATAACAACCAGGTAACACCAGAGCTGATTCCTCTAGTTGATTTAAATAGGTGATCCAAATCTTATAGATGAAAGTATTTTCTATAGTATTTGCAGCCCATTATTCAGGCCTTCAGAAACTGTAAAGTTCCATTTATACTCAGAATTGCATTGGCAATCAACCCAGATATTCACAGGTGTATTTAAATGCCATGAAGCCATGTACTTAACTAATGTATTTAACCAGTGTATTTAAAAGTCATCAGCTTAAAATCATATTAAGATGATGACCTTTTAAATGAACATGGGTATGCTTTTCAGAGACTATAGCCTCCAGCAGCAGCCAGATGTTCACAATTATGTCTAGTAAATCCATATATTTCTTAAAGGTTGGCCTTGATTTATACCAATTGGTGATCTTACCTTCTGTTTGCATTATTTGCCTTCTTCGCTTTTGTCTCTTCTTTTGTAGATCCATCTTATCTAGAATTATATAAAAAAACCCATCACCAGTAGATAACCACTAGACCAAGGGTCTTCAAACTTGGCAAGTTTAAGACTTGTGGACTTCAACTCCCAGAATTCCTGAGCTAACATGACTGGAGGAGGAATTCTAGGAGTTGAAGTCCACAAGTCCTCTGTGATCATATTAAGAGCAACTGCGTTCTCTTCACCGATGATGTAAAGCTATTCAACACCACAGACAATACTGCTACCCTTCAAAAAGACCTCTACTATGTATCAGAATGGTCAAACAAATGGCAACTTCAAATCTCAGCAATAAATAAATAAATAAATAAATAAATAAATAAATGCTCTGTCTAACATATTGGCAAAAAAAATTCAGAAAATAAAATACAAGCTGAATGGTCAAGTCCTTATTGATGATCCAAACTCTGTCAAGGACCTTGGAGTACTCATCTCTAATGATCTAAGTGCTAGAGCTCACTGTAACTACATAGCCAAAAAGGCATTAAGAGTTGTTAACCTAATCCTTTTTCTCTGGTAATATCACACTACTAACTAGAGCATATAAAACATTTGCTAGACCAATACTTGAATACAGCTCATCAGTCTGGAACCCATATCACGTATCTGATATTAATACAGTTGAGAAAGTCCAGAAATATTTCACAAGAAGAGTTCTCCATTCCTCTACTTGTAGCAGAATATCTTATGCCACCAGACTTGAAATCTTAGACCTAGACAACCTAGAATTACGTTGCCTTCGGTCCGATCTAAGTATAGTACATAAAATTATCTACTGCAATGTCCTACCTGTCAATGAATACTTCAGCTTCAACCACAACAATACAAGAGCACACAATAGATACAAACTCAAGGTAAACCGCACCAAACTTGATTGCAGAAAATACGACTTCAACAACAGAGTGGTCAATGTCTGGAATACTCTTCCTGACTCTGTGGTTTCTTCCCCAAACCCCAAAAACTTTAACCTTGGACTGTCTACTATTGACCCCTTTCCTAAGAGGTCTGTAGGGGGCGTGCATAAGCGCACCAACGTGCCTACCGTCCCTGTCCTATTGTTTCTTTTTATTTTTCTTATATGTATTCATTTCATGTATTCATAACTATGTTTATACTTATACCTATATCTTATAATCGCTTGACAAAATAAAATAAATAAATAAATAAAGTCTTAAAGCTGTCAAGTTTGAAGACCCCTGCACTAGAGGGAAGCAGATACCATTTTTATGTCTCTTTGCTACCCTCTAGTGATGGGTTCAGATTTTGCAGTCCAAAATCTGGTCCACCTTTTTCAATGTCTTTAGCTTGGAATATGGAGGCAGTAAGTTACATGGAAATGTGAGGCTGACCTGACGACCTCCAAACGGTCTAGATAGGGGATAGTCAGAAAAGAAAGTGATTGAATCCTAGGGCAAGCTTCCAAGCCTTTCTTTCATGGCTTCCAGTGCAAATTCCCATAATATACTACTATAGAATCACTGATACCACTAAGTAAAATCATCAAGAATTTAATATGCGTGTGTGTGAGAGAGACGAGGTAACAGTTACAACTGTGTCAATGTGTGAGAAAGCAAAGTGTGTTTGAATTACTGTAAGGAAGATAATTTATACAGGCTTGGATAATACACATCTAACTTTATTCTTTATTCTTTATTGTTAATTTGGAGGTGCATTTAATTGTTTAAAAAAATCCTTCCTCTTCACTCCTTTCTTTTGTCAAGTTTTCTAGGGTGACTTATCCTTTCTGAAAGACTTTTAATGGCCATCCTTACCTCCGCAAGTTTAACCTAGTGGCAGAAATTTCTAAGGCCGTAGATTAAAAAGTTCTGAAGGCATTAAGCTGACTGACTGTAAATGCAAAAGAGATGCCTGAAAGGAGGTTATGTCGTTCCCCTAGATGGTAAGGTTATCATTGTTTAAACAGACATAAATAAATACAAACTGCTCTATATTTCTTTGTGTTTTCAAAGAAATAAGTCTCTATTTATTTATTTATTTATTTATTTATTTTATTTTATTTGTTAAACATGTACAAGATAACAAGTATAGGTATGAACATAAATATAAACAAAGGAAATAAATACAGATAATGGGGACAGTAAGACAGGATAATAGGCACACTGATGCACTTATGCACACCCCCTTTAAAGACCTCTTAAGAATGGGGTGAGGTCCACGGTAGACAGTTTGAGATTGAAGCTATGAGGGTTTGAGGCTGTAACAATGGAGTCGGGTAGAGCATTGACCACTCTGTTGCTGAAGTCATACTTTCTGCAATCAAGTTTGAAGCAGTTTACCTTGAGTTTGTATCGATTGTTTGCCTGTGTATTATTGTGGTTGAAGCTGAAGAAGTCATTGACGGGCAAGATGTTATAGCAGACAATTTTGTGAACTATGGTTAGATCAGACTGCAGTGCTATTCACAGCACTGATAACTAAAATACATAAGGTATGACCAGAATTTCTTAATTATAAAGGTATTGGAAGAAATGTCCATCTGGGTTCAGTTCCAAGTGGAGAGAAAGACACCGGAAACATAGAGGCTGCTTGGAAGGATGGTTTAATGGTGAAGCAGAACCACCAAGCATGTGAGATTCTGGGTAGCTGACCACATGGAATGGAGAGTGAGTGTTATTTATACCCTCTCTTGGGCTTTGAACTTGAGTTTCCTGTTCCTGTGGCAAGGGCATGCATTCTATTGGCTGTCAGATTCCCAGGGGGCTATGTGGGATCATATTTGTCTGAGTCACATTTGGTGTAAATGTGCTGGGTGATACAATGAAGGGGCTTTGGGCAATTCCCATTGTGGCTGAGGGCTAATCCTACCTTTGTTGGATCTTGGGTAAGGGTATTTGCTTATGAATAGACCTAGACATCTCTTTATCTCTTAAATGCTGACATCTGCTGTGGATTATTGAGGAAGTTATTGAATCTGCTTCCTGCCTCAAAAAAACATGTTTCTCCATTTCTCATCCAGGGAAATATAATATTCTGCCTTTTTAATGTTTCCTAGAATATTGTATTCTTCTAGGAGAGGGGTGGGTGCTGACTTTCTACAAAGGCAAGCTCATTCAGCATTTAAAAATGAAAACAGGATAAAAATACTTGCTTGTCAAAACTAGAGCCACTGAGTAACTACTACTGAATAACTGAGTAGCTAATATTTCTGGGTCATAGGATGGTTCATCCTGCTAAGCCCTTTCATCTTCTTCCTTTCAGATTTGGATTTCTCTGAATGTACTATATGCAAGGAAACTATGCAAATCCACCAAACATATTTTTCACATTTTAATGTAACAGATTAACACTTGTGGGGGGGGAGTCACACAACTCATGTGCGAGACTAACATTTTTGGATTATGCAAATCTGTCTGTGATTAAAACAAATAGAAAACATGAATAGAAAACAGATAGAAACTAATTTACAGCACAATGTTTCTCAACTTCATCATATTGACTTCAAGCTGACTTCAAGAGGAGTTGAAGCTCATGCATCGTCAGGCTGCCAAGGTTGAGAAACATTGCTCTAGCATTAATTGCACAGGGGAACAGTTGAAATGCACTCTCTGTTTTGAGGACACTATTAAAAAAGGGAACTTTCCCATCCAGCTATTTGTAACAATAGCAATAGCACTTAGACTTATATAGTGCTTCATAATGGTTTACAGAATTTCTGAGTGGTTTACAAATGTCAGCATATTGCCCCCATCAATCTGGGTCCTCATTTTACTGACCTCAGAAGGATGGAAAGCTGAGTGAATCCTGAGCTGTTCAGGATCGGACTTCTAGGTGTCGGCAGTGTTAGCCTGCAATACTGCATCCTAACCACTATGCCACCATGAAATAAGTGTAACATTGATTGTGGCCCCTGGAGAACTTTTTTTTTCTCATTTTCCAAAATCCACCTGCTAACGATGGAATGGGCAATGCATTCTTGGAAATAACATTTACATTTTGCAAATAAACAGGACTAAAAGTAAGCAACAATACGGTGGAGAATAGCAAGAAGTTTGGTCAAAATTATCCCAAAGGAACTTAAAAATAAATATAGTGTACAGAATATAACTATAAATATATTCTGTACACTGTATGCTGTCACTTAACTATGGCAGTGAGATGGTAAATGTTCTAGGAATAGATTCATTGTTTTCATTCTGAAACACTGTGGAAACTTTAAGTGGTTTACTGGGTTAAATACCTTGTAAAAACATGCCCTTGTGTCTCCTGCTTCAAAATGAATTTTAAATTCTCACAGTTATGGTGAGCTTGGTTAAAAGAGCAACAGAAAACCAATTTGATGGCTAGGTTCATGAGTAACCAAGTTCTTTTGTGTCAAGGCAACAATTCTGTCTCCCAATGAGCTCATTTTTGTGCATTTGTAGCATATTATCTAGAATGGCTTTCATTTGTCATGCAGTGGCTTCTTTTGGTAGTCATTTTCCTTCTCCACCTCCTATTCCTCCAGAAAAATAAACAAAAACAAAGTAAGATCCATAATGGCATGATAGAAGTCAGCTACTGAAACATACATGAATGAATGAATGAATTAATTAATGAATTAATGAATTAATGAATGAATGAATGAATTATTGGCCAAATGTGATTAGACTCACAAGAAATTTGTCTTGGTGCATATACTCTCAGTATACAAAAAATGAAAAGATACATTTATCAAGAATCATAAGGTACAACACTTAATATAATCATATATTGTTTGGTTGTTTCAACAGGCCGGTCTGGACTGACTTCGGGGGTGTGGGTTGATTTTTTAGTGTTGTTTTAATTTTTAAATTTTATAATCACTGATTAGGCTTGTATTTATTTAATGGCTTTTTTACTGTATTTTGTATTGGGTTTTTATTGTTCGCCACCCTGAGTCCTTAGGGAGAGAGGGTGCCATACAAGCCTAATAAAATAATAATAATAGGGTACAAATAGGCAATCAAATCATACTAGGAAACAGTCAATATAAATTGTAAGGATACAAGCAGGGAATTATTTGTTTAGCAGAGTGATGCATCTGAGAAAAAACTGTTCTTGTGTCTAGTTGTTCTGGTGTGCAGTGCTGTATAGCATCGTTTTGAGGGTAGGACTTGAAAATTCATTCATTTTATACTGCCCATATAGCTAGAGGGAGAGGCTGAAATCTAAAGACAAACAGCTGGGAGAAACAAAACAGGGAGGAATTCTTTTTTTTTTAAATGAAGAATCAGTAAATTCTTTAGTAAGGAGTTCATAGCTTGGGCAGGTGGTGATAGGTTAGTCCCCAAATTAAGCTACTTTGTTTGTTTTTTATCAGTTTGAATCAGTGTTGACTTCTGATGATTGGCTCCATTAAAAGTGAGATAAAATCTAGATAATGTGAAGTGAGATAAAATCTAGATAATGTGAAGCCTTAGTAAGGCTTTATAATGCCTAGGTAAGATTTTTTTTTTTAATTACATTTATATGCCGCCCTTCTCCGGAGACTCAGGGCGACTACAATTTTTGGGATACAACCCAGTGTGCTCAGCAATAGCCTTCATTCCATTCTATATGCCTGCTTATTACTAAGCGGCATTTTTACAAGGTCAGCTAATTGCCCCCAACAATCTTGGGTCCTCAATTTACCTACCCCGAGAGGATGGAAGGCTGAGTCAACCTTGAGCCTGGTGGGATTCGAGCCTACAGCAGTTGTAGGCAGCTGGAACTTAAGTGCAGGCAATTAACAGCCTGAGCCACCAAGGCCCTTGGAATATTGCATCCAGTTTTAACTTGCCAAGACACTAAGAGGATGTTGCACTTGGAATACTGCATCCAGTTTTAACTTGCCAAGACACTAAGAGGATGTTATTATTATTATTATTATTATTATTATTATTATTATTATTTATTTAGACTTGTATGCCGCCCTACTCCCAAAGGACTCAGGGCAGCGAACATACAAAAAGCATATACAATAAAATAATGAATAAAAACAAGTCCAAATTACAAAACAGCTAAAACAGTAAAATTACAAAATAAACAAACTCTTAAAACTACCCACCCCCATGGTCAATCCAGGCCGGCCTGCTGAAACAGCCAGGTCTTCAGGTCTCGACGAAAGGAGCGGAGAGCCTCTAGAAAGTGTAGAGTGCAGAGAAGAGCAACAAAGATGATTAGGAGACGAGAAGCTAAAACATATGAAGAATGGTTACAGGCAGGGGTGGGATTCAACTGATGTAACAACTGGCTTGATGAGCATGCGTGCAGCATTTGAAAACCACCCATTTCTGCCTCTAAAACTTACCTTGTGGTGCAGCCCTGGAGAGTGAAACAGCTGAGGCATGGCAATCTGTTGTGTCGTGCGAATCAGCTGGGCTGCAAAACACAGAAATAAAGGTTAGACTAGGGCAGGGGTGGCTGGGTGGGGCCAACTAATCGCCGGAACTACCAGTTCACTCGAACTGGTCCAAAATGGCTGAATCGCACCTCTGGTTACAGGAACTGGGCATGCCTAGTGGTGACATGATAGCAGTCTTCCAATATTTGAAGGGCTTTCACAAAAAGGTGGGAGTCAACTTATTCTCCAAAGCCCCTAAAGGCAGGACAAGAAGCAACAGATGAAGAATTATCAAAGAGAGATCCAGCCTAAGGAGAAATTTCTGACAGTTAGAACAATTAATTAGTGGAATGACTTGTCTCCAGAAGTTGTGGGTTCTCCAATACTGAAGGTTTTAAAGAAGAGATTGAACAACTATTTGACATGGTATAGGGACTCTACTTGAGCTGGGGGTTGGACTAGAACAGGGGTCTCCAACCTTGGCCACTTTAAGACTTGTGGACTTCAACTCCCAGAATTCCTCAGCCAGCAAGCTGTCTGAGGAATTCTGGGGGTTGAAGTCCACATGTCTTAAAGTGGCCAAGGTTGGAGACCCATGGAATAGAAGACCTCCTAACTCTGGTGTTCTATTATTCTGACTGGCAAGTCCCTGAAATTTTCTCAGCAAGATTTCAGAAGTGACTTGCCGCTGCCTCCTTTGTAGGGCTGAGAGAGAGGGACTGGCTCAAGGTGCTTTAACCACTCCAGCAAACTGTTTCTCTCTTTTCAATTAACCTACTACAGAATCTGTTTAATTGTTAACTCTTTTCCTCTATGGATTACTTGTGGTTTTTGGAGAATTCCCATGATGCCCCCTCCCCCACTACTGTATGACCTAGTTAAGTGGCCAGAAAATTACTTTTAAAAAAGCATTTTGACACTTTTTCTTCAATTTATTTTTAAGGTACTTGTAATGTTCTTTTTGTATTGATGTACTCTTAGCCTATTTTTTTTCATTGGAACATTGTGATCTCTGAAAAGGAAATATGTCTAAAATATTGTGTTGGTTTATGACTCACTCAGTAGAAATCATGTCCAGACAGGTTACAAAAGGGAACATGAAATATATCTACAAGTCTTGTAGAAATGAAAATTGGCAGCTGATTGTGATTTCATGCTGTGGGTCTCAATTTACTAGCAATTTTTTCCCCCATTTAAAAGTGGGGAAAAAGCAAAGTATCAGCATAACTCATGTTTCTGTTGGTTTTAAATCTGTCTGGGACACACAATTTCCAATAAATAAATCAGTATAGTAAAGAATTGTTAGCTATGGGTACTAATTATAGTATTGAGAGGTCCCAATTTAGGAAAAAATAAAAACTCTAGGGATGCAAAAGTAATACTATTTTTACTTGTGAAATATTGAAAACTGCCTAGTGGTTGAGATGGAGCAGCCTACGAAGATTAGTAATAAATAAGGTTTTCTACTTTTATTTTAATCACACATTTGTGTATTGAACTGGTAGTAACACAGAGCCCAAGGTTAAATAATTTACATTTCTATCCATTGTTTCTATCCATAAACTCATCATCTGAGTAGTGTATATGAAAGTGAGGTGGAGGGAAAAATCCTATTTCCACAACAGAATCTGGTCAAAAGCCACCATTTTAGATGTTCAAAGGCACTCTCCATTTTCTTCCAGAAGTGCCTAGTATCCCATGAATCCTTGCACCAAGATTACCAATATGTTTTTATTAATAGCTTGTCATAGCTTGGCTGCTGCAGTCAAGGAAGTGTTGTTCTACATTATGGCTGTCAAACTCCCGGCCCGTGGGCCAGATGCGTCAAGCACTGGCCATGCCCATGGCTGATTTAGTGAAGGGAGGGAACGTCCTAATATATCACGTGACATTGCTGTGATGACATGAGTTTGACACCCCTGTTCTACATGATAAGTCTTGGCGGAAAATTCTGAAATAGCTAGGTTTTCTGACAATCTTCAGGAAGGCCTCATTCCTTTGCTGTCCATCTCCTCAGTTCTAGTTTTTTTTACATAGCATTTAAAATTTAAATTGTTTCTATCTTTGGCTCTTTATTGTCTGTAAGCTTCCCAGAGTAACCTTATCAGTGAGAAGGTTGGCATATAAATTTAGTAAATAAATATATATTTTCCAGACATTCTTTCTCCATCTCTCTTTTTGGGAGAGTGAGTGAGTCAGAGGTTTAAATATACCAAGTAGGTTAATCCAAGGGTGGGCTTCAAAAATGTTAGCAATGGGTTCTCTGCCCGGTTGCTGAGTGGGCATGGCCATGGTGGGCATGGCCTAGTTGGCCTCCTGCACCACAGCGGGGGGGTCCTTTTTGCCCTCCCCGGGCTCCGGAGGCTTTCCTCAAGCCTCTGCGAGGGCAAAAATGGCCTCCCTGGGCTCCGGAAGCTCTCTGGAAGCTGGAAATGGGCCTCCTGGAAGTTGGGCCCATTTCCAGATTTTCTGAACTTCCGGGAAGCCTGTTTTTTGCCCTCCCCAAGCCTCCGTGTGCACCCTGAACTTACCTGCATCCAAAACAGGCTGCATGGGGACTCCTAGGAGGGACAGAGCAGGGTGGGCTGTGCTGGGCAAGTAGTGGGATTGGGGTTCTCCAAAATGCACAGAATCTTAGCTAGGGACTCTCCCAAATCCCTGCGAACCCCCAGCAGCCTGGGTTAATCTCATATTCCAAGGATACAACTGACTTCATCAAACCAATTTAACCCTTGTCTCTTTAGGATGAGTTGATGACACCTTGTGGTATTTTGACAATGCACCATAAATACTCTGAAAACAATGTGATCATTATGAGAAATCAGGGTGGGCTTCTCCAACTATTATCTTTCATTTTTTTGAAGTCATTTCTTAATATATTTTGTTAGTGCTATATAGACATAATGCCATTTCAGCAAAGCATTTGGCAATGAACTCCATGTGAATCTGAACAACAAGCTAGTAAGAGAGGCCTGGGTGGCATGAATGGATGCATAATTGGCTCAAAAATTATACTCAGAGAAGATTTGTTGCTGGTTTATCATCAAATTGGATGAAGTATTGAGGTGGTATGACACAGTTCATCCTTGGGCTCACTGTTTTTCAATGTTTTTACTAATGACTTGGATGTAGAAAACTGGAAAGATTAATATTCTGACAGAAGGGAACAGTCTTGCCTGGTTAGAGGAACAGCCTGGAATTTCTAAGTGAAATTCTTCACTTAGAAAAGAAAAGATATCTTCGAAGATACCTGGCTGGATAATAGTACTTGTGGAAAAGGTCATGGAATAGTAATTGATTGCAGACTGAGTATGAGTCAGCAGCATGAGGACACTTAAGAATAAAGCAATTTTAGCCTGCGTCATCAGAACTATAGTCCCAAATCTTGGAAGACAACAATTATACTTTCTGTTTGGTGAAACCAAATCTCTAATCCTGTGATAGGTTCTGGGGATCCCAACTTTAAAAAAGATTCAGAGGTTGGATCAGTTTCAGAAAGGACAATAGGGAAAAAAATTGGGTGACTAGAAACAACGTCCTGTAGACAGAGATTTAAGAAATTGGGAACCCTTTGGCATGAGACAAAAAGAAAAGGTATAATGCTTTGTGAGAATGTCCTTGAGATACAGGAAGAAGAGCAGCAGCAGCCTAGACAATGATTAGGTAAGAGACACCTGAGTCCACAGGAGGATCTTGTTAATGTAACTTTATAATAAAATTAGAATTAGTACTTCTGGGTGAACCCAGCTATATGGTTAATTCATCAACCATGTCATGCCACACCATATAACTTTATATACTGTTGTTGCCCTCTACCCTCATCTAGTGGCTGGAGACAAATATGCCTCAAGTATATTGTTTTGAAGCTGACCCAACCTATTTTACCCATCAGCCCACACCCTCAAACCAAGTGCATGCTAGGAAGCCAGACTCCATTTCCTTTAGCATTTGGAAAAGGCAGAAGCACATGATCATCCAAGTACAACTCATATCCACACAGAGCATTGCTGGTGAGATTTAAATTGCTTGTATTTATTAATTGTTATGTTCAGCAGTAACTTAATGCTGTCTATCTTGTATTTGGTTCTCATTGTATCCCTGTTTTCCTCAGTTTCACCATATCCTGTTCTTTCAATAGAGCATTCAGATCTACGCACCCAGTCTGTTTTATTGGAAGATAGGTAGGTTTAGCTGCATTTTGAGCTGCACACAGGCTAACATATAGAACAAACCATATGCCAGTTCAAAATTCAGATAAATGGGGAGGGTTAGGGAAGCAATGGTAAACTATCCTGTAAAAATCTCACTAGAACACTTTATGGAAATTGTGGTGCTGATGTAAATTATTGCATATACCATGGACAGCCAGAGCAACCAACTACAGAATTGTTGAATCATATAAAACCAGAAAGGTCACTAGAAGCCAAAATCACAAGGTTATGTCTGATTTACTTTGGCCATGTCACATGAGCAAATTCATTGGAGAAGGCAATGATACTAAGAGTGGTTAACAAAAAGAAGGAGAAAGCAAAGAACTTGCTGACTTGATACCATCAAAGATGAACATCCAACAACTGAAAGTTGCTGTGCTTGACATAGTAACATGAAGAGCACTTGTCTATAAAGTTGCCAAGACATGACTGAACAGTTAAAACTGCTATTACTACTGCTGGGTGTGTTTCTTGTCTGGGCCACCTTGAAAAGTTGAGCTGTTCTGTTCTGTTCTGTTCCATTCCATTTTGTTCCAGTCCACTCCACCCCATCCCATCCCATTTCCACAGAGGTTCTCTGAGTGAGTTGAAAAATTGTAATATAATTTCAGGGGTCTACATGTGCACTCTCACACCCAAATGAATGAGAGTCAACAATATTGCAGTGAAATTGTGTTGATGCCACAATTACAGATTCCACCAATAACTCACATATATGAACAATGATGCTGTTATGCACACAGACAGTCCTTGACTTATGACTTTTTGTTTAGCAACCATTTAAAGTTACAGTGGTGCTAAAAATGACTTATAACCAGTTCTCACACTTGTGACTTGCAGCATCCCTGTGGTCATATGATCAAAAAATTTGGACACTCGGCAATCAATGTGTATTTAGGTTGCTTGATCATGTGCCCACGCTGCTGTGATGGTCGTAAGTACAAGGACTGGTTAGATGTCACTCTTTTTTTGTACTGTCATATTTCTAATTGTTTCTAAAGGAATGGTTGTAAATTGGGTACTATCTGTAACTGATAACAATGATGTAATGGCAATATGGGTGACCTATGGGTGGGGTGTTTTAGATTTGCGGCTTTTTAGTTTTGTATTAATTGGGACCATTAATTTAATTCTTTTTAAATATTTATTGTGTCTGTTTTTATTGTAAGCCACCCTGAGTCTTCGGAGATGGGGCGGCATATAAGTCCCATTAATAAATAAATAAATAATAATTTGGTGCCATTAAATATATCAAATCGCCACATATTGCTCTTTTGTCAACCTTTTGTCCAAACGTACATAAATTGGAGATAAACAGGAGGGTTTGTTTCAGTGTTCAAAAATCACTGGTAATGGATAATACAGGACATGTTACTTTTTCAGATGTAGTTTTATACTATTCAGGATCGAATCAAAGCACATCAAAGTTATACATCTTACCAAGTCAGACAAATAGCAAAGCCTGAAAATATATATTTGAAGATCCAGTGTACCAGAAACAATCCTGGAGTTTCTGAGAATGCAATAACTTGGTAAACAAAATTCAATATTAAGCAGTCTCTTTTCATTATTTCTCTTTATTTGGATTAGATGATACAATTGAAATATTCCCATATTCTAGCCAACATTTCTTCTGGGCCAGCATTTGTTATTAAAGGAAAAAGCTAATACAAAATTCTTCCATAAAAATACATAGTAGGAGATGAAATAGCTGGATTTGCTCCATTTTCTTGGAACCCAGTGCTTTCTAGCATTTTTGCCCCAATTCCTATCATTCTTGGAATTATGGCAAAACCTTACTGTTCCACATTCTTTCCTTAAAAGGAAGATCATTGAAAGTCCTTAATAAGGAGAAAAATCCTTCCTAATCTTGAGTTAAAGCAGGAAGAGCAGAAAGAGTGTGAAAAATATTTAATCACAGAACGGATCATTTAAACCATCAATTCCAGGCCCTGTTTAATGTGGGAATATAAATTAAGGCATCCCTAACTGATTAGGGATCTAGATCAGGGATGTCAAACTTGCATCATCATGGCGTTGTCATATGACGTATTGGGACTTTTCCCCCCTTCGCTAAATGGGGTGGGGGTGGGGACAGCATGTGACACCCCCGATCTAGATGAATACATGTCTTGAAGGGAAGCCTCAGTATAATTAATTCCTCTGTTTAACTGCTCTCATTGTTTTATAAAGGTGTGCTCATCCTGATATTCAGTTGAAATCTGCTTTCCTATGTCTTAATGCTATTATTCAGGTCCTTGTGACTGTTGAGAAGAGGTTGTGATCTTCTCTATCCCATCCTCTCAGGAAACTACAGTTCATTTTTATGTGCTCTGTCAGCCCTTAAAGGTAACCTTACAGTAACAGATGTCAAGGGTCCAGCTAATGAACCCAAGCAATTCGGCACTGTGAGACGTACAGTGTGCCCACCCATACGGTGTGGCAAGCTGCACAATGGAAAGATGGCTGCAGCAGACCTGTGCCCTATCGAAGTTGACAGTAGTATGTTGCAAGTCTGAAGGTCCCCTCCCACATTTATAATCCAAGAAACTAGGGAGGGTCCCTTCTGAGATGTTTGCTATACTCAGAGGTGGTATTCTGCAGGTTCTGACCAGTTTTGAAGAACCAGTAGCAGAAATTTTGAGTAGTTCGGAGAACTGGCACCTCTGATTAGTCTTATCTATTCTCTGCCTCCCGAGTCTCAGCTGATCGGCTGGGTCCTCTTTTGTTGCCCTGCATAGAACGGAGCTGGAAAGCAGGTTAGTGGGGTGGGGAGAGAATGGGGATTTTGCAGAATCCTTCCTCCAGGAATGGGGTGGGAATGGAGATTTTAGGGTATCCTTCCTCTGCTATGCCCACCAAGCCACGCCCACCAAGTCACACCACACCCATCAAGCCAAGCCCACAGAACCGGTAGTAAAAAAATTTGAATCCCACCACTGACTATACTCCTATTCCTTCTGCAGACTCAGCTGCTTCATATCAGACTGTTGTGGTCTCCTGTTTCCCAAGGTCATTATCACATGCTTTTGAGAGGAGAGAAGAGAAAATAGAGCAGAGTAGAGTAGAACAGAACAGAACGGAACAGAATACTTATCCTGGTTAGAAGTCCAGTAAAGGTAAAGGTAACAATTCCCCTCGCACATACGTGCTAGTCATTTCTGGCTCTCTAGGGGGCGGTGCTCATCTTTGTTACAAATCGAAGAGCCAGTGCTGTCCAAAGACATCTCCATGGTCATGTGGCTGGCATGACTAAATGCCGAAGGTGCACAGAAAGAACACTGTTACCTTCCCACCAAAGTGGTCCCTATTTTTCTACTTGCATTTTTACATGCTTTCGAACTGCTAGGTTGGCAAAAGCTGGGACAAGTAACGGGAGCTCACTCCGTTATGTGGCGCTAGGGATTCGAACTGCCGAACTGCCGACTTTTTTTGATCGACAAGCTCAGCATCTTAGCCACTGAACCACCATGTCCCCTACAGAAGTCCAGGAAATAACCATAAATAACCATGTTTGTTATGCTGATCTGAGCTGCAATTTTAAATATCTGGAAAGCATTTACCTCTACCCAATATTTTATTCAAAGAAAATGTACTTAACTCTCCTTCCGATTGCTGTCACTTTTATCCTCTGAAATGACTGTCCTTGCCCGCTATTTGTTCATGAACTGCAATGACAGATGTGATTTACAGGTATGCATGTATTTTATTTTTTTATTTTTTGCAAAACTCTAGCCCAAAAGACCTTGTCTCCATCTGGGAAAATCAGAGGGAATAATTTCCAAACCAGTCATTTGCACACAGGATCTTGATTTATGAGGGTACCTCCACCAGCCTAAAACTTTTTAGCTGCTGGTGCTCTTGTAATGCCTTTAATGGCTGTAGCTACATAACAGATAGGACTTCAGAAGGCTGGGCTCATCAATCAAAGGCAGTGCTCTTTTTCTAGGCAAATGCTGAAGGATTTACCATGCTGTTATGATACTCACACCTTGGAAATCTGTGCCTGATTTAAAGGCATTCACGGGATAGTAATTAATGCTGAACCTCCAAGCAAATCTGGTTCATGAAGGAAATGATATTTGAGCATTTTCTCTTTTATAGCAGAAGGCAAAGAATTTAATCAGTGGCAGGTGCAAATTTCTTCTTGGAAAAAAAGAAGAAAAAGAAAAGAAAAGCTCTTACAACCCCAAAACTGCTGTTATGTAATTTTGTCTCCAAACCATTTCATTACTGAACCAATAATTACAGCCATAATTAGATATTAGAGGTTCCCAGATCATTAAAGAACATGTAGCTGCTCCAAAAATGGGAAGTAAACAAAACAAACTGAACAGTCAGCCAAGTGTGGTGCAGAGGAAATTCATCCAATTTAAGCTGTGTGTTCTTTTCCCCCTTGTAGGAATTGTGTGCGAGGTTGGACATTTAAAAGTGACAGAGAAAACTGATACAGTACAGTTATCTGGGCAACAAGAAGAAGCCCAGCCAACCCAACTTAAATACTCCTTTGCACCTAAAGGTGCTTTTTCAGGAGGCAACTGGACTTGCTTGTTTTTCTTTTGAAAATGTTTCACTCTTCATCCAAGAAGCTTCTTCAGCTCTGACAGAATAGTGGGGAATGGAAGGATTTATATTCCTTACAGACAGCTGGTCATTTGCATCCTTTTAGAAGGTAGTTGAAGCTCTTGGGGGTTTATCTGTGTCCTCAGGGTCATCTGAGTGGTGCTCCTGGTTCCTGTAGTCTGCAATTTTTTCCTCTGGAAATCCATTGCTAGCCCCACACCATTCAAAGTGTATTCATCCCAAATTGTATAGCTAAAGATCTGTAGAGATTCTCAGTCATCCAGGTCATCTGGGATGAAAAGCGAAACATCTTCAAAAGAAAAACAAGGAAGTCCAGTTGCCTCCTGAAAAAGCACCTTTGGGACCACCATGACCTGGATGAGTGAGAATCTCTACAGACTAATTTGCACCATTTGCAAAAACCTGCTTGAGCATGGGATTGAAGACCTCCAAGGTCCCTTCCAACTCTGTTTTTCTGTTAGACTGACTCTGCTGGTTGGCTTGGGGACCCAATACATCACTGGAGGTGGCTCCTGGATTAACTAATTGACCCCACCTCCCCACTATGCTTCTTGCTCCCCTCCCACCCATCTTTTAATTTCATATTATTGTACTTATTTTTATTGTTTTATTCCTTTGCTATTGCTATTTTCAATTTTTTTAAATCATTTTTTCCCATTTCATTATTGAAAGCTGCCCAGAGTATCCCCACAGTGAAATGGACAGGAAATAAATTTAATAAATAAACACATAAATTTGGCTGGAACAATAAAGGATGCCTTAGAGCAGGATTTTCTCAATCTTGAGAACTTTAAGATGTGTGGACTTCAACTCCCAGAATTCTCTAGCCAGTATGAAACTTGGACTGCACATATTTGAAACACTGCTCTAGAGCAACAAAGTCAGCTTCTACCATTATTTACCAATTTTCACTCCATTTAAGGAAAGAGAACTTGTTTTAGAATTTTCCTTTCAAAGAAGAAGAAAATTCTGGTATGATTCTTCAGAATGGTGTCTTAGTTTTATTCAGTAGCTGGTAGATATGAATTCCTATCTTTCTGTGTACCCCAGTGTTTTTCAACCTTTGGCAAAATTAAGATATGTGGACTTCAACTCCTAGAATTTCCCAGCCAGCATTATGGAAATTAAAGTCCATACATCTTAAAGTTGCCAAAGTTTAAATAACACTGGTATATGTGGTGGGTTTATATAACATGAACCCACCAAAAATACCTCAACCAATGGACTTAGCATGCTATGTGCTAGGTGTTTACTTGATGTGATTTAATGTGTTGTCTGAAAGCAGCCACATACTAGTAAGTCACTTGAATTCATTCTCAGTTGGATGGTGGCCTTGCTGCAGGTCCTGTGGAGGTGCCCAGAGTGCAATCTTGCCCTGTTATCTGGGAATGGGTTGAATCTGTTGGGCCTGAAGAAGTAGACAGTGTCAATTATTTATTAGGAGCAACATGTCAGCACTTTTCCTAACTGCAGTCAGCTCTGTCCTATGTAATTTACTGCTCATCTATGACCCTGTTTCCCCCCTCCTCCCAAGGTGTGTCATAAAACACACCTCTCCAGCTAGGCTTGATAACTTAAGACACAACCTGGAGAAAGGTATGTGTGGAATGTGCTTCTGGTCATAGCAATGAAATGTTCCATCAGATCTTCTCCCCCCTCCCTTTTATGGCAACTCAAGAGCAAGCCAGGAATGCTTTACAAGTTGACAGTTAGTTTGTCCACCTCTTGTTAAGATCCATTGCCTCCTGGCTAAATAAAGCTGCCTGAGGTATGTTGTGTTGATAGGTCTTCCTTGTGTTCAGTTATTCCTCCATTTCTTAAAGAAATACTGCCCCCCTCAAGATACCATGGCTGGATCCCACTATATTGGACAATTTTTGTCTAGCATCTAATCTCCCTCTTCTCAGGGAAGCTGAGTGAGAAGGTAGTGACTTCATACGGATGAAGCAGATTATCTGGACCCATTTCAGTCAGGATTGGTATAGACAGAACCACCATTTTATCATGCTTTTTAAATGGTCTCTGGCAAAATGGAGGTGCCGGATTACTTGAGGAACAATTTCACCCCCATTACTTTTGCCTATCCTCTCAAAACCCATAGAAGGGTTAAGGTTGTGGATTCTACTGATTAAGTAGTTACATGTGGAGCGATCCAGGAGAAGAGCCTTTTCTGTCATGGTGTCCTCCCTTGAAACATCATTCCTTCTGAGGTGAGATTGGCCCAATTTCTGGCAATTTTCCAGAAATCCCTTAAATTACGGTTAGATCTCAAATTGGGAATTTGAGAAAAATGGAGAACCAAAGATAATCTAACCTGGGCTTTTTAAACAATATTAATGTTTTTATTTGGTATAATTGTTAATGATGTTTTTTATGGTTTGTTTTTATTGGGTGCTGCTGAGAACCACACTCACAAGATGGGTTGCAGGGATGGGATTCTACCGGTTTGGACTGGTTCTATAGAACCGGTTGTTATGATTCTGTGCAGTTCAGAGAACTGGCAAATCGTGCCCCTGGCTAGCCCCGCCACTCTCCGCCTGCCCCTCCCCTCCATGCGCAGTCAGTCTTTATTGCATATGGGTGACATTGCATGCATGCCCAACATTGCTGACTGCATTCTCCCCCAAGCAGTCACTACTTAAGGTATTTCTTTTTTTCCCCTCTCAATGATCAGCTGTTCCAATGATCAGCTATGCCTGGATCCCCTCACTGCCTTACTGCTTCCCTGAGGCCCAGGAGGCAAAAAGGGTCAAATGGGGTGTCCCCCAGTGCTCCATTTTTGGCCTCCTGAGCCTCAGGGAAGCATTCTGGGAGCAAAAGCGCCCCCCCAGGAGCCTTCCCTGAGGCCCAGGAGGCCAAAAATGGGGGGAGGGGTGCTGCAAAAAAAGAAGCAACCAGACCCACCCAGTCACATGGCCATGCCCACAGAAATGGTAGTGAAAATATTTGCATCCCATCCCTGATGGGTTGCTATATAAATATAATGAGTGAAATAAATAAATTTCTCCAGAATTTCTGACTGGAAACTTCCCAGCTTCTACCTGGCAATGTCAAGGATTGAACAGTACTTCTTGATTGCAAAACAGGTGCCTCAATCTTCTTTCGTCATGTTATACCAAGCCTTTTTTTGCTCAATGTAATTGTTGTACCGTTTGCTCCTTCTGCAATATCTTAGGAACAGAAAGGCTCAAAACCACTTACAGGAAAAATTCAGAAGAAATTCTCAAATGTATTGAGAGTACGCTAGGTGAAATCAAGTCACAAGGGAAGAAAAACTGAGGACCAATTGGAAATCCATTGTGAGAAGAACATCTGATGCAGTATGAACAGAGCCTTATAAATATTTTCCCCATGTGGCATTGACTTTGAAAAGTGTCTCAATTTTTTTACTTTGTTCAAAAGACAACTAAGTTGCTGATGGAAGCAATGTACAGACAATATCAGATGCAGAAGAATATGGGAGCAGAACAGAGCACAATTATGGTGTCTAAAATGCAAAAATAAAGTGCAAAGAATTATTCATTCCAATTTTTATTATTTAATATTCTGAAATAGTGTACACTACTTCACAACTGTAAGCTTTCATTCAATAATCATGACTTGTTAATATTTGGGTTGACAACAGCTCAAAAGCTGCTACTGAAATTAGATAAATTTTGGTTCTTAGCAGAAATTTTAAACAATTTTATTTCGGTTTTCACAAAACAAAGAAAAATAAAACATCTTTTTTTCAGTGAACAGCTTGCTTCCAGGTTTTCAAATCCCCACACAGATATAATCTCAGTTACATATTCATCTTTCATCTTTCAAATTCAATTTCATATCTTATCACCTCTTTAGATATTCTTTATTAATTTTTCCCTCAAACACTTCCTTAGCAGAAATTTTAAAGTTTGCTTTTTGAACTAGAATTCCATCCAGGCTCTGAGTTGATTTTTATTTGATAGACTTTGATTATGATCAATGACCATGGGTGAGTACAATTTTAGGTATAGTAGGAAAAAAAATCCAAAACATCACAAACAATATAGGATATTAAAGAAATCAAAAGGATACCAACTAATTTACTGAGTTTCTAAAACTATTAGATAAACTTCCAATTATTAAAATACAACAATAATAAAATACGTAAATTTTAATTTCATAACTACTGAATATTAAGCCACTTATGTGATAGCTCTTGGAAGATAAGCATTATAGTCTTCAACTTATGAATGCAATGTAGCCTGTCTATTATGGTTACATCATGATAGCCATAAAATGACCCAATTTTACAACCTTATTTATGGCAGTTGTTAAGCAAATGCCATGGTTGTAAAACAACCACTGTATTTGTAAAGGAAACCCGTTGTTCAGGATGGACCGATTTTGCCAAAAACCAGAACTAAATGAAGTTTTCAGCAAAATTGTTATAAAAGGTGGTCACATGACCACTGGAAGCTGCAAATGGCCATCATATGAGCCAGTTGCCAAATGTCTGATATGTAGTCATGTAATCACTGGAGGGGCAGTCATTGCAATTTTGGAACCAGGTTGTTAAGTAAACCTGGGAAGGTTCACTGTATCTTCAAAGGGTTGCTAAGCAACCAGTTATAATGCAAGGACTACCTGTAATTTATGAATGTAAATTTATTTATTTTACTTATTTATTTATTTGATTTGTCAATCGCTTACAAGATAATAAGTATAAGGGTAAGCATAGTTATGAATACATGAAATTAATACATATAAGAAAAATAAAAGAAACAATAAAAGAAACAATAGGACAGGGACGGTAGGCACATCGGTGCGCTTATGCACACCCCCTACAGACCTCTTAGGAAAGGGGTGAGGTCAATAGTAGAAAGTCTAAGGTTAAAGTTTTTGGGGTTTGGGGAAGAAACCACAGAGTCAGGTACGGTATTCCAGACATTGACCACTCTGTTGCTGAAGTCATATTTCCTGCAATCAATATTGGTGCGGTTAACCTTGAGTTTGTATCTATTGTGTGCTCTTGTATTGTTATGGTTGAAACTGAAGTATTCATTGACGGTAGGACATTGCAATGTATGATTTTATATACTATACTTAGATCGGACTGAAGGTGGCATAGTTCTAGGTTTTCTAGGTCTAGAATTTCAAGTCTAGTGGCATAAGGTATTCTGCAATGAGTAGAGGAGTGTAGAGCTCTTCTTGTGAAGTATTTCTGGACTTTCTCAACTGTGTTAATATCAGATACGTGATATGGGTTCCAGACTGATGAGCTGTATTCAAGTATTGGTCTAGCAAATGTTTTGTATGCCCTAGTTAGTAGTGTGATATTACCAGAGAAAAAGCTACGTAGGATGAGGTTAACAACTCTTAATGCCTTTTTGGCTATGTAGTTACAGTGGGCTCTAGCACTTAGATCATTAGAGATGAGTACTCCAAGGTCCTTGACAGAGTTTAGATCAGCAACAAGGTCTTGACTATTCAGTTTGTATTTTATTTTCTGATTTTTTTTGCCAATATGTAAGACTGAGCATTTATTTGTTGAGATTTGAACTTGCCATTTGTTTGACCATTCTGATATATAGTCGAGGTCTTTTTGAAGGGTAGCAGAATTATCTGTGGTGTTGAATAGGTTTACATCATCAGCGAAGAGAATGCAGTTGCTCTTAATATGATCGCAGAGGTCATTTATGTAGAGTATGAAGAGAGTTCGTCCTAGAACACTGCCTTGGGGGACACCACTGTTGACAGGTACAGAATTTGATAGGGCACTCCCAATTTTGACCATTTGTTGTCTGTTTGACATAAATGCTTCTATCCAGTTGTGCAGTTGTCCAGAGATGCCATAAGATCTTAGTTTTAGTAATAGTTTGTCATGTACCACTGAATCAAAGGCTTTACATAAGTCAATGTAGATTGTGTCTATTGCTTTGCCCTGATCGAGTTGTGTAGTCCATATGTTTCTGCAGTGTAAGAGTTGCAGATTACAGGATAGTTTTTTTCTGAAACCAAATTGTTTATTGGAGAGTAGGTTGTTTGTCTCTAAGTGGAGGATAATGGATTGGTTAATAATTGATTCCATGACTTTACAGGTGATGCAGCATGAAGAGATTGGTCTGTAATTTTCAACTAGATTAGGGTCTCCCTTTTTGAAGATGGGGATGACCGTGGTTTGTGACCATAGGTTTGGCAAGGATCTGTTCCTGAAAGATTTTTCAAAGATTATGCTTAAAGGTTCAGCTATGGCAGTGGATAGCTTTTTTAAGAAGTAGGCACATATTCCATCCAGTCTAGTAGATAGAGATGGTTTTAGGTTGCGTAGTGCTTTTTCAACATTGTCTTCTGTAAAATCGATATGTATTAGATCATTGCTCCTTCCGCTGTGATCTGAAGACCTGGTTGTTTGAACAGGCTGGGCTGGACTGACCTCCTGGGTTTTTTAAAATTATTTTAATGGTTTTTAGTGATTGGGCTTGTCGATTTAATCTTTTAAAAAAATATTTATTGTTGAATTGTGTTTTAATTGTGAGCCGCCCGCCCCGAGTCCTCGCAGAGAGGGGGTGGCATACAAGTCCAATTATAATAATAATAATAATTGTAGTTGTCTGTATTTTGACTAGGAAATACTGGGCATGATCCATTGCTGTTTACAAATACTGAGCCAAAGAATGTGTTAAAGAGGTTGGCTTTGATGGTGTCATTGTTACAGTCTTTACCATTAGGTCCTTTCAGGGGTGGGATGGATCTTGAGTCTTTTAGTTTGTTGTTTACAAAATTGTAGAAAGTGCAGCTGGGGTTGGCGTGTAGAAGGTTTTCCTCTTGTTTAATGTGATAATTGGTGCATTCAGTCTTTATTTGGTGCCATAAATTTTTGCATCGGCTTATTATTTATTTGCCGTTGTTGGATATTTTTTAACAGTGCCCGAACATGAAATGGTAGTTTTAAAATTCTGCCTGGAGCATCTCTAAATTTTAAAATAGGTTAGTATCTTGCAGTGAACAGTGACAGCAATCATACAGAATTTAGCTTTACTCCTGGAGGTGATCTCTACAGTGTGTGCTCACAAGAGCAGAATAAGATCAGTTTCTCTTTTGCTGTGCCTGTAAGTTAAAAGAAGTGTAATTAAATCTTCATGCCAGATTGAGTAAAAGGGACAGAGAAGAAGGGTATTGATTTGATTTTTTTCCAAAGGACACAGGCAAAAAACTTTGTCTATAGGTGTCTATGAAGTCTCCCTTCCAGGAAAAGTGAAGGTAAAATGTCAAGTTTGGCTAATGTAAAAAGCCTTATGTCTGCTGGGTACAAACAATTAATGAAATATCTGCATGAAGTGAATGGTTTCTTGAGTGCCTAAACTGTAGTTTTTTAGAATGTAGCTTAAGCACCTCTGTAGCTCAAGAATCCTCTGTTTTATTTCTGAATAAGGTTGTCAGAGCCAATCAACACAAAATATTACCTGAAAAATCCAGAGTCCTAAATCAGACTTTATTTCAATTATTTGAACCCGGACAGAATAAAGTTATGTTGCAAAGTCAAAGAAACTAAAAGGCTTTCAAAGAAACATTAGTTTGTTCATTTATACCATGAGGTAATCTCAGTGGTCAAGGCTGTATCTCAAAAAGTAGAGATACACTTGAGCCTCTAATGAAATCAGGCATGTTTCTGTTCCTAATAAACATGGAATAGGGCCCTTAGGATTTTTGAATAGACAGAATCTATGGGAAGGAGATTACTCAATATTTTAGCTCTGAAAAGGTTCATTGTCCAGGCCATTATGAGCCTGTTGCTGATACTGACCGCAAATTTGAGAATAGTGCACTTCATATAAAGAACCAAGTTGGCAGTGGAGTGCCCTAGATTCATTTGTCTGGGGGAGTTCAACCTGCCTTCTCTGGAACTTGGGTTGGAGGATACCAATTCTTGAGCACTAGAGAAGCAATGGACCTGATCCAACTTATTGGATGTCAAACCCATAGAGGTGGTCACGCCTTAGATCTGGGTTTTATCTTGAGGCCATGGCTGTGCAATCTGAAATTGGGGAATGTAACTCTCAATCCCTTGCCGTAGACAAATAATTCCCCTTGGGTTTTTAGTTCTCTGTGGCCAACCTCTTGATCCAGGAAGGAAGGGTCTACTTGATTAATCCATCCCAGGCACCTGATGGATCCAGTAGGGTTTCAGGGAGAACTTGGGATTGCAACAATCTCCACAGCATGGCTCAACTGAGGTCTTGGTCATGGCTTTGAATGTATATGCAAAGAGAGTCTTGGATTGGATCATGTGGATTCTATGTTTGTGGATTCTGTAGCACAGCCTGGTTTGTCGAACAGCTCTGGGAAATGAAACAACACCAGAGACACCTAGAGTTCTGCCGAAGGAAGACAAACAGCAAATCCAATCAAGCACAATAGAGAACTTTTATTAAAACCTATAAAAATTTGTGGCAATAAGAATGGCAAAGTCAGCTTATTTTTCCATTCTTATTGCATCCATAGCCAGTGAGCCAGTGGCTATGTTTGAGATGTCCAAATTCCTCACTACAAATACCTGGGCATCCTTCAAGCTGACAACATCAGGCATCAAGCACACTGAAGTCAAGAAGAAGGTTAGAAGTGAAGACATCACGGCAGTGAAGATCTTAAAATCCAGAGTCAGTGGAGGAAATACCCTCCATTTAACCTGGGGAATTCCAGTGATTAGAAATCTAGCTGGAGTATGGAATGGACTTAAGCAGAACTGAAAGATGTAGATAGGAAGATCAGAAAAATTATGACAATGAATTTTGATTTTCATGCACTCAGCAATGTTGATAGACTCTACTCACCAAGGAAAAATAGGTCAGCTTAGAATGTTGCAAGTACACCAGACTGATGAAGAAGAAAAAGGGGCATTGGAGAATATCTGCAGTACAATGAAGAAAATGCACTGAAGCTAGTATATCAAACTGGCCTACGAGAAAAAACAAATGAAGAATAGAAAACATGCATGGAAAGGCAAAGTACGTGAATAATATAACATTAAAAAAAATAGCAATAGATAACAAGAAGACTTGGCAATGGTTAAGAGCAGGAAAATTTAAGAAAGACATAGAGGGGTTCATTCTGATTGCACAAGGCCAAGCCTTAAGAACAAATTCATACAAAGCCAGAATTGAGAAGACAGTAACAAACAGCAAATGCCACTTGTACAAAGAAGCTGAAGAAACAATGGGCCATTTAGTTAGCTGCTGCAAAAGACTGCATAGACTGATTACAAACAACATAATGACAAGGTGGCAACTATGGTACATTGGAATAGCTGCAAGATTTGCCTGCGGGCAAGAACTGGTGGGACCACAAAATAGACAAAATAATAGAAAATGAAGACACTAAAGTGCTCTGGAACTTTAAGATCCAAAGAGACAGGCAACTGCCCTATAACACCCCCAATTTAACCATTGTTGATAAGAAAGCCCCCAAAAAGTCTGGATAGCAGACATGACGGTACCTGGAGACTGCAGAATAGAAGTGAAAGAATTGGAGCAAATCCCAAAATAAAAGAGCTGCAAATAGAAGTAGATTGATTGGCAAAAAAGAAAGCAAAGATACTGCCAATAATGATAGGCACCTTGAGTATAATTCCAAAAGATTTGGAGCACCACTTGGCATTGATAACCAATCAGGATAGAGCTGGAAGGGACCTTAGAGGTCTTCTAGATCAGCTCCCTATAACATTTTAGACAAGTGATTGTCCAGTCTCTTCTTAAAAACCTCCAAAGATGAAGCATCCACAACTTCTGAAGGCAAGCTGTTCCGCTGGTTAATTGTCCTCACTGTTAGGAAGTTTCTCCTTAATTCCAGGTTGCTTCTCTCCTTGATTAGTTTCCATTGTTTCTTCTCCTGCTCTCAGGTGTTTTGGAAAATAAGTTGACTCCCTCTTCTTTGTGGTAGCCTCTCAAATACTGGAATACTGCTATCATGTCCCTCGTAGTCCTTCTTGTCTCTAAACTAGCCAAACCCAAATCCTGCGTCAATCACAAAATCACCATCAGTCAATTGCAAAAGGCAGTTTTACTTGGAAGAGCTTAAATTCCGAGAGTGTAATACCTTTAACATCATCGAACAACCTCTGCCTATCCCAAATCCTTGAGAAGGGATTTGATGGATGGATATAAATGCCAAATCCAATCTAAACATCTGGCTGACAATGCAACCAACCTCTAATAAGTATTTAAAAAAAATATTCAGAGAAACAGACATGGATATTTATTACCAAAGCTTGTCAAGGTTTGCTGGCAATGACTTTTAATTCATTTAACTAATCTGATTTCTTCATGATTAAAAAAAAGAAAATATTTTCTCTATCTCTTCTGTCACTGGATGAGCCATACATCAAAATTAAAATGTGATTAGCTATTGCAAGGTTCAGAGATTCTTTTCAAAGTATCATTATTTACAATCTTTTCTCTCTCACTCGCTTTTTTTACTTTGCTTTTGAAAAAAGATTTCCCTTTAGGAAAAGAATGAATTAAGCAACATTTAACTATTTCAGTACTTATTGAGGGAGAACATAAAACAATATCTATCTATCATCTATCTATCTATCTATCTATCTATCTATCTATCTATCTATCTATCTATCTATCTATGATATCTATGTATGGTATGTATGTATGAATCTCTCTCTCTCTCTCTCTCTCTCTCTATATATATATATATATATAGAGAGAGAGAGATATATATATAGGTCTTGGTGTATTCGGGTCTTGTCCCGTGTAAGATTGAGAATACCTTGGCTTCGACGAATCTCATCCGTCATCTTCAGGCTGGTGTCTTCAGCTTCGTTCTTCTGGGAGAAGTGCGTGATCGTGGCTGTTTTTCCCTTTTAAACTCCAGAGTTGGCTGTGTTGTTACTTCTTGATTGGTTGATGGAGTTGATGTATGCAGATTGGATGGCTTTTTCCTGAGACCCTGTGTGGCTGAGGTGCTGGCTGTGTGTCTCTCAGCCTTTTGTGTTGTAACGACCTGGGTAATGGGCTGTGTGATGACACCAGCCTGAAGATGGCGAGTGGGATCTCGTCGAAACGCCATCAAGATACTCTCAACCTTACACGGACAAGACCGAATACACAAGACCATACATATATATATATATATATATATATATATATATATATATATATATATATATGTAATTTTCAGGGTAAAGGTATGTAGGTCCTGTATGATGATACCTTGGCACGTTTGAAATCTCATCCGTCATCAGGCTGGGTCTTCAACTTTTCTCCTGGGATCACACTTCTCCCAGGAGACTGAAGACACCAGCCTGAAGATGACGGATGAGATTGTCAAAACATTGCCAAGGTATTCTCAATCTTACAGGACAAGACCAATACACCAAGACATATATATATATATATATATATATATATATATATATCATCTATCTATCTATCTATCTATCTATCTATCTATCTATCAATCCATCCATCATCTATCCATACCTATCATCTATCATACAGGTTCTTATGAAAAGGCCAACCAATCTGCAAACATCAACTCCATCAACCAATCAAGAAGTAACAACACAGCCAACCAACCCGCTTACAACAGAGTCAGCACACCACACCTCCCCACCAGTTTTATGGAGAGACGGCAGCTCTGATCACACTTTGCTCACACAAGCACGAAGCCGAAAGCACCAGTCTGAAGATGGCGAGTGGGATCTCGTTGAAACGTCACCAAGATACTCTTAATCTTACACGGGAAAAGACCTGAACACACCAAGACCTGCATACACATATACATATATACATATATACATATATACATATATACATATATACATATATATATATGTACATATACATATATACGAAATACATACATCTACGAAAACACACATACATATATATATATATACATCCATACATCCATACATCCATTATCTATCTATATTTATCTATCTATGAAATCTATGGATCTATCTATCTATCTATCTATCTATCAATCAATCATCAAATCTATCTGCCCATTGCCATTACAGAAGGGTCCTGGAGAGTATACAAATAAAATGTTTTAAAAAACATAAAAATAAATAATTTAATAGGGCATGAATAGTTAACAATGTGACATTAAAGGTTAATTAAAAGCTGAGGGGACAGCTTTTAGGGCATTAATCAACCCCACAGCTACATACCCCATTATGAGTCCCAGACAAAAAGGCAGAGCTAGGCCTTTAGATATTTTCCAAAGGAAATTGGGAACCCGCCTCACCTTTTTTGGTGTGTGTGTGTGTGTAAAATATTCCAAATGGTAGGAACAATGACAGAGAAAGCTTGCAGCTGATACTGAAATTAATTATACACAGAAAACACTTTTTTTACATGTATTCACACATATACTCTTTTGCACGCAAATGTGACATCTGAAAGGATCCTTAATTAATGCAATAGACTGAACTGCACTTTTGGTTTTTTCCCCACAGAACTAACTTGCTTAAAAAGCCTGAAAAGGACATTCCAAATGTATTCTCTAATTGTAAATATTAGCGCTGCAGTTTTTCTACCTTTATAAAATAATTGAAAGAGGAAAGTCTTTCTTTTTTCTAAAAAAAAAACCCAGTTAGTGGAATATGGTGTACTTGGAGTACTTTAGCACTAAGGTCACCAAGGGGTGCACCTCAACGTCTTGACTTGCTTTGAACAACCACTTCTTCCATTATATTAGCTTGCCATGCTACTACTATATCTCAAGAAATGCTTCTTAAATTCTCTCTTTTTTCTTTCTTCAGTGGTGGTGCTAGGGTTACTTCTGAAGAGAAGTCTTGCTTTTGAGAAATTGTTGGGGAATTTCACCTTCTCCAGGTGAAATGGAGATAAATACTCAACTAATTTCTAGGCCGGCAAATGCAGAAGGGAGTTTTGAAGAACTGCTAGAAACAGGGGTGGGCTTCAAAAATATTAGTAAAGGGTTGTCTGACTGGTTGCTGGGTGATGTGGCCATGGTGGGCATGGCCTAGTTGGCCTCCTGCGCCATGGTGGGGGGGCTTTTTGGCCCTCCCCAGGCTCCAGAGGCTTTCCTTGAGCCTCTGGGAGTGTGTAAATGTCTTCCCTGGGCTCCGGAGGCTTCTGGAAGTCGGAAATGGGCCCATTTCTGGCCTTCCTGAACTTCCAGGAGGCCTGTTTTTTGCCCTCCTTGAGCCTCTGTGTGCTCCCTGCACATACCTGCATCCAAAATGGGCCGCATGGGGATTCCTGGGAGTGGTGGGGTAGGCAGGGCCAGCCAAGAGTGGGATTTGGGGGTTCTCCAAACTGCACAGAATCTTAGATATGGGCTCTCCTGAACCCCTGAGAACCCCCGGCAGCCCCCAGGCTAGAGACCAGCTTTACAAAATGGAGTTCTCCATGGGATCCAGGATTGTGATAAAGTGAAATCCCATATCACAGAGAGAACCATATTTGTATTTAAATGAATGTGAATGCTGGTCTTCTCAAGACCTCCTTGTTTCTTTAAAAGTGGCTGGGGGGGGGGAATTGTTCATGTGGATAGAGGAAGTGAACATCCATTCATTACAAATTTTTAAAGAGATTGTTCACATGTTAATTAATAAATAATGACCTCTGTAATCATATTAAGAGCAATTGCGTTCTCTTCGCTGATGATGTAAACCTATTCAACACCAGAGATAATTCTGCTACCCTTCAAAAAGACCTCGACTATATATCAGAATGGTCAAACAAATGGCAACTTCAAATCTCAACAAATAAATGCTCTGTCTTACATATTGGCAAAAAAAATCAGAAAATAAAATACAAGCTGAATAGTCAAGACCTTGTTGATGATCCAAACTCCGTCAAGGACATTGGAATACTCATCTCTAATGATCTAAGTGCTAGAGCCCACTGTAACTACATAGCCAAAAAGCAATTAAGAGTTGTTAACCTAATCCTACGTAGCTTTTTCTCCAGTAATATCACACTACTAACTAGGGCATACAAGACATTTGCTAGACCAATACTTGAATACAGCTCATCAGTGGAACCCATATCACGTATCTGATATTAACAAAGTTGAGAAAGTCTGGAAATACTTCACAAGAAGAGCTCTACACTCCTCTACTTGTTGCAGAATACCTTATGCCACTAGACTTGAAATTCTAGACCTAGAAAACCTAGAACTACGCCGCCTTCCATCCGATCTAAGTATAGTATATAAAATCATACATTGCAAAGTCCTACCAGTCAATGAATACTTCAGTTTCAACCATAACAATACAAGAGCACACAATAGAGGTTAACCGCACCAATATTGATTGCAGGAAATACGACTTCAGCAACAGAGTGGTCAATGTCTGGAATACTCTGCCTGACTCTGTGGTTTCTTCCCCAAACCCCAAAAACTTTAACCTTAGACTGTCTTCTATTGACCTCACCCCTTTCCTAAGAGGTCTGTAGGGGCGTATAAGTGCACCAAAGTGCCTACCGTCCCTGTCCTATTGTTTCTTTTATTTTCTTATATGTATCCATGTATTTATAACTATGTTTATACTTATACCTATTATCTTGTAAGCAATTGACTAATCAAATAAATAAACAAAATAAAATAAATAATCTCCACAGAGATCAGTGTTTCTCAATCTCAGTGTCTTGAAGATGTGTAGATATCATGCTGACTGGGAAATTCTGGGAGTTGAAGTCTGCATATTTCCAAACTACCAAAGCTGAGAAACATTCACATTGATACTTAACATTAGAAGAAGCATATAAGATTAAATACACTGGGCCTAGCTGTGATTTTAAATCACTGGTGGCTTCTAGGTATAGAGGTCATTTAAATGCATAAATAGCCATATTTGAGGCCTCTTGAACACATTTGATTGCATGTGTAGGGATCTGTGGGGCATACTAGAAATAGTAGAATGAGCCAGCAAGACCACTGAAATTCCAGGCAGGATAGCAACTCAGAGAACTTAGCAGAATTTATTAAGGAACCTTTTCTATTGACAATAAAATCTGTATAAGCTTTTTATGCCCAGGGTTGCTATTCCTCAAAGAGAATCATCAACAACAGAAAACAGCAGAGATGGTGTTATCCTCATATACTGCAGTGTTATTATTGTTGTCATTATATTCTATCGAACAAATGCAATACCCTAATCAAAAATAAACCAAAACAAAGGGGAAGAATAGAAAACCATACATATTTATACTTTAGAAGCCTCAAATGGTTAATATCTATATAATTGCAGAGAATACAGATGATTAATCATCATTATTTCAGTTCTAATCCAATTACTGTATGGAAAAGTATAAGATGCATAGATTTCAGAGGTGGTATTTAGCAGGTTCTGACCAGTTCTGGAGAACCGGTAGTGGAAATTTTGAGTAGTTCAGAAAACTGGCAAATACCACCTTTGACTGGCCCCACCCCCATATATTCTCTGCCTCCCGAGTCCCAGCTGATTGGCTGAGTCTTCTTTTATTTTATTTTATTTTATTAATTTTATTCATATTTATATGCCGCCCTTCTCCGGAGACTCAGGGCGGCTTACAATGTTTGGAGCACAACCCAATGTGCTCAGCAATAGCCTTCATTCCATTGTATATGCCTGCTTATTACTAAGCGGCATTTTTACAAAGTCACCTTATTGCCCCCAACAATCTTTGGGTCCTCAATTTACCTACCCCGAGAGGATGGAAGGCTGAATCAACCTTGAGCCTGGTGGGATTCAAGCCTGCAGTAATTGCAGGCAGCTGGAACTAAGTACTAGGCGTTTAATAGCCTGCACCACCAAGGCTCTTTCGTTGCCCAGCACAGGAGAACGGAGCTGGAAAGCAGGTTGGTAAGGGTGGGAAGGGAATGGAGAATTTACAGTATCCTTCCCCTGCCACGCCCACCAAGCCACATCAACCAAGCCACGCCCACAGAACCAGTAGTAAAAAAAAATTGCATCCCAACACTGATAGAGTTGATGCTGGAGGGAGCAATACAAATGTGATAGTAAATCAATTGATCAATATTTGATATGATGTTTGAGAATTGTAATTGTGGCAATTTCACTTGCGATATGTGTAAGTATTTAACGTCCTTGCTATTCCTGAGAAAATAATTACAGGTAGTCCTCAAATTACGACCACAATTGGAACCAGAATTTTCATGATGTTACTGCAGTTCTAAGTCAACTTGGACCCAAATTTACGACAAGTTTTAAATTGGTTATAAAATGATTCACAATGATTGTTAAACTTCCCAATGAGAATTTTTTCTCTTGGAAATTAGCAAACAAGGTCACAAATTGTGATCATATGACCACAGGAAACTGGTCATAAGTGTGAGCCAGTGGCCAAGATCCCAAATTGTGATCATGTACTCCAAGAGGAGTACAACAGTCTTAAGTGCAAGGATAGGTCATAAGTCACTTTTTCTAAGACTGTCATAACTTTGAAACATCATTAAACAAGTAGTTGTATGTCAAGGACTACTTCTGTGAGAGAAAGGACCTCTAAGAATAAGATTATTGGTAGGATTCCAGCAATTATCCCATTTAAATCATGAGTCTTGAGCCAAACTTCTAAAACTTCAAAGAATTTATTGGGAGTTAACATGTCCATCACTGTCTGGGTGTAGACACATAATTCATTGTCACCTTTGACCCTGGTTTCCCCCCACCCCCTGGGTGTATCATAATTCACATTCTCCAATGAGGCACATCCATAGCTAAGTCATCAATCATGTTCTCCAGTTAGAAACTTCAGTCACCTAGTTGCTATCTCTGAAAAACTATGTATGGAATGCACTTTCGATTTCCAAGCTGCTGCACTGCTCTTTCAAACTCCTTTCCCCCCTCCCTTTTTGTTAGAAATATTTTGTGAGTTGACAATTGTAGTATATAGGAGGCTTCCTCACACATTGCAGTATTGGTGAGAATCGGACACAGAGTTCTGCTAATGACTACCAAGCCATAAACTGTTCATGCCCTTGTAACCTCCAAATTGGATTATTGCAATGCACTTCATGTGGGGCTACCCTTGAAGAGTATTCAGAAGCTTCAAGTGTTGTAAACTATAGTAGTGCAGGCAATTACTGGTGCCAGTTACTCAGCAAAATTGATACCACTGTTTCATGAGCTGCATTGGTTTCCATGCAAGTCAAGATTCTGGTTGTCACCTTATGTGTCCAATCACACTTGACCAATAAAGTATTCTATTCTATTCTATTCTATTCTATTCTATTCTATTCTATTCTATTCTATTCTATTCTATTCTAAAGCCTTTCATGGCTTGGAACCAAATTACTTATAGAATTATCTCTCTCCAATTGTTTCTACCCATTTTTTCTGATCTGGCAGGAAGGGCATGCATTATAGAAATGATCACCTAATACATTTTATTATGTTGGGTAGGCTGTGCTGTCTACAGGTGGCATTCAGCCTTGAATCATTATTCTTAGGATCAAACGACCAATTTCTTTTCCTTTCAAGTTTATGAGAACCTCACATGCAATTTTTCTTCCTACAATCCACATCTTGAGAAGCTGTCTTCTGCTCTAACTGTTTCAGCAAAAGTTGATTGCTGCCTTTGTCCAAATGTCCACCTATTTGACATCTATTGTTCTCAACCATTATCTCTCCCTGAACTTGGTCTGGCACCATCTTCCATGGAGAACCTCAAAAGGGTGAGCCTTTTAAAACTCGGCTGAGCTGTCATTTTGGTTACCGTTCTTGTCAAAAGAAATGGGAAGAAGTAATGGGGGTTACAGCTCAGCTAATATAAGCAGTGAACCTTCTGGTAGCTGCCAGCTTAGATTTTTAAATAAATGTCAACATTCATTTGAAAAGTTTAAATACATATTTTGCACGCTCTCTCTCTTTTTTGAAAAAAAAAACCCTTCTTAATCCCATTTGGTGTTATAAAGCTTTTTCAATTAACTTTTTGAACTGCTAACAGGAACTGCTGGGTTCTGTGGAGGAATCCAAAGCAGTGCAAGCTGAATGCCAAGAAAACATTAATTGGTTATAAGTGGACATTGGCTTAGTCGGCGAAAGAAATACCACTTTACCATTTTGTTCATCTGTTTGATGGCACAAGGCAAATATATACATGTAGACAAAGGCATAGACACAGACATAGATTTAGACATAGAAATGATGATGAAGATAATCAATGATGATGATAATCATTGATGATAATCGATGATGATTATGATATCCATACAGTCGTGATTGACTATTGGCAATTCTATGGTCAGTTTTCTCCACATCTTCTGATCTTGCATTGTTCCTTTGAGTTTTTCTATGCTCTGGCTGGTGTCAGCTTTGATTGTGTTCTAGACATCATGTTCTTTGGTGGTCCTTTTACCGCTAACTCTTCCCAACATAATTTCTTTCTCCAGTGAATTCCCCTGCATGACATAGCCAAAATAAATGGACACTGTTTTGTAATTGTTTCCTTTCAGTGACATGTCCAGTGTTATATGTTCCAGTCTTGCTTGTGGGTCACCTTTGCTATCCAAGAAATACACAGGAGCCTTAAGCATCTCAGCTCAAGACATAGACTTATAGACATAGACATTTAGACAAAGACATCCACTCTTGTTACACAGTTGGTCTATCTCTTAGAAAGCAGACAAGGACCAGCTAAAATACTGCACAGAATATTCAAATTACCAGCTCTCTGGTAGAGGACCCAAGATTGAAGAAGACATTTACCACCTATGAAGGTTAAAAGAATGTGTGTTTGTATATGTATGTGTATATATAATATTCTCTCTCTCTCCCTCTCTCTCCCTCTCCCTCTCTCCCTCCTTCCCTCTTTCTCTGTATAAACATAGACTTAGCATAGATATAGAAGTAGACGTCGACATAAATTAAAACAGTGATTTCCATCCTACTTTCCCTTGGGGGGAAGAATAAAAAAAAGAATGACTCACTCCCAAATACATGAAAATAGTTTCATATAAGTATGTTTTTGAGACATTGAAGAAAATTAAACTTCATTATAACAAGAGCATCAAAAACCAGAGTACACTGTTAAATGAACTTTATTAAAGGCTGGAAGTACAATTTAAACCATTCTTTTTTCTCAGCAAGACTCTTAAAAACAGGTATCTAGACCTCAAATGAATTTTGGTATCCCCATGCAAAACCTGTGATCTTTCAAATCTTTACTCTATTGCAGTCATAGGGAGTTATTAATTATATGTTATTCTTTATTTTTATCCCACCTTTATTATTTTTACAAATAACTCATCTAATACTTCCTCCTCCTGCTTTCCTCCTCCTATTCCCCCGAGAAATGGGTTGGGCTGAAAGAAAGTGACTGGCCCAAAGTCTACTCTCTGCCTTTCATGCCTAAGGCAGGACTAGAACTCACTGTTTTCTGGTTTCCAGCCTGATGTTTTAACCACTAGAGTTTGTGTCCTTCGCACTTTTTAATAAGGAGCTGATAGATAAATCAGTTCAGACTTCTGAACTGTCTTCACTAGATCTTGATTTTGTCACTGGAGGCTGTGATTAATATGAGACTAATCCAGTATTATCTTTCTCTTTCCCCCTCCATTATATCAAAGGAAGTCAAAGAAGACCAATCTTGAGTTTCTTTCTCACTCTTTCCTGTTTTCCTGGTTAAAGCCCATGTTTTAATAATGGTTGCTGCATATTTTCTTCAAGGCTGTGTTTATCCTCCTCTACAACATGGTGCATGAATGTCAGTGCAGAACAGGCTCAAAATAAATGAACAGCCTCATATCTGAATTGTATCCTCTATACTTAATAAAATAAGTTGATGCCTAGATTTATTTATTAAATTTATATGCTTATCATCTTGCAGTCATGATAGTCTCTCTTTGGTTTTTGTATGGTAGTTGGATTTTGGATTACCAGATGACTGAAGAGTAGCAAAGTGGTCCTGGACTTATGACCACAATTGGGACCAGAATTTCCATTGCTAAGCACAGCAGTCATAAATTGCGTCACACCCTATTTTATGACCCTTTTGCCATGGTTGTTAAGCAAACCATTGTGGTTGTTAAGTGAATCCAGCTTCCCTTGTTGACTTTACTTGTTGGAAGGTACTTGGGAATGACCCTCAGGCTGCTGCAACCATTGTAAATACATGCTAGTTGCCAAGTGCTCAAATTTGAACATGTGACCATGGGGCTGCTCTAAGGGTCATGCTATACATGTGAGGACTACTTGTAAATTGCTTTTTCAATGCTGTTGTAACTTTGAATGATTGCTGAATGAATGGTGGTAAACTGAGGATTATCTCTATTCCCTTCAAGGGCCTACAAATGTATTAGACCAGTGTTTCTCAATCTTGACAAGAATAGAATAGAATAGAATAGAATAGAATAGAATAGAATAGAATAGAATAGAACAGAATAGAACAGAACAGAACTGAACAGAACAGATCAGAACAGAACAGAATACTTGGAAGGGACATTGAAGGTCTTCTAATCTAACCTCTGTTCAAGCAGGAGAACTATACCATCTCAATGACTGTCCAGTCTCTTCTTAAAAGCCTCCAGTGATGCAGCACCCATGATTTCTGAAGGCAAGCTGTTACACTCCTTAATTGTCCTCACTGTTAGGAAATTTCTCCTTAATTCCAGGTTGCTTCTCTCTTCAGTCAGTTTCCAACCATTATTTCTCGTCCTGCCCTCAGGTGCTTTGGAGAATAATTTCTTTGTAGCAGCCTCTCAAATACTGAAATATTGCTATCATGTCACCCCTAATTCTTCTTTTCTTTAGACTAGCCAGACCCAAACCTGCAGCCATTCTTCATATGGTTTAGTCTCCAGGTCTTTGATCATCTTAGTTGCTCTTCTCTGAACTTTTTCCAAAATCTCAACATCTTTTTTGTAGTATGGTGACCAAAATTGGTTGCGGCGTGGTCTTACTAGGGTTTTGTAAAGTGGCACTAATACTTCACATGATCTTGATTCTATGCCTCTGTTTATTCCACCCAGGATTGTATTCGCTTTTTTGGCTGCTGCTACTGCATACTGCTGGCTCATATTCAAATGATCATCCACTAGGACTCTAAGGTCCCTCTCACAGTTACTGCTTTTGAGCCAGGTCTCGCCTAATCTGTACATATACCTTTGATTTTTCCTGCCTATATTTAAAGTTTTGCTTTTCTCCATAGCTGGCTGGGGAATTCCAGGAGTCAAAGACCACACATGTTAAAGTTGCCAAGGCTGAGAAACATTGTATTAGTCTGCTTCTTAAAATTCCCAGCTACATTTGCAAAGTTAAGGACGTCCTTATGTTTCTTCCTTCTGATTTTTTTCTTAGATTTCTGAATTACTTAACTCTTCTTTTTGAAGAGGGAACAATTTATTAAAGGCATCATTAAGGACAAGTATCTACAGCCTGAATAGCAGCCTTATGCTTTCTATTCTCTTCAAGCTCTCAAAAATTATGGCTGAATACAGGAAGTAGGAGTGCATAATCTAAGAGTCCTAATTAACTATTCTTTTCTTCTTATACCTTATTGAGGTTTTCTAGGCATCAAGCCATATTTCCCCAATTGGTTGTCTTCTTTTTTGCTCTCTTTCTTTTTTTCTTTCTCTCACTGATTCGCTGTGTCATTTTTAATTTTTATAAAAGAGTAATGTCCTACTGACAGGACCAGAAACATTTGCCTATATGCCAATAAGTAATATATAGCAGTGAGCCTCCTGTCTTGGGGGCAAAATGTTATCCCCAAAGCCCGAAGCAAGGATAATATTATGTACCTTGGTTCCCAAGAATGAGGGCTTGGAGTATGAGAACTTTAAGTCAACTCTTTGATTTTAATCAGTTCCTTTTCTCCATGTCCATCTGTTCTATTGAAGTAACCATGAAAAGCCCTCAGTTGTTTTTCTACTTTCAGGGGATAAATCTCTGCATTTATTTTTATAGCCTGATGCCACACATAAGCTGTATTTCTGGAGATGGTATTTGCGTTGACAGCAATAGCTGCAGGGATTCAAAACAGATGAATCATTTTCCCTGCTCAAGGCTTAATCTGAACTAAGATGTACCAGGCTTTGGCCCAGAGATGGTTTTCAGAATGCGAGTTCAGAAGCCTTGAGATGAGTAAGGAAGGAATAAAGAAATGTCTTGCTGGGTTGGGATCTTAAACAAATGAGAAGTGGTAGCATAATGCTTACAAAATAGATTTCTCCACTTTATGGGGATCCTTAGCCAAAATACAGCCATAAAAACAAAAGAAGGAAAAATTTAACAAACGGGATGGAAGATAATGGAATGGAGGAAGTACACTGTTAAGAATATAATATGCCCTCTCTTTCTGCATTTTAATTAAAACTACCATGTATCTAGTGACTAGCTCTATACCCGTGCTTTGCTATGAAACTATGTGGTCAGGCTTAGTTTTTGGAGAGGAAAATAAGGGGAAAAAATTCTGCCTCTGCCTACAAGCATCCACTGATATTTATCTGACTAGTTGAGGGCTGTTTGGAAACTGAAACAATATTTGCTGTGTGAGCAAGAAGGAGACAGCAAGAACCTGGCTGTGGCTTAGCTCAACTGATATGTACTAAAGCTGCTTGGTGCTGTGATACTGAAACTCCTGTTCTCTGCTTGTGTTTTGCATTTAGAACAGATTTGTTTTCAGGTGGGGAAGGGGAGTAGAAATCCTTAGCATCAGAATGTGTTAATAATAATATACAAATACTAATACTCTGATGATCATTTCGAAAAATCCTTTCTTAGTGAGCACCTAGAAGCCAAGGGGAACATACGTGCCAAATTTCAAGTTTGTAGGCATTACGGTTCTGGAGATTTTGTGATGATGTGAGTACTATTTTGCTTTTATATATATATAGAGATATATACATACTGTATATACATAAATATATATTTCTCACCATAAACATGATAAAGAATCAGCATTTTTTGTTAAATTAGTTCCTCATATACCAAATATTTTCTAAATATTTCCTGAATTGCAATATTTCAGGAATCTCATTCCACCTCCAATCCTATATATTAAGAACTTTATTTTTTATTATTTATTTTATTTGTCAAAAGCTACAATATAACAGAAACAAGAATAAACAAAGTTTAAATACAAGAAATAGGAACTAATAATTGGGGACAATAGGACAGGGATGGTAGGCATGACTGTGTGCTTATGCACACCCCTTACAGACCTCTTAGGAATGGGGTGAAGTCAATAGAGGTTAGTTTGAGGGTAAAGGAGTGGGGGTTTGAGCAGGTCACAACAGAATCAGGTAGTGAGTTCCAGACATTGACCACTCTGTTGCTGAAATCATACTTCCTGAAATTGAGTTTACATTTAGTTTATATCTATTGTGCACTCTAGTGTTGCTGTTGTTAAAACTGAAATATTCATTAACTGTTAAGATGTTGTAACATATGATTTTATGTACTATGCTTAAGTCTAATCTTAGTTGGTGTAGTTCAAGGTTGTCTAAGCCAAGAATCTCAAGTCTGGTGGTATTCTGTTGTGAACAGAGGCATGTAGTACTCTTCTGGTAAAGTACTTCTAGACTCGCTCAATTGTACTTATGTCAGATATGCAGTGTGGATTCCAGACAGCAGAGCTGAATTCAAGTATTGGTTTAGCAAAGGTTTTGAATGCCCTAGTTAGCAAAACAGTATTACTAGAGGAGAAGCTTTGTAAAATTAAATTTACAACTCTTAAAGCCTTTTTGGCAATACTATTGCAGTGAGCTTTGGTGCTTAGATCATTCAGTATGAGAACTCCGAGGTCCTTGACTAAGTGAGGGTCATCAACAAGGTCATATCCATAGATTTTTTACCAATGTGTAGGACAGAGCATTTGTTGGTAGATATTTGGAGTTGCCAATTGTTAGACCATTCAGACACATAATCAAGGTCTTTTTGAAGGACGGTAGTATTGATGGTGATGTTGAATAATTTTACATCATCAGTGAAGAGGATGCAGTTGCTAATAAGGTGATCACAAAGGTCATTTATATAGAGTGTAAAGAGTGTGGGTCCTAGAATGCTCCCTTGTGGGACACTGCTGATAACTGATGCAGGGTTTGATAGGGCATTTCCTATTTTCACTATTTGTTGCCTGTTTGTCAGGAAGGCAGTAATCCACTTGTGAAGAGATCTGGAAATGCTGTAAGAATTTAATTTTAATAGTAGTTTGTTATGTACCACTGAGTCAAGTGCTTTGCAGAAGTCAATGCAAATTACATCTATTGCTTTACCCTGGTCGAGAAGTGTAGTCCATATGTTTTTGCAGTGCAGAAATTAAATAAATATATAAATAAATAAAATAAAAATAACCTTAAGTAATCTGACTGTGGTGTTGGGGGGCTGTTGGAACTTTGGAACTGGGTCATGTGTATAGTTTGGGGGTTCCATTATAACTTTGAGTAATCACTTAACTCATAGGCCAAGGACTATATATATAGCAAACAAAATTAAAGTTAAATTTCTATCTAGCGCGGATGAGTTATGGGATTGAGTTTGGTCTGGTCACCATCTTTCAACCCAAACTATTTCACACTTAGGATGTTGTGAGGATGCAGTGAAGGAACACCTCCCTCCTGTGAGCTTTTCTGAACTTCTAATTGAAAAGGACAAATATTAAGGTTATTCTTGCTTTAGAGATAAAGTTAGAAGAATTTCTAATTTCTAATCTTTGGTGAGCCCAAACACAACACCTTTCTGCTATTCATGAAAACAGATGAGCCTTTTTAAAAGGTTTCATAAAAACTTGCAAAGATGTTGCTGCTATTTTAGTGAATGGATCCCTTATGTTATATGTGGCAATAACATATATATTGCAATGTACACCTGAGAAAATGAAGAACAGAAGAGATTCCATGTTTATCAGATATGTGACCTTTTAAAATGATTACTGGACAATTATATAACTGTATCTAACAAACATATTATGTTTTGTAATTTGTGTTTTAAAGTAAAATGTCATGTTTTTGGCTGGAGTGGAGGTTTGTACTTTTTGGCTTGAGAATTGCTCAATTGCTCAGAACGAGTTCGCAACTTGGGGGTCCTTCTGGATCCACAGCTACAATTTGATCACCGTCTTACGGCTTTGACCAGGGGGGCCTTTGCACAGGTTTGCTTGTTGCACCAGTTGCGACCCTTCCTGGATCGAGGGGCTCTACACATGGTTGCTCATGCCCTTATCACCTCCCGATTGGACTACTGCAATGCGCTCTACATGGGGCTGCCCTTCAAGAGCACTCGGAGACTTCAGCTGGTGCAAAATGCGGCCGCGTGAGTGATTATGGGTGCACCTAGGTGCGCCCATATAACACCTATCCTCCGCGAGCTGCATTGGCTACTGGTGGTCCTCCGGGTGCAATTCAAGGTGCTAGTGACAACTTTTAAAGCCCTTCATGGCTTAGGAGCGGGATACCTTCGAGACCGCCTACTGCTACCGTATGCCTCCAAGCGCCCGTTAGATCCCACAGGGAGGGCTTGCTCCGGATACCGTCGGCCAAACAATGTCAGCTGGCGGGGCTGTGGCAGCTCTGTCCCTTTGGAATACGCTCCCTGCGGAGATTAGAACCATCCCCAATCTACTTGCTTTCCACAAAGCCATTAAGACCTGGCTTTGTCGGAGGGCATGGAATTGAGACCTTTGTTCTTCCCTCATGTATGTTTGGATGGTATGAATGAGTTTTTTGATTTTATATTGTATAGGCAACTGTTTTTTTATCTTGTTGTACGCCGCCTCGAGTTCCCCGATGGGGGAAGAGAGGCGGGATATAAATCTAATAAATAAATTAATTAATTAATGTAAGAGATGCTGGGTCACCCTGACCTGAACAGAACTGGTTAATGATCCATTGTGCTTCGATGGACATAACAGGAAGACATAGCAATGAGAACAAGGGTAGTTTCCAAAGACAAGGAAACAGGTGTTGCGTTATGGGTGTGGCATAGGGAGATACGTAGCTTGGATAGGTTGTGAACCCAGGAAAGGGGCAGAGATTGTATATTTGAACCTGTATACAAACCCCAGCCCTCCTGGGGAAAATGTCTTCTGCTATGAGCAGAATTCCCTTTTGCAAAAGTTTAATAATAAAGCTCTTCCTTATTGTTCACATGTCTCCGGCTGTATTTTGTGATTATTATCCCACATGAAAATCATGCTTTATTAATGCCACCCTAAACCTTGTTATTTAGACACTATATAATGTGCTATGCTTAGTGTAAACCTTGGGATTTGATTTATGGTGCTAGGTTGATATTTTTAACCATCACAAATTAGTCTGTATTTGAAACATGTGGGAATATAAATAGGTAGATAGAGACAGAGACAGACAGACAAAACATCACAAACTTGACTTCTTGGAAAAAAAACAAGATAACATACTAGACCCCTTGTTTATGGGCATGAAAAAGCAATACAAATGGGTTTTAAGTGCAAAAAGCAAATCCATTTTAATATCTTCCTGATCAGCTGCTTTGATAACAACCAAAGGAGGACATGAGCAAAATATGCATGGTGATTTTGCACTCTGGTCTTCTCCAGCCCTCCAGTTTAATTTCTCTTCTTCAGATGAGATGAACAAAATGCCAAACAGGTCATATCTCAAATGTTGACACATTAGAGGTAGATAGAGCATGTCAACATTAGATGAGGCAGCCAACCTAAATGGATGGGAGATCAGCAAAGGTCGGCTTTGACATTTGATAGGAAAGTGCAATCAATGAGATGTTTTTTTTCTCTTCTCCTCTCATCTTCTTGTGCATCTAAACAAGAACTGAACTGATGATCTGAGCTATATTAGTACTGCATGTATATGGCTAGCTATTAAGTGTGCTTCCAATACTTTCTGATTTTTTTGCCTGATTTTGGAATTCCAGATAATCTGTGTTTTGAAATGGAACTGGAGTTTTTCAATTTCCTGTTATTCCTTTCCCATTTTATATATGTATATATAAATATTGCAATCTGCCAGCAGAATTTTCTAAAGTTTTCTATTACATTGAATTAAATTGTGGCTTTTTTCCAATGCATGCAGACCTAGCATCAAGGATTTACACCTGCATAACAGTGTCCGTGTCCTAAAATGGCTCTGTTAAAGTTTCTTTCTAGCCATGTTTATTCATCCTTTACTTTTTTTCTATCTCATCTCCTATCAGAAAGATCAGATGGGTTAGAAGGAGAAAGGGGATAGACAACCCCAACAGTCTGCTCATATTGGCACCAACCTCAGTTGTATCCATCTGGATTTTTCTCCCAATTTTGGGGGTGGAGGAGGGGAATTCAAGGAGGAAAAAAAGGCAGAATGGAAGGAGTTAGAAAATGGCTGCTCTCTGTTTAACTAGAGCAGAGATCTCCAAACTTGGCAATTTTAAGATGTATGGACTTCAACTCCCAGAATTCCTCAGCCACATAGCTGGCTGAGGAATTCTGGCAGTTTATGTCCACAAGTCTTAAAGTTGCCAAGTTTGGAGACCACTGATCTAGAGCATCAATAATTGTTTACTGTCAGCTGAGATGTTCAAAGATCCAGTGTTTTGTGCAGTTATGGCACAAACTCTGCTTTTTTTTTTGTACTGGTGTGAGATGTCAAAATGTCCGGACAGACCTTGCTTCATAACACACAGTCACTCAAGCCCTGGTTACATTACAGCTTCATGCAATGCACTCTACATGGAGTTGCCATTGATGAAAACCTGGAAAATTTGACTGGTCCAGAATGCAGGGCTACAAGCAGTGACATAGAGACATGTAATACCTCTTCTTTGGGAGCTGGACTTGTGACAATTTTGCTTCAAGTGCCAGATGTGATTTAATGTGAGGGTAGAGGTTCATTCTCCGAGCTTGTGGGTTGGTTTCCAAACTTTAATTCTGAGGGGATCGTAGGCTGGTTGTAGGTTGATGTGTCAACAGATGTGTCAAGAAACACATCGACCTACAACCAGTCTATGAACCTCTCAGAATTCAAAACAACTGCACAGCCAACCAGAGACAGGCTGACCTTCAACCATCCCATGCTAGCCCCCTCAACCAGCACTTCACCTCCCAATGTACCTCACTTGATGTGACCTCCCCATCACATGACTCATCACAAGACTCTCACTGGTGACCCACACTTCTGATCCATCACAACTCACCACAAGACCCTCACTTGACACACCCACACTTGACCCATCACATTGTGGCCTGATGTGACCCTCACCTGACATGAGCTGGCTGAGGAACTCTGGGAGTTGAAGTCCACAAGTCTTAAAGTTGCCAAGTTTGGGGACCACTGAACTAGAGCATCAATAATTGTTTAATGTCAGCTGAGATGTTCAAAGATCCGGTGTTTTGTGCAGTTATGGCACAAGCTCTGCTTTTTTTTTGTACTGGTATGAGATGTCAAAATGTCTGGACAGACCTTGCTTCATAACACACAGTCACTCAAGCCCTGTTTACATTACAGCTTCATGCACTCTACATGGAGTTGCCATTGATGAAAACCTGGAAGATTTGACTGGTCCAGAATGCAGGTGTACATCCATCACAAGACGCACCACAAGACCCTCACTTGACACACCCACACTTGACCCATCACAATGTGACCTGATGTGACCCTCACTTGACATGAGCTCACCATCACAAGACCTACTGACCACATGGAGCCTTTATAAACAGAAGAACACTGACACTGACATCCCCTAAATTCTGCTGAAGGTGTTACCTAGTGTCAGCCTCCAAGGATCCTTCTTCTGCTTGTTCTCTTTCCAGCTGCCATAGAAACGGGGGGAGGGGGGATAATTGGGCTTCATGGGGGGAAGTGTGCTGGAGGTTGAAGTTGATATGTTGTACAAGTTGGGATGCTTCTTGATTATGCTTACTTGCTTACTGCACAGATGTAGCTTCTTATCTCTCTAGGCCAAGGCCAACCATCTTGGCATATCAGATATGTGAAACGCCACCTGAAGATGTGGGTGCACACCACAGATTGGATGGCCAGTTTGAATTATTGGGGGTGGGAACATGGGATAACTTTCTATATGTGATTTTTGCGCCTATTGTCTCAGATCTTGTAATTCTTCTGATGCTACCACTTCAAATTCAGTAAAAGTCCTTTTCTCTATAACAATGGAGTCTAAGGTTTTCTTTCTTGGATTTTGAATGGAGCCACATCTGACACCTAGCCTGGTAACAAAACATTCAGAAACCAACCCACAAGCTCGGAGAATGAACCTACACCCTCATCCTACTCCCAAGCTACAGGTATTCACCTGTATTGTGATTTAAGGTGTTAATTGCTACCTATAAACCCCTACATGGCATAGGGGCATGTCTCCCATCGTACAGGTAGTCCTTGACTTACAAACACAACTGGAACCAGAATTTCTGTTGCTAAGTGAATTGTGCCTGATTTTATTGATCTTTTTTTGCCAGGGTTGTTAAGTGAAACTTTGCAGTTGTTAAATGAACTACATGGTCATTTAGCAAATCCAGCTTCCCTCATTGACTTTATTTGTCAGAAGCCACTGGGAAGGTCTCAAATGGCAATCACACATCCCCAGGATGCTGTAACCATTGTAAATACATGTGGTTGCCAAGCATCTGAATTTTGATAATGTTACTACGGGGATGCTGTGACGATTGTGAGGATGACCATAAGTCACTTTTTCAGGGGTGTTGTAGTTTTTAATGGTCACTAAGCAAATGGTTGCAAGTCAAGGACTACCTAAATGTTTCCAACCACTTTGATCTTACTGAGATATTAAACAATACAATCTATCAAGAATGAAGGTCATGTGTCCCAAGATAATGTTGTAGGATCCAATCTGGGTCAGTCACCAGGACCAGAAGTTTTGTCTTCAAAGCATTCAGGCTTGTGCTGGAGCCCATCTTCAGGGAACTTCTCTCTAGAGACTTATCCAGATTGGATCCTGTAACAATCTATCAGATTTAAGAAAGGTCCCTTCTGAGCCTTTCTTTTTACCCATTATGTAGTGGTGGGCTATGTTTTCTTTTATCTGACTATTCTCTTGCCCTGTCTCCCATTCTCACCTACCATAATAGGAAACAGTTCTCTGCTGTATTCCTATCACTGCAAAACACTGCAAAAAATGTAGCATGTCATCCAAAAGTAATTCAGATGTGCATATCAAATAAATACACATGCCTGTTTACCTTGCAGCTTCTACAGTGTGCCATTCTATTGAGCTTTCTTTAAACGAACAGCTTACTGCATTCTCTATTTTTTCAGATGCTTGACAAGAAGGGGACAAAGAAAAACTCTGCATTATAAAAGCATCATAAAAAGATTTTTGAGTTTTCTGAATGGCAAAAAACTCTCCCCCCCTTTCTTTCAACCACTTATTCAATCATGCACTTCTAGGTAACAACTAGATTCAGGCTCCAAAATTATTTTGAACTTCACAATGTCCCCACATTTTGCCAATATCACTTTTATCCCTGCCTTTATTTATTTACTTGCAGGTTTGAAGCCTGCTTATCCCCACATTAAGTGAAAAAGCCCTCTGAGGAAAACAACAACAAAGACAATAAAGGAGAAATAAACAGTTTTGCCATCTGAAATATAGGGGGAGGGGCAGGAAAAAAATTAGGGATGAGGAAACGGAGGGAAGTAGACTAGGACCTCAGCACCTGCCTTTGAAGATAAGTTAATACAAAATTTGCATTCTGTGCTTATTTTTCCACACTTTCCCAATACCTCACTTGCAACTGAGACATATATTTTGCCCAATCATAATGTCACCTGCAGGCATACCGGCATACCATAATGCTTCTCCTTTCTTTGAAAGTTGTCAAGTTATCAGCTATGCCTGCAATCTGGCAGTTCGAATCTCACCAGGCTCAAGGTTGACTCAGCCTTCCATCCTTCCAAGGTGGATAAAATGAGAACCCAGATTGTTGGGGGCAATATGCTGACTTGGTAAACCACTTAGAGGGGGCTGTACAGCACTGTGAAGTGGTATGTATGCTGTTGCTATTGCTATCAGCTTATCACCACTAACCATTATTTTCCTGGACATCCTATTCAGTTTTCACATGACCAAGGGGATGCTGCAACAGTCGTAAGTGTGAAAAATGGCCATAAATCACTTTTATCAGTGCCATTGTAAGGTGTTCTGACCCAAACCTGTTTCCAAGAGAGCAAACACAAGACAAAGGCAGCAGCCCAACCTTTTAATGTTTCATCTATGAATTCTGTTTCTTCACAGATAAAAGGCTGCTTCCAACTAATTAGCTCTGACAAGAAAGACCCTTGCCAAGTTTTTGCAAGGCTGCCAAAAAACAACAGGTAAGAAATAGTTTACAAAATAAGAGTCTTCAAATACCAACTATAATGTCCACGAGGCTGAGTTTCAAAATGTCTTTGCTTCCTACAAAGAACGTTCGCTGCACAGCTGCCTTTTGTCTTTTTGAAGGAGGGGCAGCCTTACTCCTGAGTCGCCCATGCTGTTGTAGCTGCTCTTTCTTGCGAGCAATCCTGCATGCATCGCGCACTTGGCACAGGCTCCTCGGGAACCTCCTCTTCACTGCTGCCAGCCCCCACAATCTCTGAAGGCAGCAGTCCACTCCCTAATGGTCCTGGCCCCTCATCTGAGTCCTCACTGTCCTCAGCCATCTGCACCTGCTGCCGGCTAACCACAACATAAGGTCATTAAATGAACTGTTGTAAATGAGAACTACCCATATATGTGTATCAGATTATTACCTTTCCTAATGTTTAAAGTAAAAGTTCCTTCATTGCCAGTGCACCAAGTAGGAAAACTTCTGTATTTTGGGGAGTACAGGTAGTAGGGCTGGTAGTGGATTTGGGGGTTCTTGCTGAAACTGAAAACAATAGAACAAATGTCTTTCCTAGTGATGCACGTAACTTCTCTTAATCTGAAATCAATAGCAGCAGATTTCTTGCCACATTCGTTTTTGTGTCTATTTTCGGCTGCTTAATCTTTCCCATGGCAAGGGGAAATAAATCTGAAGGAAAAATGTATATTAAAATAAGAATTGATTATTCTAAGCAAAGCATAGCTTTACACATTGTAAATCTTTTGCTTAAGAAGTCAAGCCTGAAACACTCCAGCAAAAAGAAAAGAAGAAAAAACAGAAAAAGAAACAATATCCTTACTGGAGTTAGAACGAAATCTCTGTATTTTAATCATGAGTTAAATTTGATCTTTTTATAAGCAATCAAAGTTCAGTTGGGACTTTAGTAGGCAGAACGTGCCTGTTTTGGAGAACAGATTTCTCTTGCACAGCCTAGAGATGCTTAAGATATTTGCTCCAACTTTATCTCTAAGCAATCTGATGCACCTTTTTAAAGGCTAATATATGGATTTGAATCTACTTGTGCTCAGCATATGAATTATCTCAAGTCCAGGATTAAAATCTGTTTTGCAATGTAGGTTAGGACAAAATGGTGCTTAAAGGGTTATTTAAAGAATTATCATCTGATTTAAACTAAGTTTATGTCCTTGTTAATTAAAATAAATAGATATAAGGAATGAAAATGAACAAACTCTATCTAAGGTTCACACCGAGGAGTAATACTGCTAAGATCTAAGAAAACAGAGGTAGTATTCAGCAGGTTCTGACCAGTTCTGGAGAACCAATAGCAGAAATTTTGAGTAAATGGGAGCATGCACATGCACACACCGAAAACCGGAAGAGCAGCACCCCGGAGCAGCACGTAGAAGCACCAAAAATTGGAAGCTCAGCTTTCCGGTGCGTGCATGGCCACCTGGTCTTCCGGTTTCTAATGTGCATGTGCATGCACGCTGGGGAGCTGTTCTTCCAGTTTCTGGTGCTCCTGTGCACCTGAAGACCAGCACGTGTGCGCTGGAACCCAGAAGAACAATGGGCGATGGCTGGCGTGCCTGGACAGATGGCTCTGCATGCCACTTCTGGCATGTGTGCCATAGGTTCACCATCACGGGTATAGGGTCACCTGCTTCCAACTTTCTCCCTTCCAACTTTGTTATATTATGCTTGATGTTCTATGTTTAACCCACTGTCTCCTGCTTTCTAGCTTTCTAAACTGTTGCCTTAACCAGTAGACAATACTTGAGAACATGGAGAGAAACTATTTGATCTATAGATTGGATGGGGTCAAACTCAAAGATAGTGCCCCAAGCTCTGATGCTTAGAATATTAATATTCTTGCTCATTATTTTTATGAATAGAAAGTGAAAGGTTTATACTGCATCTTACTTCATTAAGCCGATGGAAGGCATTTTTAGTGCCCTCTCCTTGTAATTCAGTCAAATAAAACCCTGCGTTACATTTAAATGCTTTCTATTTCCACTTTGCAAATCATTTTGGCACATTGTTGCTGCATATTTTGTGACAATGGCTATCTCTTAGTCTTAAATATTTAGCATCTTCCATTTCAGTTAATGAAAAGAGTGGACTTTGCCTCAGTTTCTGTAGCTGCAACACTCAGGTATTAAATATATTCAAATCTGTCTTTGAAAATATCCCCTTTTTGCAGTTGGTATCTAGACTGACCTGCTCCCATGCAATTAAATTTTAAGGTACATTTTCCCAGTGATGGTTTATAACATTTGTGATGAATGAATAAATTCAAACCAGATCCCAGCTGGACAATATTAATTTTTAAAATGGTACCACATCTATTTCCTGTTTTACTGAGAAGCATCAGGGGCAGTTGATATTGAACCTAATACAACCAGAAGATTCCCTCTGAGTTTTTCTTCAAAAAGGAAGAATGTTTGGCAGAAGGACATTTTCCATGAAAGGATTGTTAGACGATTTGAAGGGCTACAATTTTGTAGGGCTACAAAATTCGGACTGTGAAAATCTGAGTTGTCCCTAGGTGGCAGCAAAGAGATCCAGAAAACTAACATTGCTTCCATCTAATACTCACTGGATTTTTACAGTTTCACATCTTGATAGACTCCCATAAGGGTCAGGATTAGATACCTTTTAAGGGAAAAAGCATTGAAGATGGCCACTATATGTCTCACACTTTTTTTTTGCAAGAAATTCATCCTTGAAAGGTGATCAGAGTTGACTGAAAGGATTATCTGCAATAGACAAACCCTTTGCCTTTCAAATAGAAAATGAAAAGAGAGAGAGAGAAGTGCAATCAAAAGAATGCATGAATTCCTCCCTTCTCCCTCCCCTCGTTCCTGTTTTCTTTCTGTTCTCTTTCAAATTGCCTTGTGCTGATATGGTTGCAGATCCTTCTACGTTCAGCACATATTAAAAGAAAAGAAAAAAAAAACAGAGAGGGACTGGCAGTGTTCAGATGAGACGAGTGGGAGAGATTTTGCTTGCATGACAGGAAATTGGATTAGTTTTCTATTTATACAAGAGCTCCAACTGGGAAAAACAAAACAAAGCCGGTGACCCATGGAAGATCAGAAAATCACAGCATCCTATAGGAACTGTCAAGGTTGAAAAGGTGGGTAAAGATACAGCAGTGCTCTTAGAGGAGATGAGGACAGGCAATAGCTGTTTAAAAAATGGAAAGTTTCAACAGAAATCCATCATTGCGTGTGACATTGAGAAGGATGAGTTGGTGGCTGATGCTAATTCTTTTTGGGATAGGACAATTGCTATGGACCAGGCCAATGATGGCTAACCTTTTCATTGTTGCGTGCCATAATGCAATGTGCACGCAACCCCACCACCCCCTGCATATGCACACGATACCGCGTGTGCCTCATGCCTCTGCACATGCACACACAACCCCTGTGTGTGCTCCCTACACCTCTGCACATGCACGCCCCCGCTGCATGCACGGCAGATACCTGACAATCAGCTGATCCGGGGCGATGGCTCGTGTTCCAGCAGAGATGACTCTGCGTGCCACTTCTGGCACATGTTCCATAGGTTCATCATCATGGGACTAGGCCATTCTTGCTGATCCACTGAGCTGCTGGGGGCCATATAAGTACAGAAATGCAGCAAAGGTTCCAGAAGTCAAGGGTGTAAAACTAAAATTCCCCAATCAGACATGTCACATGAACACCAAAGGTCTGTTAAACCTTTCTCCTACTGTCAAAAGGGAGGAGAATTAATATTTAGAGAAAGGCTACCAATTTTTTCACTCTTCCTATCAACTTCATAGAGCTTTGTCAGCCTCCCAAGCAGACCTCACTGGAAACCTGAACATGTGAGAGATTTATATTTTATTATAAGGCACATTAATAGAACCTTGCAGGTCTGAAAGTACAAATGTCCCACCATCTTGTTTTACTGCCTGATTAGTTAGGGTGGATTCTTTCTAAGTTTCTTTTTTTACCTATTTACTCAGTTGTGGGCTCTTCACATTTTTATCTGATCATTCCCTGGGTAGCATCTCTTCCCCAATCTTCCAAGCTCATTCTCACATCCCTTTACAGGCTTTGAACAGAGAAAGAAGATGCTGGTATGGGTATGAGTCAGCCTCTACCATTTTTGTGGAGGAATGGGACAAATTGCCATGGCCACACGCTCTGTGCTTGGGAGGACTCTATTATTAGCCAATCTCCCCCTTTCAGAAGCACCACAAATCTCTGCCTGCGTGCCTGCCTGCTGCCTTATCACAAATCTGAAGCATTCAGCCAAGGGGCTCCCTGCAACAGCATGGAATGCCTGGAAGCCAACAGCTTGCAGAACCTATCAAATTGTTCCTTTGGTTTGCTTTTTTCCGTCCCATCCAGAGGTGGTATTCAGCAGTTTTTATATTGCCCATTATGGTGAGAAAGGGGAATGCAAGTGAATTGCAAAGGCAATTGGAGCTGTAGTGTCTTATCCTCCCATAAATGATAAAATCAGGCATTCCTGAAATTTCCTATCTTCCTTCTTGAACGGTTGTGTTTTCCATTAAAAAGCTAATTCTTTCCATCTCTAAAGGCAACATTGGCAGAGTTTAGTTTCTTCCTTCCATTCCAAAAAGATTACTGGTCTGGAAGAAACGCTGGCCTCCTATTATATAATGATTATGCTGTTTACTACAGCTAGATTGTCTTGTTTCCTTCTTTCTTTTTTAGTGTCTTTTGTTTGCAATCACACAATCCACCTGGGACACGGAAGAGCTGCTTGCGCTGAGTACAGTGAGATAGAAAAACAAAATGATTGAAAAAGTAGCACCACAATGAAGAGAATAGCAGTATAAACCAGAGGCGACTGCTGATTTTAAAAGAAAAATACTGTGCAGGGAATCATTAGGAAATGAACTGAAAACAACACTACAGATACAATAATCTTTTGGGAAATTACTCCTGAAATATTGCTTACCATTCTGGTCACTATACCTTAAGAAGGATCTTACTGAGTGAAGAAGGATTTAAAATAAGGGCAACCATAATAATTAGGGGTTGGACGGTTCTCCTAGAACAGAAGTGTCAAACTCGTGTCATCACGGCGGTGTCACGTGACGTATCGGGACTTTTCCCCACTTTGCTAAACCAGGCGTGGCTGTGGCCAGCACGTGACACATCCAGCCTGTGAGCCATGAGTTTGGCAGCCCTGTCCTAGAAGGAAAAGCCTCAATAATGGAAGTTCTTTAGTTAGCAATGACAGCTAATTTTCTGGCAGATGTGATTTGCAGATGTGACAAAACTATATAAAATTCTATATGGTCTTGATATCAAGGAGAGAAGGAAGATTTTTCTATCTCTTTGAAAGTTATCTCTTGACATTATCTTAGTAAGGTTCCAGACTATTTCTGCTTGAATGGGGCAAGACTGGATAAAACAGACTACTTTCTGGTAAATATGAAAGTGTCAGGTTCTGTTACCATCATTTTTCTTAGGACCGAAAAAGGTGGTTTTAGCTTGCTGCATGGATAATTTGGCTTAGTTACTGTTGCAACCTCTCCACAGTGGGTTTTTGGGCTTTTCTGCCTGCTTACCTTTGTTGCTGTTGTTGTTGTTGTTGTTCAAACATCTGCCTGGCTACACTAAGAAAACTGATCTTTGTGTGTACACATTGGCTGTAACATGCATGAACATAGAGTGATGGAGTATATATCTGTGAATCTCATTTATTTATTTATTTATTTATTTATTTATTTATTTATTTATTTATTTATTATTTGATTTCTAGGCCTCCCCATCTCCCGAAGGACTCGGGGCAGTGTACAACCATATAAAAACAATACAATACAAATATCACACAGTTAAAAACTAACTAGAAACCCAATCCAATTTAAAATCATGAAGACAAATCGTTAAAACTCCCAACCCCCACCTCTCAGTCCAGGTTGACAAATTGGAATAACCATGTCTTCAAGCCATGATGGAAGGAGCGGGGGTCAGGGGCCGTCCGAAGCTCAGGGGGCAGTTGGTTCTATAGGGGGGGTGCTCCCACAGAGAAGGCCCTACCCTGGGGTCACCAGCCAACATTGTCTGGCTGACAGTACCACAAGGAGGCCCCATCTGTGAGAGCACATGGGATGTTGGGAGGCCATTGCTGGCAGCAGGGTCTCCTGCAATACCCCAGTCCTAAGCCATGAAAGGCTTTGTAGGTTAATACCAACACCTTGAATCTCACCCGGAGGGCAACCGGTAGCCAATGCAGCTCACGCAGGAGGGGTGCAACATGGGAATATCGGGACACCCCATAACAACCCGTGCTGCCGCATTGTGGACAAGTTGAAGCCTCCGGGTGGTCCTCAAGGGTAGCCCCATGTAAAGAGCATTGCAGTAGTCCAGCTGGGAAGTAACGAGCACATGAGTGACCGTACGTAGGGCATCTCGATCCAGATAGGGGTGAAACTGGCACACCAGGCAAACCTCGGCAAATGCCCCCCTGGCCACGGCTCCCACCTGCTCTTCCAAACTGAGCCGTGCATCCAGGAGGACACCCAAGTTGCTGGCCCTATCTATGGGGGGCAACACCTCTCCCCCTATATTTAAAGATGGAATATCCTTGCTGGAACGAGATGCCGGTACATACAGCCACTCAGCCTGGGCCGGGTTGAGTCGGAGCCTGTTCTTCCCCATCCAGGCCTGCACCGCCTCCAGGCACTGGGACATCACGTCGAGGGTGTCACTGGGCTGGTTAGGGGTGGTGATAAAAAGCTGGTATCATCAGCATATTTATAATACTTATGAAATGGCAGCACACTATGATTGTTTTGTACAAAATTCCATAGAAACAGAATTTTATTTGGGATGCAGTTCAATCTGTTTTCTAAATAATTACAGTATATGCATAATGCAATAAGCATAACATTAGTTTGATTGTTCAGGGCAGATTTAATGCCTGCATTCACACAAGATGCTCAACTTGGCTAGTGCTCACTTTATAGTTTTTTTTATTAGCTTAGCTCAGAGGTGTCAAACTTGCAGCCCATGGGCCGGATGCATCATGCGCTGGCCATGCCCACCCCCAGTTTAGTGAAGGGGAAATGTGATGAACCAGGGTGGGATACAAAATAAATGCAAAAAACAGGTGAAGCCCTTTCACTTTGTTTCCAAGCTCCAAATATCCTTGACTGGAGACTAAAATCTCCCACACAAGCAGTTACAAGAAGGAGGAAATGCCATTTAAATTATAAAGAGTAAAAAACAATACAAACCAGGCAAGATAAGGGCTGGAGGATGTCCACAGATAACAAGAACACACACTGGGAAGGACACTAAACTCAGAGAGGAATCATAAACTAGAGATATTTCCATGCTTTGTTTCCAGCACTCGCCCTTACGCATGTCCGTCTTCTTATTCAGTTGTCACAGCTGCAGCCCATGAAGAGGATCAAAGCCCTCTCCTCTCTCCCTTATCCTCTCCTCCCTGTGTGCCCTAGGATGGAGAGGGGATGGGCCTGGGTCCTCCTCTGATTGCCCAGCCGATCTCTGCCCTTCCCCAGCCTCCTCCACAATCTCCGGAGCCACACTTCCACTCCTTGTTGGCTGTTTCTCCTCTCCCTCAGAGTCAGTCTCCACCAGGGGCATGACAGGAAATAAGTTGTGAAGAACAGATAGGCTTAAAACTGAATCATTTTTGAAGGAAAAAAAAAACCCAGATCACAGGAATTCTATATCTGAATCTAATCAAAATTAACCAGCTTCCCATCATTGGTTCTGCCTTGTCTTTAAAGGTAGCTGCAGTGATTGATATAAGAGATAAAATAGACATTGAAATAACACATATTACAAACACAATCCCAAATAAAACAATAAGCCATGTTCTAAAAAGAGCAAACAGTTGTATTTTTCAAATGGATCTGTAAGGTTTTGAACACCTTTTTAAAATCATACATGTAGGAAAGTTAATACATTATTTCCTTCTGGTACATTCTAAGAGCAGCTGACGTATTTGATCCTACATTTCCATCCAAAGAGAATTGGGCCCTGTGGTTTTCCAGCTGAAATACCTTTGCATTCAAATGCAAAAATCATTATTTTGAAAGCTATTTGTCTCTTCCAACAGCTTTGTGGAGAGCTGTGCCACCACCTACATTTTCATTTGGTTTACAATGCATACCCAAAAACAATTCATTTACTGAATGCATGATATGTACATTTATCATTCTACTCATATTCAATAATGTATTCATGCAAGTAACTTTCCATATAGGCAACTGACAGCAGGCAAAATGAGGAATGTTTAAGGCAAAACTCAAACTGCTACAAGGAAATGCATTTTTCCCCTCTTATACTACAGTTAGGACTTGCAATTGCATGGGTGATGGACAGTGATTATGAGATCCAAGTAATTACACAGAGATAAAACTTATTGTGAGATTGTGAGTTCATCTTCAACTATAGAAAGTTAGCACCCACCCTCTCCTAGAAGAACGGAATATTTTGAGAAATATTAAAAAGGCAGAATATTATGTTTCCCGGATGAGAAATAGAGAAACATGCTCTTGGAAAGCAGTCCCCACCTCAGTAGATGTCAGATTAAAGAGATGAAGAGATAGATAGGTCTATTTATAAGCAAATACCCTCATGCAAGATCCAGCAAAGGTAGGATTAACCCATGAAGACACTGAGCTCACTACATTGCACACTCTCATAAGGACATTACAACACCCTCAGAAACTTCAAACAAACTTAGCTCGGACAACCTACAGAGCCAGCTATGACCCCTACATAACCCCTACAACACCCAATAGAGTACATGTTCTTGCACAGGAACAGGAAGTTCAAGTTCAAAGCCCAAGAGAAGGTATAAAACCCCTCACTCTCAACTCCATCTGGTCATCTGCACCAGAATCACACATGTGCTTCTGCTTCATCATTAAACCATCTTTCCAATCAGCCTCCATTTTGTCTCCAGTGGCTTTCTCCTGGCTTGAACTGTACCAGATGGATACTTCTTCCAGCACAACTGAACCCAAACTGCGAATTTTAAATCATTAAACTTGTTAGTCAATGGATTTGTTTAGAGATAGTAAAGGTGACAGAACTGATAAACGATGGCTAAGATTACAATTCTTGTGAGAGAAAAGAAATTTATCTACAGAAGAAATTTATCTATAGAAGAAAGCCCTTTGTGGACTTGTTGCAAGAGAGGGGAAATAATCAAATTATGACATATGATAATTATTAAAATTTAAAAAAGAAAAAACATTTTTAGGGAAAATTGTCATTATATTATTGTGTTTAACTAAGAATTGAATGTGTCCTTTACAAGTAATCCTTGACCTACAATCTTTCATTTAGTGATGGTTACAAACGCCCTGAAACAATTGACTTATGACCATTTCTCACACTTATGACTATTGTAGCAACCCCATGGTCAGATGATCAAAATTCATATGCTTGGCAACTGGCTCTGTTTTGGTTGCCATGATATAAAAAAAAGATGTTGAGGCTCTAGAAAGATTGTAGATAAGAGCCACAAAAATGATTAGGGAACTGAAGGATAAAACATACTAAGAATGGTTGCCGGAATTGGCTATGTCTGATTTAATGAAAAGAAGGACTAGGGGAGACATGATAGCAGTGTTCTAATATCTGAGGGGCTGCCACAAAGAAGTGGGAGTCAACTTATTTTCCAAAGCATCTGAAGGCAGGACAAGAAGCAATGGGTGGAAACTAATCAAAGAGAGGACCAAGCTAGAACTAAGGAGAAATGTCCTGACAGTGAGGACAATTTATCAATGAAACAACTTGCCTCCAGAAGTTGAGGGTGCTCCAACACTGAAAGCTTTTAAGAAGAGATTAGACAACCATTTGTCTGAAACAGTATAGTTTCCTTCTTTAGCAGGGATTTGGACTAGAAGACCTTCAAGGTTCCTTCCAACTCTGTTATTCTGTTATATTTATGATGGTTGCAGTTCCCATGGTCGTGTGATCATCTTTTGTGACCTTCTGACAAGCAAGGCCAACAGGGAAGCCAGATTAACTTTACAACCATATTACTAACTTAACAACTGCAGCAGTGGTGGGATTCAACATTTTTTACTACCGGTTCTGTGGGCGTGGCTTGGTGGGAATGGCAGGGGAAGGATACTGTAAAATCTCCATTCCCTCCCCACTCCTGGGGGAAGGATACTGTAAAATCCCATTCTATCCACACCCCAGTAATCTGCTTTCCAGCTCCATTCTCCTGTGCAGGGCAACAAAAGAAGACCCAGCCAATCAGCTGGGACTTGGGAGGCAGAGAATAGATGGGGGTGGGGCCAGTCAGAGTGGTATCTGCCGGTTCTCCGAATAACCTGCTGAATATCTCCTCTGAACTGCAGTGATTGAGTTAACAACTTTGTCAAGAAGGGCTGTAGAATGGAACAATACTCTCAATAACTGTCTTGCTTAGTAACAGTAATTTGTGGCTCAGTTGTGGCCACAGACTGAGAACTACCATATATATCCTTGAATGAAGAAGCCAGAAGTAATTTTTTGTATATACTTTTGTTTTCCTTTTTAATTTACTTTAATGTCTTACCTCTATTTCCATTTCTCTCTTTCCTCTTTATCTGTTTTTTTCTTATGGCTAATTTATGGTAGTTTTATGTGTATGTTTTGTAAAATTTAATAAAATTATTATGAAATAGGGAGAGGATTTTTCTAGAAATATTGTAACATTCTCGGTCCATTCATAACAGTAGGATTGATTTTTAGCTAGGAAGGTATAAGAAACCAACCACAGATTTTTTTATTTTCTTTTTTTGTGGGAGCAATTTTTGTCAGAGTCATCAAAATTGACTGCTGAAGCCCAGAGAACAGGGCTGAAATGAGTCAGCTGGCATCTATCTTTCCCTGGTTAAAAAAACCCACATAAACTCATTTTGGCTTTGGTATGGTAGGAGAGCTTTTGTTATTCTATGTTAGCAAAATCCAGACATTTTACTAAAAGGCACACGCTTTCCAAAGCTGCAGCTCCCTTCATGAAATGCACTGCAGATTCTGATGTTTCTCTGGTTAAAAAAAATCATGTAAACCCATTTTGTTTTAAATAATGCAGGAGGAGAACTATGTTAGTCTATGGGTAGCAAAAAAAAAGAGACTTTATTTTTTTTAAAGGCATAAGCTTTTGGAAACTTATGTTCACTGCATCAGATTGTAGATCAGATTTTTCTCTAATATACAGGGGTGGGCGCGGTCATGATGGGCGTGGCCTAGTTGGCCTACAGCACCATAGCAGGGGGGGTGTTTTTGCCCTCCCTGAGCTCCAGAGGCTTTCCTCAAGCCTCAGGGAGGGTGAAAACAGTGTTGTGGTTAGCCGGCAGCAGGTGTGGGTGGCTGAGGAGAGTGAGGACTCAGATGGGGGGGCCAGGACCATTAGGGAGTGGACTGCTGCCTTCAGAGATTGTGGGGGATGGCAGCAATTGTTAAGTTTGCATGGAGAGGCAGGACGCGGAGTGCTTCAGCTCTTTTTTATTGTGACTTTCAGCTCAGAACGGACCCGAATGGCTCAGCCGCGGCAGCTATTTATAGCCAGCTGCCGCAGCTGCCAGCCAATCAGAGTGCAGGGTTTTCCCGCACTTTTACAATCAATGATTTCAAACACTTTACAACAACAACCAATCATCTCAAACTCTGCATACATAACAGTAATGATGAGGAGGTTCCCGAGGAGCCTGTGCCAAGTGTGCGTGAGCACAGGGCTGCTCGCAGGAAAGAGCAGCTGCTGCAGCACAGGCAACTCAGGAGTAAGGCTGCAAGGTAATGGCCCCTCCTTCAAGAAGATGTTCTTTGCAGGAAGCAAAGATGTTTTGAAACTCGAGCCTCATGGACATTGCAGTATCTTTGTTGGTATTTGAAGCCTCTTGTGTTGTAAAATATTTCTAGGTAACCTTATCTGTTATTTTTTGCAGCCTCGCACAGTTTTGGTGAGGCTCATGCTTATCAAAGTTAATTAGTTTGCATCAGCTTTTTAACCAGGGATTTGTAAGAATCATTAAAAGGTTTCTGTTCCCTTTGGTTCATGTTTGCTTTATTGGACAAGGGTTTAGGTCAGAACAAATGGCCTCCCTGGGCTCTGGAGGCTCTCTGGAGGCCTTCCGGAGGCCCTCCGGAGGCCTTCCAGAGCCTATGGGAAGCCCATTTTCCCCTCCCTGGGCTTTCTGTTGCAAGGTGACTTTTGACCTTTCTTGACAAAGTTGTTAAGTGAAATCACTACAGATGTTAAGTTAGTAACGCGGTTGTGAAGCAAATCTGGTTTCCCCATTGAGTTTGCTTGTCAGAAGGTCACAAAAGGTGTTCCTGTGACTCTGGGACACTGCAACCATCATAAACACGAGTCAATTGCCAAGCATCTGAATTATGATCACCTGATCATGATAATGCTGCAACAGTTTTAAGTATGAAAAACAGTCATAAGCAATTTTTATTTCAGTGGCATAATAACTTCAAAGAGTCCCTAAATGAATTATTCTAATTTGAGGACCACCTTTATGACATCATTGTAGCTTCTAATGGACACCTATGGGTCATGGCCAAAGCTAGTGGAGATGGGCCAGGACAAAGACTATATTTGATTGGATTTCATTGACATTAAAATGAAATTTACATAATTTCACCTGGAAAGAGCTTTAGGACTATTGAGGAGGCTGGTGGTTGGATCCACATATTTTGAAAGGGCAGATAGGCACATGAAAATCTCCCCTATATGTGCTCCAGCATATCTTATGCATTTGCACAAGGGCTCATTTTCGAAGACTTAGTTGCTGCTAGTTTATTCTGTGTAGAGAAAACAAAGAGACAAACAAGACAAAAGAAAATCCATTGGGGATTATTCTCCTCCTCCTCTTCCAGTCCATTTTTCTTCATTAAGCAGAAAAATCAATGTGGGGAATCTAACAGAAATGATACTTTGCCTCTCTGTTATCTATTTTTAACAGCCTGGACCTCTTTTCTGTGATGTTTCTGTGAAGATCGAGGTTCATTTCCATGCATCCTGTGAGAGAATTACGGTTAGAGCTTCACTTGCTGCTGCTGTTGTTATTTGGAGAAATTGTAATTAGCAGTTACAACTTTCCCAAAGAGCATCACTGATTTTATAGTCTTTGTTTTTCATATTAAATTCTTACTCCACCAAATATTTTACATGAGTCAGCACAAATTGTGGCAGGTAGAATTAACCCTCCTTAAGTGGCCTTTCTTAAAAGGAATCCTTTCCTTTCTTTTCCTCTTTCCTTCCCTTCCCTTCCCTTCCCTTCCCTTTCGTTCCTTTCCTTTCCTTCCACTCCACTCTACTCCACTCCACTCCACTCCACTCAAGTCCATTCCATTCCATTCTACTTTTTCCCTGCTTTCATACAGATATATTGTGAATGAAGTAAGTTGTTGTAACATGTTGGAGCCTTCATGATGTCTTTTGAAGACATTAAACTTTGCAGTATGACTATAAGTTTCATTCATGAGTTGCCATGAACACTATTCCCCTGCTATCTTTTTCTTTCCTTTTATTTTTTATACAAACGAGAAATCTGTTTCAGTGTCATTGTTGGTTACCTTTTCAAAATAAAATTGAATAACATTGGGCTGGGAATCCCATGGTAATAGAGTTATCACTGGATTTGGGATCCTAATTAATTGTCAGAAATTAATCAATTATCCGAATATCATCCCAAATTAATCATCAGAAAGCTATGGGGTAAGAACATCTAGATCAGTGTTTCATAACCTTGATACCTTTAAAGGTGTGTAGATTTGGACTCCCAGAATACTGGGCCTTGGAATCCACACATCTCAAAGCCATCCATGTTGAGAAACACTGATCTAGAGGGCCATATGTTTTCTACATAAATGTATAACCAAAAACATAAACCAGTTCCCAAGCCTCTGCATTTTGCTCACATAACCATGGGGATACAGCTGTGTGAAAATTTTCAGTGCCATTGTAACTTGGAAGAGTCACTAAATGAATAGTTGTAAGTTGAAGACTATCTATCAAATTTTTGTATATCATAACTCTTGTTTAAGCTGGCCTGAGGTACTTAAAACCTTAATAAATAATAATCAAACTCAAAATAGATGTAAACAAAGGATAAATATAAATACATCAGGAAATGACATAAAACCATAAATGACATCACAAAATCACAGCATTGAAATTAATAATCAAGAAACAACCCATGAGATATGACATCCATCTTAAAACCCCTAAAAGCTAACTAAGATGTAGATTCTGTGAGGAAAAAGCTAAGTATAAAATATGTTTTGAATTTTTTCTTAAAACATGCCACAGAAGAAGGAGATTAACATGTTAAATAATGAAGCAAAAGTGAGGGTTTTATGCTGGGATAAGTAAGAACATATTTTCAGGAGTAGCTGAAAGTATTGCCTATCTTTTTCGATTTGATCTTGGCATTTCACATTCCTGGCAAGTTGGCTTTAACAAATAAAGCTGTTACTGATTGGAAAACGGGCTGATTTATTATGAAATTGATTGCTCTCCTAGCCTTGCACCAATGGTGAAGCATTAGTGAACATTAGCTTCAGTGCTTAAAAACAACAGAAAGGATTTCCCCACAGAGCTTATCCAGACTTAGTTTATCCTGGACTTATATAATACAAAAGACAATGGACTCCAATGCCAGAGAAGTGTTCAAATTATCATTTTCACTGTTATTCCAAGATGTAAGACTACGAAACCTGAGAATGGCAGACCACATCTCTCATTATTAAGATTGCAAGTCTATGGGAACAATGTGACAGGGTTGAATCAGAAGGCTGTGTGAGAGGTTATAAGGACCGATGCCAAAAAAAATTGGTGGGTTGACAGTTAATGCAAATTTTCCCAAGTAGCACTTTTCCAAGAAAGTCTAGATTTTCTGAATTTGGTGTGGTCATTGACAATCCTGAAAAAAATTAACAACAACAAAACCCACATGCATTAGAGCAGGTGTGTCAAACTCAAGGACCGCAGGCCAGATTTGGCCTGCAGGGTGCTTAGATCTAACCCCCCAGGCCCACCTTAGAAACAATGAAGGACTGGCCCACGGTGCCTCTGCCAGTGAAAACGGGCTCATGAGCTCTGTTTTTGGCTGCAATGGCCTCCTGCAACCCTCTGCCAGTGAAAACAGAACTCAGGGGGCCGCGAGCTCCATTTTCACTGGCAGAGGATTGCAGGAGGCTGTTGCAGCCAAAAATGGAGCTCATGAGCCCGTTTTCACTGGTAGAGCACTTATGTCACCACAGATGCTCCTGACATGAGTGATGTTGAGCTGGCCACACCCACCCTGGCCCCCCAGGGGTGGGATTCTACCTGGTCGGACCAGTTCTATAGAACCGGTTGTTGTGATTCTGCCCAGTTCGGAGAACTGGCAAATCATGCCACTGACTGGTCCCACCCCTCCCCTCCCACACACTCCTTACCTGGCATGCACACCATCAAACTTGCCTGCGTTTGGTAAGTTGCTATTTTTCCTTTTTTTTTTCCCCTAGCATCAGCTGTTCTGCTATGCCGGGAGATTTAGAGTAGCTAGAAAGCAGGAAATCATTGGATTTCTTGCTTTCTAGCTAATCTAAAAGCAGAGCTGAACCTTCCTTAGGACTGAAGCTTCTATTTTTCAGTGCAGACTCAGGCAGCAGATTGCAGAAAGGTAGATCTCTGAGTGAATCTGTGATTCTGCAAGCAATCTGCCTGCTTGTTTTGCTTGGTTTTGGGTAAAAGTTGCTCTTTTTTAATAAAAAATGCAATATTTACATAAATATTTATAATATATACATACAAGCCATGCCCAGCCAGTCACATGACCACCAAGTCACATCCACAAATTAGGCCACGTCCACAGAACAGGTTGTTAAGAAATTTGAATCCCACCCCTGTGGCCCCCCTAAGGTCAAACACAACCCTGATGTGGCCCTCAATGAAGTTGAGTTTGATATCCTTGCATTAGAGCATGTAAAAGTGCATTTACAAATTTCAGTACTTTGGAACACATTATACTAGAGAAACTGTACAGAGAGTCCTTGACTTATGACCGGTATCTTAACAACTACTTGAACCCCCAAAATTACTTATGACCCATTTTCAAATTTATGACAGCTTCAACCCCCACCTGGGATCATGTGGTCACATCTTGGATACTTGGCAATCGGCTCACTTTTATAGTTGTTTGCAGCATCCTGTGATCATGTGATTTGTAACATTTTTTGCTGGTTTCCAGTGTTTATTTCCAATTTCTGACCAAAAAAAAAAACTCTCACTGGGAAAAATTGATTTGCTTAACAACCATAATATTGACTTAATGACCACCATAAAAATGTTTTTAAAAATCAAGTCCAGTCACATGATGCCTCAATTTTTGACTTGCAGCTGTAATTCCAGGCTCAGTTATGGTCATAAATAAAAAAACTATCTGCATGCATAGCTCTCATGGGTGTTAATTACACATGTAAAGTTTAATATAATTACTTTAAAATAATTGCCAAACTGAGAAATGAGTTGAAAATACACTTGGCAGGTTTGCTAAGTAAATGCCTAAATCTTTAATACTCTGTTTTTTAAATCACCTGAAATGTACGCATCATATGGAATAAGGATTAAGAAAAATACGATGGATTATGGTATGAAACTCAATGTTCTGAAGGACAGAAATCAAGAATTTTAAGAAACAAAAATGGGATCTGTGGCATGTAGTCCTTCTGTTCAGATTTCTATTTCTTTTGTATCATATTCTATTTCAATCCTCTTTTTTCTTGGTTTCCAGAATTAGTCAGCATTTTCTGGCAACTTTATGGATCCCATTCTGGCGGAGCTTATTTTTGTGGATTTTTTTTAAAAACAATCTTATTTTTAAAATTTAAAAAGCTTGGAATCCAACTCAACCTTGTGTGGATGTATGGTGATGTTTTGGCCATGTTCCACCAGTTTCTTGAACTTCAATGTTTAGCTGTGGGAAATATAACATTAAATAGACAATAATTCTAAGAAAGTAGGAAGTTTTAAAAGTTGTTTTAAGACAAACAATCGTTGCAAAATTTGCTCAGCCACTTGTCAATCTTGGTGGAAGATTAAAGATATTTGGCATATTTATACTGGGATAAACTATAACTATTCATGGTAAGAGACCAAGCAATAACACATTAAAGGATTGGTCGTTCGTGCATATCTTTATTGTTTATTGTTTTCTTGTCATAGTTGCAATGGTCCTAGTCTGATTTAAGAAGACATTGTGAACATTTTGTTTGGAAGCTTAGAATAGCAATAGCAATTAGACCTATACACAGGGCTTTACAGCCTCCTCTAAGCAGTTTACAGTCAGCATTTTGCCTCCAACAATCTGGGTCCTCATTTTATCAACCTCAGAAGGATGGAAGGCTGAGTCAACCTTGAACCAGTCAGGATCGAACTACTGACAGTGAGAAGTGAGTAAACCTGCAGTACTGCCTTCTGACCACTGCGCCACCATGGCTCTTCTAGAAGCTACTACCAAGATCAAAACAGGTAGTCCTCAACTTAAGACAACAATTGAGCCCCAAATTTATGTTGTTAAGTGAGTTTTGTCCCATTTTAAGACCTTTCTTGCCACAGTTGTTAAGGGAATCACTGCAGCTGATAAGTTAGTAACAAGGTTGTTAAGTAAATCTGACTTCCCCATTGATTTTGCTTATCAAAAGGTTGCAAAAGATGACCTTGGGACACAGCAATGGTCATAAGTATGAACCAGCTGCCAAGCATCTGAATTTTGATCATATGATCATGGGGATGCTACAAAGGTTGTAAGTGTGAAAAATGGCCATAAGTCACTTTTTTCAGTGCCATTGTATCTTTGAACAGTCACTAAATGAACTATTGTAAGTCAAAGACTATCTGCATAAGTTTTATGAGGACGTTAGCATGCTTGAGTTTAGCAACATTTTGTCTATGAATGAGGAACAATGAAGAAATCTGCTTGGAAAAGTCACATATGTCTTTCTTGGTTTTTGAAGTCTGACACAGATGTAGATTAATGTTATCACACACTTTATACCCGTGATGGCGAACCTATGGCACACGTGCTGGAAGTGGCATGCCTAGACACTTCTGCTGACACGCGAAAGGTTGCCTGGAAGAGCCCCACTGCACATGCGCATGTCCCCCCCGCCAGCCAGTTGATTGTTGGATATCTGCCACACATGCATGCATGTGCATGTGGAAAATGCATGTGCATGCACAGACACATGCGCTGCGCAGGGGGGGTTGCATGCACATGTGCAGATTTGTGCAGTGTGGGGCGGTTGTGTGTGCATGCATGTGCAGGGGGTGGGAGGAGTCGCGTGCACATTGCACCATGAGTGCAGGCATTTGAGAGAGCACACGCGCGCACACATGCACACTTTTGGCACACAACGTGGAAAAGGTTAGCCATCAATGCTCTATACTGCAGGTTTTTTAAAAAAATTATTTCTGCAACATTTCATAACTGAATGGATTAATGTCTGGTCCTTCAATAATATCTTACCTACATATCATAACTCTTATATGTACAGTATATACCATATTTTTCAGACTATAAGGCGCTCCAGACTATAAGATGCACATTAGCTTTAGAGAAGGAAAACAAGAAGAAAAAAAATCTGCCTCTGCCTCCCAGCATCCATCTGGTTATTCGTCTGGCTAGCGTCCTTGTGACAAACAGCAAACGACCTGGTCAGCTTCGACATGTTACCGCAGCCCCAGCACATGGCTTGTCAGGGCTCCGTTCCGTTGCACCCACCACCAGTCAGCTGAGCTGAGCTGCCGAGAAACACTGAAGCCTTCACTGCTGAGCAGCTGATTGGTGATTGGATTTGCCTCCCAGATCAGCTGTTCTAGGGCAATCAGCAGCCCTAGGCCTGTTTGCCGCGGCTCGTTTGCTGATACCTGTTTGGCAGCACCTGTTTGCTGCCACCGTGGCCTGTTCACCATGGCCTGTTCACTGCAGCCTGTTCACTGCCATCTCCATGGCCCATTCACCATGGCTCATTCACCACAGCCCATTCGCTGCCTCCCATTTGCTGCCGATTGCTGCAGTGGTGATAGGCAGCGGCGGCGATCCCCGCCACCTAGAACAGCTGATCAGCACCGCAATATTTGCTCTATAAGACACAGACATTTCCACCCACTTTTTGGGGGGCGGGGAGTGTGTCTTATAGTCCAAAAAATATGGTATGCACTATATATGGAATCTCCTTTTATGTGGATAAAGGAAATCATGTTATGGATGGATTTCCATTCACCGGGCTTTTGTAAGTTGTCAATTAAGTAGATAAAACATAGCAAACCACAGTGAAATAGACTTTTGTTTCCCCACATTCCTGGAAAGGCACACTTAGCAATCCTATTAGTTGCAATTATCTGGCAGTATTGATTGCTCTGTTAATGTTATCTGATGAACAAGGGCCATCTTGAGCCTGTAAGCTAATGCTACCTTCTGTCAGTTTTAATTTGAGCAAGTCCAAAGGAAAGTGATCTTTATACAACCTTCTGGTTATTTAACAGCCTCTCAAGTTGGCCTTCTGGAAATGAAAGCTTTCTTTCAGGCTGGGCCCTACCATTAGCAAGAAAAGATTGAAGATGGCTTGTTCAGAGTAAGGAAGGTGGAGGCCATCAGAGATGTAGTTGATCTGTGGCCTGACCTGAAACCCTATGGGCAGTATGGGCAGTAAAGAGCCAGTTCAGTTACCACTTTTGATCAATCTAATCTCGTGGGGTGTCTGTAGGATATGGTCAAAAGATCAAGGTGGTAGCCACACAACAGCTTCCATTGCACCATTGCAGCTACCACCTAGACGTTTTTTGACAAAACACTGAGGACAATCCTGCACAATCCAATAGGATAGTCGTGCACAACTCAGTAGGATTGGATCTCTATGTGTAATGAGAAATTGGTAGCTCTATCTTCCTTTCTTCCTTGGTGTTAGATATTCAATGGGGAAAAGTCAGTGTCAGATGAATGCTCCTTCCAGGAGGGAAGGGGTGTTAGATATGGGCTAGATTGAAGAGGCAGGACACGGTAGACGGAAAGGATTTCTTTATTTAGCTCTGAACAAAGACTGCCACCAGGTGTGTCTGCTGTTCTTTTTACAGGCTGCTGTCCACAATTTCAGCCACTGACGGCTGTTCATTTTCCCACCTGGAAAATGAACCAATGGGGGAAGTCTGACATCACTGACTTTTCCCCATTGAATATCTAACACCCCTCAGTGTTAGATATTCAATAGGGAAAAGTCAGTGTGAGATGAATGCTCCTTCCAGGAGGGGAGTGGTGTTAGATATTTGATGGGGAAAAGTCAGCGATGTCAGATGGCTCAGGTCCGGGGTACTTGCAGGAGCGCCTCCTACCAGCACCGAGGTCCAATTGCCCGGTACGCTCCCACAGGCAGGCCCTCCTGGGGGTGCCGTCGGCCAGACAATGTCGGTTGGCGGTCCCCTGGGGGAGGGCCTTCTCTGTGGGGGTGCCCACCCTTTGGAATCAGCTACCTCGAGAGCTGCGTTTGGCCCCGGACCTGCGCTCCTTCCGCCATGATCTCAAGACTTGGCTGTTTGCACAGGCCGGCCTGGACTGAGCAGGGTTGGGAATTTTAATTTAAGGGTATTTTAATTAGATTTTATTATAATTGGATTAGATAATTTGATAAATGTTGTATTTATTGTATATATATTTCTGTGTAAGCTGCCCCGAGTCCCCCCGGAGATGGGGTGGCATATAAATCCAAACAAACAAACAAACAAACAAACAAACAAACAAATTGAATATCTAACACCCCTCCCCTCCTGGAAGGAACATTCATCTGACACTGACTTTTCCCCTTTGAATATCTAACACTTCTCTCCCTCCCTCCCTCCCTGCTAACCCTTCCTTCCTTCCTTCCTTCCTTCCTTCCTTCCTTCCTTCCTTCCTTCCTTCCTTCCTTCCTTCCTTCCTTCCTTCCTTCTCATATCTGTAGACACCTATTTCAACCAGAGACTCTGGGCAGCTTACAATTCTCAATAATATTTTGCATGTGTGATATATCAACTTTGCATGTGTGATATATCTTGTCCCAAAGGTGCTTTTTCAAGAGACAACTGGATTTCCTTTGTTTTTTTTCCCTTGAATAGATTTTTCTTCTCATCCAAAAAGCTTGTTCACTTCTTCTTTACTTCTTCAGAACTTGAAAAGCACTTTTGGGACAACTATAACCTGTATGGGTGAGAATCTCCATGGATGCTGTATATTTTCTCTTTTACCTCTTCATGTTGTGTTGAAAATTTCCTCCAACTTTCTGGAAATGTTCTTTCCTTGCAAAAGAACCTCCTGTTTTTCTATTTCATTCACAGTCTCTTCTAGCATTTCTTTGCTTGACATTTTTGAAGTTACTTCATTATGCTGTTACATCCCTTTCCAGATATTCTTGAAAGTTCATGCTTCTTAATCTGGAAAAAATACTATTACATCAAAAAACAGCTACTATATCACATATTTACATTTTATTAAATGCATTACCAACTTTAGTTAATTTCCTTTCTAAAGATAAATTTTACTTTTTTCATGTATGTGGGCCTGACAGACTAGAAATAAAATATGTGGTAAAATGTTGCCCATGCAAAAGATATGAAAGTTCAGACAATACAGCCAATAATCTCTATAGTTATATTGGGAAGTAATTTTTAAAAAAAAATTACTTAGAAAGGAGCCAAATACATTATTAGATTTTAACAGAAATGAATTGCACCATAAATGATGCCCTTAATTCCTAACTGAGAAATGTTCTGCTTTAAAAAAAAATGTCATTGTTGCTTTAAAGTTTTGGGGAAATTCATAATCTTTTGTTACTGAACACTTTTAAATGTACTAAAGAGCATTTAAAGACCTCCCCTCTGTTACAGGCAGCTTTTAGCTATTAGATAAAACATGATCTGTGAGTAGGAAAAAGCTTTTAATATTAGCAAGATCGCTGGCAACACATAACTTCACTCAAAGAACCAACTTTTTTCTACATTATACCGATAGAATATCTAAAGAACATTTAATTGAATTGGCAACACTGACCTACAGCCATTTATATTCTAGTTGGATATGATAATGGAAGTTTTATCTTCGTAAATGTATTTAATAACTTGTATCTTATAATTTGTTTACAGTGCTCCTTGTTTAGGGAACTATCTACAATACACAGAAGAATTACCGTAATATAGATACCCAATACAACAACTGTTTTAACATTTTGTGTGTGCTTATGGAACTGTTTAAATTTTCTTCTCACAATAAGCACCCCTTATAATTTTTTCCTTGAGGCTTAATTGAATTATGAGAAGCCACATGACATATCTATCCAAACTAGACACCAAGGAAGAAACTATGGGACTGTGACCCAAAGGTGCTTTTTCAAGAGGCAACTGGACTTTCTGGTGTTTCTTTGAGACATTTCACTTTTTATCCAAGCTGAGTGACTGAATGAGAATGAGAAGCGAAACATCTTCAAAGAAAAACCAGGAAGTCCAGTTGCCTCTTGAAAAAGGACCTTTGGGACAACCATGACCTGGATGACTAAGAATCTCCATAAACATATAGGACTGTGAGTTTAAAAGTTCACCAGAACAACTAGACACAAGGACAGTTTTTTCCCAAGCGCCATCACTCTGCTAAACAAATAGTTCCCTCAACACTGTCCAACTATTTACAAAGTCTGCACTACTATTACTATTAAACTTCTCATCACTCCTTATCACCCATCCCCTCCCACTTGTGACTATATGACTGTAACTTTGTCGCTTGTATCCTAACAATTTATATTGACTGTTCCTAGTATGATTTGATTGCTTATTGTACCCTAGTATGATTTGATTGCTTATGAGTATTATTAAGTGTTGTACCTGATGATTCTTGACTCTTGACGGATGTATCTTTTCTTTTATGTACACTGAGAGCATATGCAACAACACAAATTCCTCATGTGTCCAATCACTCTTGGCCAATAAAGAATTCTATTCTATTCTATTCTATTCTATTCTATTTCTTTGATCAAGGGATGATGATTTATGTGATAGGGGTATGAAAAGCATGTCATGAACTAACAGAAACATCTTGCAAGGCCAGTGCTTCAAGCATTGAGCTTCAAACCACATTCCTCGAAAGTTCAGGACATCCTTAGGACATTTTGAGCATATACATGTAGTTCTCGACTTGCAAGAGTTCATTTAATGACCATTTGGAGTTACAACAGCACTGAAAAAAAGGGACTTAGGACCATTTTTTTCACACTTATGACCATTGCAGCCTCCCCACGGTCATGTGATTTACATTTGGATGCTTGACAACTGACTCACATTTATGATGGTTGTAGTGTCCCAGGGTCATATGATCCTCTTTTGCGACCTTCTGACAAGCAAAAGTCATGGAGGCAACCAGTTTCACTTAACAACCATTTTACTAATTTAAAGTCTGTAGTGATTTGCTTAACAAATGTGGTGAGAAAAGTTATAAAATGGAGCAAACTCACTTGACAAATTTCTCGCTTAACAATGTAAATGGTCATAAGTTGAGGATTACCTGTTTCTCCAAGCACAGAAAACACTTTTGTATGATGAAAACAGAGGTGGTATTCAGTAGGTTCTTGCTAGTTCTGGAGAACCGGTAGCGGAAATTTTGAGTAGTTCAGAGAACCGGGAAATACCACCTCTGACTGGCCCTGCCCCCATCTTTTCTCTGCCTCCCGAGTCCCAGCAGATCGACTGGGTTTTCTTTTGTTGCCCTGCACAGGAGAATGGAGCTAGAAAGCAGGTTAGTGGGGTGGGGAGAGAATGGAGATTTTGCAGTATCCTTCCTCTGCCATGCCCACCAAGCCATGCCATGCCCACCAAACCACACCCACAGAACCAGTAGTAAAAAAATTGAATCCCACCACTGGGTCAAAAGTGGACAAATGAAGGCAAATATATGTGTCCCAGGATAATGTTGCAAGATCCAATCTGGGTCAATCACTTGGACCTGAAGTTTTGTCTTCTGAGCTTTCAGTACAAATTTATACTTACAACAAGCATCATAAATTCCACTGACAGAACAGCACAAACACACACATCCCCAAACAACTTTGCTAAGACTCCATGCATCTATCACTATACTTACCTTGGGTTGCAATTCCTGAAATGCAAATCACAAATGGTGCAAAAGGGAAAAATAGGTCCATTCTCCCAGATTTAGCATAAAATATACATTTCCCAGATAATACTGAAGGATGAAGACCAGGGAGAAAAAAGATTTATTATTTATTATGAAATGTATTTACTGCCCATCTTGTATGCAATGACTTCACGTGGGTTCTTTGCTGATGTCTTTGTCCCCAAAGTAATATAATTTAATTTGTCTCTAACAGTGAAGTGGTGGGAGTTTATTCCCATTGGTAAGAACTTTGGGTCATCTCACAAATCCATGTGTCTAATATATTTTATTTAAAAAGATGTCAGTTCTAGGTAGCAGGATAGCTTGCTGAACTGGTGGAACTGTGATGGTCTGGATTCCCAGGAGGGACAGTGTTAGATTCTGCCTCACTAGTTTTCTCAAGAAAGCAAAACTTTTGAAAGGAAAATTGTTTCAAAAGGAACTTTTATTGGAAGATAGTGATAGCAAGAAGATGTTGGCAGGAGTGGGCTTCAAAAATTTTAGCAAAGGGTTCTCTGCCCAGTTGCTGGGTGGGCATGGCCATGGTGGGTGTTGCCTAGTCAGTCTTCTGCACGATGGTGGGGAGGGGGGCTGTTTTTACCCTCCCCAGGCTCCAGAGACTTTCCTCGAGTCTCTGGGAGGACAAAAATAGCCTTCCTGATCTCCAGAGGCTCCCTGGAAGTCAGAAACAGGCCCAACTTCCTGGAGGCCTGTTTTTCACCCTCCCTGAGCCTCTGCGCATGCCCTGGACTTACCTGTATCCAAAATGGGCTGTGTAGGGATTCCTGGGAGGGGAGGGGCTGGGTGGGTGGGGGGGGCCTGCCAGCAGTAGGATTTGTGGGGTTCTCCGAACTGTACAGAATCTTAACTAGGGGGTCTCCCAAACCCCTGCGAACCCCAGCAGCCCACTGTGGCTGGAAGGAACTAAGGTTTTCCCGCTCAAAATGTTGGATTAAACCATTGCAAACAGAGCCCATCCCAAAGCCCAGTCCATCATCGAGCCAATCCCGAGGTGTGAAGATGTTATGAGAAACTCAGGCCGAGAAGGTGATAAATGTTGGTTCTCAGGATAATAGCAATAGCACTTAGACTTATATACCGCTTTATAGTGCTTTACAGCCCTCTCTCAGGTTCTGTCCAGCTCTGTAGAACCGGTAGCTCTGAAGAGCAGCAGACATAGAACGGGTTCTATGTCTGCTGCTGTTTCGGCCCACCTGCCCATCCAGGCTCTTACCTGCACAACGCAAATATGTTGGTATTTCACTTATTTATTAAATTTATTTGCCACCCATCTCCCCAGAAGGTAACTCTGGGCAGCTTAGAAAGTTAAAACTAATAAAAGAATACAGATATACACATAGTAATAAAATTATAATTTTATAAAATTATAAGTTACAGTAAAAGATGGGGAGGGAGGGAGGGAGGGAGTGTAGGGTATAAAACTGGCTTGCTTTTCTCATTTGAAATATAACTGGGTGGTGAGAAGAAAGATGCATATATAGACTCTGTTGAGTATGAGGAACATTAAGAGTGAAGATAGCAAACAAGGGACTCCATCTTTGTTCTTCTTTTTCTCTGTTTTTCTGCTTTCTCCTAATTGGAAGAATATTTGGGCTTCCACTGCAGCTTGCTTTATCCTAAGGGAATAAAGTACTTCTTTTCCTTTCTTCTCTTTTCCCTTACAGAGAAAACTGAAAGCTCTCGGGTGCAGTTTTTCTTTCATCGAATGCAGAGCTGTTTATGCTTCCAAAGATTGTGCAAATAAGCACTTTGGATCTTGCTGAAGGACATTTCCTCTCTGTTACCCCTCATAGCACAAATATCTTTTCCCCCTACACTTCTGTATAAGCCTATATCAAATTATTAAAGCATCATCTTTTTTTCTGGTTTGCAAAATGCCTCCAAAATGTCATGTATTCCAATAGTAGAGAACATATGAAGCTTGGTGTTGAATAGTTGGGTTCTTGATGTTCTGAGAAGTTGGTTGTGTTCCTGCAGATGTTTCATTACCAGGCTTGGCAACATCATCTCCCATGCACAGATGATGTTACCTAGTTTAGTGATGAAATGTCTCTAGGAAATATCTAAGCTCACACAACACTAAGGACCCAACAACGTTACATGTGCTTTATAGCAATGAGGTGCTGTGCTCACATGTAATCGAAAGCTTTTCTTCTAAATACTTTCTTCTAAATAACTTATACTGAAATATATACAGTGCTAATTGTAAGTCACTCTTAATGAGGAGTGAGGCAATCTTTACCATCCTTTTGATTTTTGCTTCTAGATTGGGCTTGGTTGTACTCATGTGTACTAAATATGGGCCCTAGTGAATAAACTTGATGATTCCAATCAGGTATTTCAAAAATTTCCTATAGTCTTTAAGCATTTGCACTTCTAGAATTATTTCAAGAAAAGTGACTCCAAATACCATAACCTTCTTGTATAATAATCCTAAAACAATTGACATATTCTTGGCTATGACTGAGTGTGCATCATACACTCTCAATACTCTCAACATACAGTCTCAACAGCCAACAATGTTTTGACCCTCCTCGCCAGAGCTTTCCTGGGTGCCAGCTTTAAACTAAGTTGGATGATAGGAAAACAACCCTTTTATTCCCAAAATTAAAAATGTGGGGAAACTCCAGTTATTTCCCTCCACTTAGTGTGTTGACACTTAAGTTAAGGGCCAAAAAGTACTTCCAAATCTTCTAACTGCTTCATGACAATTATTAGCTATTATTCTGTTTGTAATCAATCAGATTCTGTATTGTATGGCCAACAGTCTTGTATCTTCTGGGCTGCAATCCAAATATTGTAGCTGATTTTGTGCCTAACTGAGCTTTACTGTTGCTTTGATCATTTCATGTGCTCAATCTTCACAATTTGCAGCCTCTTAGATATTGGAATACTGCTGGTATGTCACCCCTTGTCTTTCTTTTCATTAGACTAGACATACCCAATTCCTGCAACCATTCTTCATATGTTTTAGCCTCTACTCCCCTAATCAACTTTGGTGTTTTTCTCTGTACTCTTTCTAGAGTCTCAACATCTTTTTTTATATCATGGCAATGAATCATTGCATGCAACAACATCCACCACCAATCGCCATGCAACAAGTTCCCTAAAGAAGTAAATTCCACATTTCAGATAATGTTATTCTGCTTCTGATGACATTATTTCTCCATTTTCCCTTCCATCACAGTTTTCTTTTCTCCAAATTCCATTTTCAACAGATGTGTCACTTGGTGCCTTGACTTCCCAGAGGAAGGAAATTCAGGCTTGGAGATTGCTTGGTATAATCAAGGCTACTGCAGAAGGATTTACGGAAAAGAGTCCCTACCAATGAATACTCCTTTATAAGGTAACAGTAGAAGAATATAATTGCATACATGGAGGTTAATTATATTAACTGTATTTAATTAATTAATGTTTAATTACACTTAAACTCAATCACATCTAGTTTTTACCTGATCCCAAAGGCCAAATGTTTCTTCAGACCCAATTTAGGGAAATGAAATGAACAGCTGCCAGGATGATTAGAGAAGTACATGATGTGGGAAGATGAACTGTACCAGGAGGAAATAATAGCTTTAGGAGTAGGGTTACCAGATGTCCAGCAAAAGGAGGGCACGTCCTCCTTTTTGTCCTCATGGCCTCTGTCCAGCAAGTGTAGCCTTAAAATCAATTATTATCTGGCTTTTTTGAGAGGTTTGTTTTTGTTCTGAACTGTTTTCACAACAATAGTCATTGAAACTTGGTGCGTTGTGACCTTGTAAATTGTCTGCTTTCTTGCCAAGTGTCAAATGCCACTATTCGGGATGGCCTAGATGGGGTGTGAGGGGATAGAGAATTGTTTCTCTTTTGTTCAGAGGTGTGTGACATGCCAACAGATTCAGGTGAGACATTTTATGAATTTTTGACACGTGGAACCCAAAAGATTGACTATCACTGGCATAGCTGCATTATTACAGATCTGGAAGACAGCTCTATTTTTCCAATGCATGCAGCTCAAACAGGCCACATTGCTTTCAGCAGAAGGAAAATAGCCTCAGCTTTTTGAGAATTATTATTGTTCTAAACTCTCTTTGTAACCCAGAAGAAGAATTTAGCCTTTTTTCCCCTTGGCTTTTTGCCATTAAGTCACTTAATTGATTTTTTTCCAGGAGTTTCCTATTGCCATGGCAACCCCAATCAAATAACTTCTAACAAACACCTTTGTTTCTTCTCAGTGCCTTGACAGAAAATATCTCTGCCCTTGCGTGGAGTTTCTGTGCAAATGTGAGATTTAAAAATGTGTTTCTTTCCTTTCCATGGTTCATTCTGTCAGTGTTATTGAGGTTTTTTTTCTTCTTCTCTCCTCACAAATATGATCAAGTGGGAATAAATGTAATTACTACTTCCTATGCCATCTTATAATTTTTATTTTTACTGTTTCAGTGGGCATAGCTATCAATTTTGTTTTGTTTTGTTTTTTATTTTGTTTCTCTTAGGTTTGTGTTTCAATCTTATTTTGTATGTTGTATTTTTTTTTTTTGGGGTCTTGTATATCATTGAGTGTTCTGAGATTGTGACAGGATATAAATTCAATCAAACAATCAATCAATGAAATACTAAAACTGAATCCCAGTTTACAGATATCTGTGATCTAGAGATTTGTAAATCAACCTAGCTCCAAGTTTTACTGACACCATCGTTTTGATTTATTATTCACTTTGGTATAATTTTCAGTGAAAACTTATTAGAAACTTAACAAAAAAACCTCTTTGGTTGTTTCATATACTACTTCCATAGTGTATCTATTAAAATGTAGCTTTTTTGATACATGCAGGTTTAATGAAAATCCACTAATGGTATTATATAATCACTTAACTGTGGCATTATACTATCAAGTGCACGTTGTCATTTTGATGTCAGTGCTATGGATTCCATAAATCTCTCCATAAATATTTTCCTAATATTTAGCTTACTACCAGTAAATGCACTGTGACAAATTCATTATGTTTGCTAGTGAATTCAATACATTAGTAGAAATACCTGTGGCTTCTAATGTATGCTTAACTCCTGTCAAGCACAGTCTATGTTAAAACAAAATTTACAATAGCTTGAATATACATTACTTTTGATGACAGCATAGTTGTCAGATTAGATATAAGTACAGATATTCCTTGACTTACAACCATTCGTTTAGTGACTGAAGTTACAACAGCACTGAAAAAAATGACATCATTTTTCACACTTATGACCACTGCAGCATCCCCAAGGTCATGTGATCAAAATTTGGATGCTTGGAAATGGATCACATTTCAGATGTTTGCAGCGCCCTGGGGTCATATGATCACTATTTGCAACTTTGTGACAAGCAGTCAATGGGGAAGCCAGATTCACTCAATAACCATGTTACTAACTTAACAACTGCAGTGATTCACTTAACAACTGTGGCAAGAAAGGTCGTAAAATGGAGGAAAATGCACTTAACTGTCTCATTTAGAAACAGAAATTTAGGGCTCCATTGTGGTCATAAGTTGAAGACTACTGACAGGTTCTTCATATGCCAGATTTGTGTCAAATATTGTTCTTCTTTTCGGTCTTTTGTGGCCTGCAAAAATTCAGATATTCAGCAAAACTACAGCCTGTTTCTTTGCTGCTAGCTAATGATCTTCAAGATTTTTGCAGCCCAAAAATGGTAGCCTGTATGTAAAACAAATACTGTCAACTGTTGGGAATCTGTTGATGGTTTATAGGAAAATATAAATTTAGAATTAAAAGTGGGGAATGAGAATAAAAAACAATTTACACAAAATACGTTTTAGGGCTTTTAAAATAGAGGCTAGGTTCTACAATTTTAAGACCTGATTATTCCACATCACTGTGAGATACAATTGTGGAATTGTAAGCAAACCTTGGATGATGTCAATGAACGGCCTGGAACAAAGATTGATGGTTATTTGCCATCTAATCACTGACAGAGGAAAACATTTGTAGCTCAGAGTTGAAAGGGAGGGTCCTTGGTGCTCTCAGATCTTGGTTTGTTTTCCTTGCAGAAGTTTTATTATTAAGGTAAGTGCTTCTGCTTGCCTAACACTAATGATGTTATGAAGTCTGGTAAAGAAATGACTGCAAGAAAACAACCAAGCTCAGAGGATACCAAGGACCCCTCATCAAGTCATTGTCAACTCTTAGTGACCAGATAAAGAGATTTTCTCCATGTTGAAGTGTTCCTAACTTGGTCCTTCCACTCTTCCAATGCTACATTCATCATTTCTATAGTGGATTCCACCCACCTCACTGCTCTTCTTATCTTTCCTTCAACTGTCCTAGTTTTAGAGTCTTCTCCAGGGAATTAGGTCTTTGCATGTGTCCTAAATAGGATAAATAGGAGAGCCTCGGTGGCACAGTGGTTAGAGTGCAGTACTGCAAGCTACTTCTACTACAATTTGGCAGATCGAATCCCACCAGGCTGAAGGTTGACTCAGCCTTTCATCCTTCTGAGGTGGGTAAAATGAGGACCCAGATTGTTGGGGGCAATATGCTGACTCTGTAAACCGCTTAGAGAGGGTTTTAAAGCACTATAAAGCGGTATATAAGTCTAAATGCTATTGCTATAAATGAGCCTGATTGCATTGCATGTGTCAGAAGCACTGAGGGTATTTTGGGCTGAAAGGATTAGCCAATGACATCACCATTGCCTGGGGATGCCCAACTCTTTTCATGTCCCCAGCAGGACTGAAGGATGGGAGCTCAACCATGCCCTACAGCAGCTCTCGGGTCTCTCGGGTTTGCTAACTTCAAATCCAGCATTCTAATCACTTGAGCCAATATGCTCCCTTTGTACATTGGTCATCTGTACATTGTACATTGTCTGAGAACTCTTGTTTGATTTTTTTAATAATATATTTGTTTTCTTGGCTGTCATGGTATTCCCAGGAGTCTCCTCTAGCACCAAAATTCAAAGGTATCAATACGCTTCCTATAGGGCAAGGGTCTTCCAACTTGACAAGTTTAAGACTTGTGGACTTCAACTCCCAGAATTCCTGAACTAACATGACTGGAGGAAGAATTCTGGGAGTTAAAGTACATAAGCCCTAAATCTGTCAAGTTTGAAGACCCCTGCTATAGGGTGAAAGGAGTGGGATCATATAGAAAGAGCCAGTCTCTAAGGTAGCTTGGATCTATTTTGTTGTGAGCCACCTAGAGTTGTGTATTAAGACCAAACTGATGAGGGAATAAGTAAATGGATAAATGAGAAACTGGGCTTTTAAATAATGCACCGATACTTTGTCTTCCAACTGGAAAGAAACTGGCAGCTACTGTAATGCTTTCCACATAGGCAAAATGGAGTCCCTCTGAGTTTTTTCCAGAGACAAATTGGGCTGTTGAGTTTTGTATTGGCAGGAGTTTCTGAACTAAATGTATCCATTCATTAGCTGGATGAAATACTATAAGCCATTCATCTAATTCTGTAAAGTTGTCAGGACTGATTTCCACGCTTGTGTTAATATTTAACAGCAGCTACTTTTCCTTCTCTATCTGAAAAAAAAAGCAGGCAGTGTCTAATATACAGGGCGGCACAGTTTAAAATATGTGATCCAGTAATTATCTAGTAGCTGTTTTTATTTATGGATCAGTGACTTGTGTGAACTCAGAAAATGCATTTGTTAGCAAGTTGTGAGAGAGCATCTCCCACCTATGCCTTTAAGAAAATCTGGAGCTAAACTGGGCAATGACTCCAATTAGGAAAAAGAGTTTATTTTTCAATTCCATCAGGTAAGCAGAAGTTTATCCCATTTTAGACAGGAAGAAGAGGAAGAGGAGGAAGAGGAGGAAGAGGAAGAGCTGCACCACTACATCCTTTTCATTTAACAACAACAGGACACCTGAAGAAGGCTTAAGGCTGTATTGCAGCCTCTAGAATTCCTTTTGACCACATCCCTAAATTTTACTGCTAAAATTTAACCATGCCATTTGCTACCATTCTGAAGCATAAAACTCAATCAGCAGCATTTGCAGAATGGGATCAAAGAAAATAAAACTGGAAGGCATGATGGCTTGAAGGACATTTTTATATACTCCAATCATACAGTCTCAACAGCCATCAATGTTTTGACACTCCTCCTCAGAGCTTTCCTGGATGCCAGCCCCAAAATAGGTTGAGTAATAGGAAAATATCCCTTTTTATCCCCAAAATTAAACGTGTGGAAAACTCCAGCTATTTTCCTCCATTGTGGCCCTTGTGCCCACCTAGCTGTACAATCCCTGCCCGTCATCCCAATTTAACTTAATATGCTCTCTGAGTCTTATGTTTACAAATTTGGCTCCAGACTACAGGTAGTCTTCTATTTGCATCTACAACTAGGACTGGCAACTCAGTCAATAAATGAAATGGTCTTTAAGTGAAACCACAGCTACACTTATGATCATGCTTCAGTTTTCCTTTGCTTTACAGACCTGTAAAGGACATACAGGCAAGGTGTCAAGAGTCCCAAGTAATAGACCCATAGCAAGCAAAACTCCGAGGCAGGTAGATTCCTCAAAGAATATCTTTATTGGGTATATCATACTGGCACATATCCGGTGAAAACCAACTGAAGGTTCCCACGGTTTTCACCTAATTAAATTTTTTTCACTTTGTCAAAACGATTGGTCACATGGTCCAATCATGTCTCTGTCTGGTTGCCTGGTTACATCACTCCTTCCTCTGACCAGGTGAGAATGTCCTTGGTTCCTAAGAGAAAGCAGGGGTTTTTTGGCTAAAAAGTCCCAACTATCTCAAATTCCCTCTCCCTATCCCTCAGCTGTAGTGTGGCAACCCTGATGTGGACAAAATGGCTTCAGTCAGGTCAGGTGTGTCAACCCAAGGACCGGCTTGGGAATTCTGGGAGTTGAAGTCCACATCTCTTAATTTTACCACGGTTGAGAAACACTGCTCTCAAGTGTTTCTGAGGGCCTTGGTGGCTCAGCTGTTAATTGCCTGCACTTAAGTTCCAGCTGCCTACAACTGCTGTAGGCTCGAATCCCACCAGGCTCAAGGTTGACTCAGCCTTCCATCCTCTCGGGGTAGGTAAATTGAGGACCCAAGATTGTTGGGGGCAATTAGCTGACCTTGTAAAAATGCCGCTTAGTAATAAGCAGGCATATACAATGGAATGAAGGCTATTGCTGAGCACACTGGGTTGTATCCCAAAAATTGTAAGCCGCCCTGAGTCTCCGGAGAAGGGCGGCATATAAATGTAATTTAAAAAATAAATAAATAAATAAAAAAGTGCTATTTAAACAAAAGTTCATTAAAGATATCTTGGCCGATAGCTGAAGAAAGCCAATCCTATATAAAACTGGGAGAGGGAAGAAAAAGAGCGAGCGGAAGGCCGCCACCCTGACAGATGGCAACAGAAACTCATTCATGACTATGACACAAGCCTTCCTGCTCTTCTGATATAATTAGGTAGTTTCCATGGTAATGCTCTAATTATGGTGTTCTTGGCTTCTAATGTAATCACATTTGTTGTGTTTTGGCATTAGATGGTTCTCCCCCGCCCCCATTATGTTGGATTCTGAGGGCTTGGCAGCTCGGCTCCCATTATTTTAAGCTGAATGTTGACCATCTTTATTAAAGACTAACCTATGAAGTGTATCCATATTTCTCTGTCCACTTCATCTGTCAATAACAGGAGATCCCAGGATTGCATGTCACCCCAAACTAGTTCTTGTGACCCCTGAAAAGCCCTCCTATCACAATTGCCAAAAACCATAGCCCAGCTGAACATTGCTAAGTGAGTGCAGAGAAGAGTGCAGAGAAGAGCAACAAAGATGATTACGGGACTGAAGGCTAAAAGTTATGAATGAAAGTTGCAGGAATTGGGTATGTCTAGTTTAATGCAAAAAAGGACTCAGCGCAGGGGTGTCAAACTGGCGATATGTCATGTGACATCACATGATGTGATTGAGTTTGACACCTGTGGACTAGGGTGACATGATAGCAGTGTTCCAAGGGGGGGGGGTGTTAACCTATTTTCTAAAGCAGGACAAGAAGCAATAGATGGAAACTAATCAAAGAGACAACCAACCTAGAAGAATGGAGAAATTTCCTGACAGTTAGAACAATTAATCAGTGGAATGACTTGCCTCCAGAAGTTGTGAGTGCTTCAAATACTGGAAGTTTTTAAGAAGAGATTGGACAACCATTTGTCTGGAATGGTATAGGGCCGTGATGGAGCTCAGCTGTGCCATGCATACGTGTGCACCTCCCACCTGCCAGCTGGTCTTCGGGTCTCTGCTGTGCATGCATGGGGGCGGGGAGCATGTGAGAGGTGCATGTGTGGGGGACATGTGCACATACGCAGGGATGCAATCATATATGGGGGGGTTGGGGCACATGCATGGGAGGTGGGGTGCATGCATGGGGAACACGCTCATGTTGCATTTTGGGAATGCATGTTCACGCACGTGCATTGGGCACTCAGTGCCGAAAAGGTCAGCCATCACTGCCCCTGGAGCTTTGGGTGGCCCTTGACCTCTGCTCTTTTCGTCGGGTCTTAAAAACATGGTTGTTCCAACTCATTAACCTGGACTGGGGGAGGGGGAGTTTTAATGGTTTGTTTGTTTGTTTGTTTTAGACTGCAAATTGGGTTTCTTATTTAATTTCTTTTTAATTGTATATTTTGCATTGTTTTTATGATTGTATGCCCAAGTCCTCAGGGAGATGGGGCGGCTTAGAAATCCAATAAATAAATAAATAAATAAATAAATAAATAAATAAAATAGGGTTTCCTGCCTGAGCAGAGGATTGGATTAGAAGATCTGCATGGTCCCTTCCAATTTTGTTATTCTGTTATTGTTAAGCAAAGGTGTACAATCTTGGGCCTTAGCACACCATAAAATCTCGCAAAGCTTTGAAACTGATGTTCTGAGATGTCTCGATGTTCTTATCAAGTTGCAATTCTTAATGTGACTTTATTCCACTACATTTGAAGATAGCAACAGCAGTAGCATGTAGGGTTATATACCACTTCACAGTGCTTTACAGCCCTCTCTAAGCAGTTTACAGAGTCATCATTTTGCCCCCAACAATTTGGGTCCTCATTTTACTCACCTTGGAAAGATGGAAAGGTGAGTCAACCTTGATCCTGGTGAGATTTGAATTGCCAAACTGCAGGCAGCTAGCTGGCAGTCAGCAGAAGTAGTACTGCACTCTAACCACTGTGCCACCATGGCTCATGGATAGAAAGAAAGCACAAATCAATTTTTTAAAAATTTTTGCTTGATTGCACCCACCACTTTTTCAGTGCACCTCTTGACTCCAATGAAGTGATGCATCCCTACTATTATGTAAATATAACACAGGCTTAATTATTATTTTTCAGGAAATACCCACATCTGCCCTTTACAGGAAAGTACAAAATCCTGCCATGCCTGTGCATGGGACATACATAAAGGCATCAACATATGATCGTAATAGATCCTGTCCATTATGACATTATGATATTAACAATTTGGTCATCTATGGAGATTCTCAGTCATCCAAGTCATGGTTGTCCCAAAGATGCTTTTTTTCAAGAGGCAATTGGACAACAGAAAGTCCAGTTGTCTCGTGAAAAAAGAGCACCTTTGAGATGACAATTTGGACATTTTTGTGGTGTTCATTAAGTAAATGCAGCAGTCATAAGTGCAAACACAATGGCTGTTAAGTGAACCAATGCTTTGCTATGGGTGCAGTTTTGCCAAAACCTGGAAGTGCCAGGTTTGGGCAAAACCATCATAAAATGTGGTCATATATTGTGGGTTACCTTGAATGGCCATAAATGCATCCATGTTTCCAAGCCCTTACACTTCAGTTGTGTGACTGCAGAGAAGGCCCAAGCAACAGAACTTCAGAATCAAGTTTATGACCGACATGTGATAAAGCAAAGAAATATTGGCATAGGACTCATATTCTAATACAGAAGATTCTTAAAGTGAATATAAAGATAAAATCAGAAACTTTTCTTTTGGGTTTAATGGAAAAAGACTTGGGGGGTGGAATTGGAATTTAGATATTATATATGTTGACGGCAGCAAAACCCAGCACAGAAATGAAAAGACACTTTGATCCGCACAATGGACGAATGGCTGCAAAAGTTGATTGAGTTAGCAGAGATGGCTAAATTGACTGCTTTGATAAAAGAAAAGAAAAAACATAATTATTTTTGTTTCTACCTGGAAACCACTTCTGGACTTTGTGCTTGAGGTGGGAAAAAAATGAAACTTTGATTTTAGGTTTTACTGATTAAATAGATTTGTTGTTATAGAAATGACTAGTTTACACTATTATGCAAAAGTAAAAAGTGGAGGATTGATGTTACGATCTTATTCTACTGCACCAAAAGGAGTTGGAGGTCAGTGTGTTTTCTTTCTTTTCCCCTTCTTTTCTACACTTTTCCCTCCCCCAAACTAATAAAAAGGACAACTTGAAAAATATATAAATAAAACATTTTTTAAATAGGATCTTCAGAATGAGGTTATAACTAGGGTTACAATATCTTAAAAGAAAAACCAAAAATTCCAGTTGTCTCTTGAAAAGAAAACCTTTGAGGTTATCTTTCTAGATTTTCTTTAGGAAACTGAGCATTTTCTGACTTTGTAGGAAATCAAGAAGCTTTTTTTTTTACTAATAGTCACTTACTGCTAAATGCACATTTGCCCAAAGAACCTGCCCACCCCCATGTATCTCTTCCACACTACCCATGAATGCTACATGCAATTTTTTTTCCCACTGAAATAACCAGCGAATAATTTTCACCCAGGCAGATAGCACAGATAGATCAAGCTGACAATCTGCTTGGCTATAGCAGTTGCAGCTTTTTCAGACACTTCCTTACCCTGTAGGTGAGAACTAGTTTGAGATATAGGTGTATTTTTAGTACAGCCATGTTGGTTATTTGAAGAAGGAAAAAAAGAAGTAGGGCAGAGAGTGGTGCCAACCAGAACATTTACATATGTAGCAAAAGTGGTGAATTTGGGCTTTTGCTGACTACAGAGAAAAGCTGCAAATTAAGTTTCTGATTGAAATGTGAATTACCCACTCCCAAAAATACGTTGCAGTAAAACTGGGCAGTTGATCTTAACCCTACTTAACAATGCATTTTATATCATCTGCTTCCTTCATTAGAAGAACAGAAGCACTCTGTTGGCTAGATCAAATTACATTCTTGCTATCACAACATTTTAGTTCCATGTCTTTGGAGCTCTTTAAGCATATTTGTAGGGCTAATTTGGAACTTGCAGGGTGGGTAGCGTGTAGTCTTCCCAATGTGGTAATATCTAGAGTTTTGATTGATTGAGGTGAGGTGGGGTAGTGGTGGAGCTGCCCCATGTGCCCTGCACCGACTTACCTCAAGATCCCACAGCCAGGCCATTCCCAGCCCAAAACCTGCCTCGCAGTAGCAGCACTGGCAGCTATGTGCAGCAGAACCCACAGGGCTGCCGGCCCACTTTTTCTGCTTACTTGCAGCCACAACAGAGCAGAGTGGCATGCTCGTGCAACAGTCACGAGGTGGGTGCCAGAGGGTGGATGGCCTGGCTGTGGGGGCTCTGAGGTAAGCTGTGTGGGGTACATGGGGCAGCTCTACCCACCCCCACCTCATGGTGGCAGCATTGCTACACTGCATGGCCTCCTGCCCTGCCATGAGCAAGCAGAAGTGGGCCTCCAGTATATGGGAAGAAAAAATAAGACAGCCCCCAAAATAAGCACTAGTACTTATTTTGGGGGCCAAAAGAAAATAACACCCGGTCTTATTTTTGGGGAAACACAGGTAGCACGTTAATCTTGGTTGTATTTAACATATGACAAGGCTTTTTATGGCTTATTTACAAACCCCATTCCAATTTATGATTCAGAGTAATGATGTGGACCCAGGGAAAAGGTTGATTTAGAGTCAGGTTAAGCATCTCCAGCAACCTCAGGTATTGTATCTACATCAAGGGTGAGCAGCTATAGCACAGGAATTCTGGGAGTTGAAGTCCACAGGACATAAACAGAGGTGGTATTCAACAGGTTCTGGAGAACCGGTAACAGAAATTTTGAGTAGTTCAGAGAACTGGCAAATATCACCTCTGACTGGCCCTGCCCCATTTGTTCTCTGTCTCCCGAGTCCCAGCTGGTTGGCTGGGTTTTCTTTTGTTGCCCTGCACAGGAGAATGGAGTTGGAAAGTAGGTTAGTGGGTTGGGTAGGGAATGGGATTTTGCAGTTACCTTCCCCCAGGAGTAGGGTGGGAATGGAAATTTTGCAGTATCCTTCCCCTGGAGTGAGGTGGGAATGAGATTTTGCAGTATCCTTGCCCTGCCATGCCCACCAAGCCACGGCCACAGAACCAGTAGTAAACAATTTTGAATCCCACCCACTGACATAAAAGGACCATAGTTGCCCTCCTCTGATCTATATATTACTAACTCTTGTGTCTGTAACTTTTCAGTGGGAGAAACAAGTCATCATAGAACAAAACTTTTGAACAAGAACCTCGAATTGGCTAACTTACAGACTGCATCCAAAATTCTGGCTCCATGATGGCACTGAAATTTGGTACATTTCATAAAACCTTTTATGACATAAAATGATCGTAAAGCATTTTATGATATAATACTAAATGTCATAAAACATTTCTAGTGGCCAACAGCATTGCTTAGCAATGAGTTCGTGATCCCAGTTATGGCCATTAACTGAGGACTATGGGTATATATAACTCAAAGTGGCAAAGATGCCTAATGCATTTCTCTACTTCCATATATTGGATATATTGATTTTGAGGTGATTTGTTTGCCTTTATATTGTGGAAATAAATTTTGTGTATTGTGTCTCCAATGTTTTAGGCCTCCATTTTGGAACTTTGTCCATAAAATGCCTTTCCAAGTTGAAATTTAAAAGAAGAAGAGAATTGAAGAGAAGTCCACTCTGAAGAATAGCTGGCGAGCTTACTTTTGGCAAAGAGCTAGCTTGACACACTTTCTTTTCGAAACAACCTCTGCTGTGCCCATTTCTAGCCTTACTTCCAAGCATTAATGTCTCGGCATCATCTTTGGTAATATGCTCTATATTGATTTTTTCTTCTATGCTCTCAGCTGACTGTACATTCTGAAGAAAGCATTAGCTTCTAAGTCAAAGTTAAGTTTATGTTCCCTGAATAAACAAAACGATGGAGGACAGGAGACCCTTAGACCATGAGATAAACAAGAAACTAAGAAAACACATCATTGCTCTGCACAGGCAGAAAAGAAATGGAATTTGTTATGCAATACAACAAATTGGAAGAAGCAGCAATAAAATCCTTAACTGAACACACTCGCAACATGGACATGAATTTGTAATCTCTTCCTTCTCCCTTTTTGAGCAATATCATGGGGAAAAATGGTTTTCCAGGGAGCCAAATATAACAAGAAATATAACTATATAGTTTATATATCTCTCTATCTCTATATCTATATCTATCTATCTATCTATCTATATTTGTATCTGTATCTGTATCTGTATCTGTATCTGTATCTGTATCTATCTATCTATCTATCTATCTATCTATCTATCTATCTATCTATCCTAATATAGAACATAGAATCTAGAATAATAGAGTTAGAAGGGACCTTGAAGGTCTTCTAATACAACCCCTACTTGAGCAGGAGACCCTATACCATTTAACAGATAATCAGAATTGGAAGGGACCTTGTAGATCATCTAGTTCAACCCCCCACCCAAGCGGCAGACCCTGCACCATTTCTGACAAATGGCAGTCCAATCTCTTCTTGAAAGCCTCAAGTAATGATGCTCCCACAACTTCCGAGGACAAGTTGCTCCATTGGTTGATTTCAGTCAAATGGTTGTCCAGTCTCTTTTTGAAAGCCTCCAGTGATGGAGCACCCACATATATGAAATATATAATAAATCAATCAATCAGAATAGAGCTGGAAGGGACCTTGGAGGTCTTCTAGTCCAAACCCCTGATCAAGCAGAAGACCCTGTACAATTCGAGACAAGTGGCTGTCCAGATGAAGCAACCACAACTTCTGAAGGCAAGCTGTTCCATTGGTTGATTGCTCTCACCATTAAGAAATCTCTCCTTAGTTCCAGGTTGTTTCTCTCCTTTGTTAGTTTCCATTCATTTTTTTTTTTTGCCTTTTTATGCTTTGGAAAATAAATTGACCCCCTTTCTTTGGGACAGCGTTGCTCTTAGGGCTATTTTTGTTAGTGCCAATTTTTTCTTCACTTGGAAGACAAGTTTGCCAAGCTGCTGATACCTTTAAAAAGCCACCCATGATGTTTGTAAAAACATTGCCAATGTTTATCACAAAAACCAGCAAGGATGCTCTATATCAGGGGTGGCGAACAAGTTTGACACAAAGAGCCACAATTTTAAACTGTGAGAGTCGGAGAGCCACACCACACTCGCTGGCCCGTGCAGTTGTTTCCGAGGGATGGGAGACGGATGATTAGGCCGGGGCGGACTACGCGCTGAAATCTCTCCTCAGAGATCCCTCCTCAGAAGCAGCATAACAAAATCCAAACTTGGCAAAGAGCCACAGTATACAAAATAATATAATATAATAATAATATAATAATAATATAAGAGGCAAAGAGCCGCATTCATTTTGGCCGGAAGCCGCATGCGGCTCGAGAGCCGCGTGTTCGCCACCCCTGCTCTATATGTTGCCATTTAGAATCTTTCCCTTTTGAATTTTCTGCTTCTTCCAATAGAAGAGAATTTCTCCTCCTTTTTATTACAAATGCAACACTGGGGAAAGCTTTTGTAGGAGAGAGTAAAAATTAGTAGAGATTCCTCCAATGTTGCTGGTAAAGAATACGGGTGCCAGTGCTAGAACAGAATAAATAATAGTCATCCATTAATTTACAAGGCATCTACACCATGCAAGAAACTTAACATAGAAACATATATTTGCGCCTTGTCTGGGAAGAGAGAAAAGAGAACCAGAATTAAAGCAGAAAATACTGGATGAAAATATGAATTGTATCGTGTCTGAATGCACAAAGAAAAAGCTTGTATGTATTGCTAGGTGGAACAATATTTCATAGAAAAAATAAAAGACTGGAAATTAGTGAACAGAAAATTAAATTTTTAGTTAAAAGAGCACAGAAAGCAGCTGTCCTGCAGTTAGCTGACTTCCTAATATTTGGATGTTAGTTGCAATGGGGAATTAGTCCATTATTTATAGTATATTTATAATTAATGGCAATACCTAGCCAAATTTAGCTAATCTTGGCTAACTTAAACATCTCAGTAGGATTGGTCCTGTTTAAGAATTGGATGCAATGTCCTCAGGAAATCCTTTAGGAAGATAAGTCTAGGATGTTGAAAAGACACTCCAGAATAAGACAATGGCAAACTGCTTCTGTATTGGTAACAAGAAAACTACATGCAGGTCTCTGTACAGTCATCTGGAACCTTGGCTTGGAGGAGACTTTTCTTCATTCATATAACTTAAACCAGGGATGGGGAACTATGGCTGTTTTATGACTTGTGGACTTCAACTCCCAGAATTCATGGCTGGCTCAGGAATTCTGGGAGTTGAAGTTCACAAGTCATAAAAGCAGAGGTGAGATTCATCAGGTTCTGACCGGTTCTGGAGAACCGATAGTGGAAATTTTTAGTTAGGAGAACTGCAAATACTACCTCTGACTGGCCCCACCCCATCTATTCTCTGCCTCCTGAGTCCCAGCTGATTGGCTGGGTCTTCTTTTGTTGCCCTGCACAGGAGAATGGAGCTGGAAAGCAGGTCAGTGGGGTGGGGAGGGAATGGGATTTTGCAGTAACCTTCCCCAGAGTGAGGTGGGAATGGAGATTTTGCAGTATCCTTCCTAGAGGTGGTATTCAGCAGGTTCTGACCAGTTCTGGAGAACCGGTAGCAGAAATTTTGAGTAGTTTGGAGAACCGGCAAATACCACTTCTGACTGGCCCCGCCCCATCTATTCTCAGCCTCCTGAGTCCCAGCTGATTGGCTGGGTTTTCTTTTGTTGCCCTGCACAGGAGAACGGAGCTGGAAAGCAGGTTAGTGGAGTGGGGAGGGAATGGGATTTTGTAGTATCCTTCCCCTGCCATGCCCACCAAGCCACACCCACAGAACCAGTAGTAAAAAAAAATTGAATCCCACCACTGCATAAAAGGGCCAAAGTTCCCCAACCTTGCCTTAAACAAAGGGATCCAATTAAAAGAAAGCAAAGAAGATGAAAAACAGTCAGAAGGTGATGCAGTATAAATTAGATGTTAAGCTAAAGAAGAAATAGAAGTGGCATATGGGAAAGAAGTTTTCAAAAGCTGACATTTAGTTGAATTCTCCTAGAATTTTACATGTATATACAGACACATGTTATGTTGCATTCCAAAATATTAATAGAGATTGTAATAGAGAGGGTGGAATTCTAAACAATCACATTCCTTACTTGTTGCCTCTCTAACTTAATTATTTTTCCTGCCAAAAATCTCCCTTTGATTCATCTCCAGCCTTTTTTTCAAATAAATTTCATTCTGTATGTGATTCTTCAAAGCAGAAGGGTGGGGGGAGAAAACCTTCAAAGGATCCAATTTCTAATCAAGCTTCTTCTTGCACTTTAAAGATAAGGTGACATCCAACGTATCTGCAGGACGCAAGATTGGAGAAAGATTATTTTATTCATTTACTCATCCCTCCATTCATTTTATTAAATTTAGATGGCTGCCCAACTCACAGGTGATGACTCCAGGCATTAAAAATCCACAATTTAAAAGCCCCCCAAGGCCCCCATCCCATAATCACAAGAATCTAAACAGTTTCTAAAAGATATGTGTAGGCTTGAGAATATCATAATGTGGACTAGAACCTGTGGACTTACTGTTCTGCTGATCTCACTGTGATGTTCAGATTTCTTAAGTCATTATGGTGTTTTAGGGATATACCTAAATGACCTGAGGATGCACATGACTTCACCCATGGAACTAACAGGTTTGGGGGCTCATATATCACAATCTAGTTGGAGAGACAGTCAAATATAAATCAAATAATAATGTAGAATGCATGAAGGTAGGTAATGCACAGGTAATTCACATTTCAGTGAAAATCCTTGTTCTTTACCTGTATTCCCTCAGGATAATGGCTTATACTATTAAGTTTTTCTCTGTTCCCATTTCAAATTATTGGGAATCTATGACATCAATTGTTTGCTTTTCTGATCAGAAGCTACACCACAGTCTGCAAGAAAGAGGGCTGGAGGCCCCATAGTCCGCATTTTATGCTCATGATCAGAAAAGTTTAGCCTAAAGAACAAAAGTCTTAGGGGAGACATGAGATCAGTCTTCCAATACTTGAAGGACTGCCCCAGGAAAGAAGATATTGATTTATTGTCTGTAGTACATAGTACATGAGGGCAGGGCAAGAAATTTTTGGGTGGCAGCTCAACAGAAGGAGATCCAGGAGTGGGCTGCTGGGGGTTTGCAGGGGTTTATTTATTTATTATTTATTTATTATTTGGACTTGTATGCCACCCCAACTCCGAAGACTGGGTGCTCAACTAAAACAACCACAATAAATAATTAAAAAGGAATTAAACAGATCACAAGCCCAAAATAGTAAATCTAAAATTTAAAATAATTTAAAACCCATCCCCCAGGGAGGGTCACAGCCCAGATTGGTCCAACAGCCAGGTCTTCAAATCATGGTGGAAGGTGCAGAGGTCAGGGGCCAGGCAGAGCCCCAGGGGTAGTTGGTTCCAGAGGTCAGGGGCGCGACAGAATAGGCTTTCGTCAGGACCGCCACGGCATTGACTTGCCCATGGGACCCGAGGAGTGCTTGCCTGTGTGTTCACATAGGGTGGTTGGCACTCGATATTGGCCAGAGTCGCTCCTAGGAGAGCCCCTAGCTAAGATTCTATACAGTTTGGAGAACCCCCAAATCCCACTCCTGGCTGCCCCCCCCCCGCCCTGCCTCTCCCAAGAGTCCCCATGCAGCCTGTTTTGGATGCAGGTTAGTGCAGGGCGTGCATGGAGGCTCGGGGAGGGTCAAAAACAGGCCACCTGGAAGTTTGGGAAAGCTGTAAATGGGCCCATTTCCATCTTCCAGAGAGCCTCCAGAGCCTGGGGAGGACAAAAATGCCCCCTCATGCAGGAGGCCAACTAGACCACGCCCACCATGGCCATGCCCACCCAGCAACCAGGCAGAGAACCCTTTGCTAAAAATTTTGAAGCCCACCCCTGGGGAGATCCAACCTAAAAACAAGGAGGGGTTTTCTGACATTGAGAGCTATTAAGTGGAACAGCCTGCTTCCCATAATTTTGGCTGTTCCATCAATGGAAAAGATTGTACAATCATTTGCCTGAGATTGAATGAGGACTCCTGCCTTGGGTACTACAGCTTGGAAGGTGAGGTCCCTTCCAGTCCTATGGATTCTATGATTTTTCTCATTATTTGCTAATTTCGAGGGGGAACCCCTCTAATTTTCTTATGTCCAAAATCACACATTTTTCCCTGATTTCATTTTCAAATTGCTTAGGAAAGCAAGAGATTGAATAACTAGGGAAGATTCATATGAGAATGAAAATGTGTGGAAGGTCCATTCCCCCCACCCCTCATCTGCAGAAGTGCAGAAAAGTTCATTATTCAAGGGTGTGGCGTGCAGTCTTTTTCTGCTTTTGTAACAGAGGTGGTATTCAGCAGGCTCTGACCAGTTCTGGAGAACCCGTAGCAGAAATTTTGAGTTGTTCAGAGAACCGGCAAATACCACCTCTGACTGGCCCCGCCCCCAAATATATTCTCTGCCTCCTGAGTCCCAGCTGGGTCTTCTTTTGTTGCCCTGCATAGGAGAATGGAGCTTTTTAATATTTGTATTTCTCTTTTTAGTATTGTAAGCCACCCTGAGTCTTCCGAGTGATAGGGCGGCATAGAAATCTCATCTAAATAAATAAATAAATAAATAAATAAATAAATAAATAAATAAATTGTAATGCCAGATTGGCTGCATCGTATTGTATTCTTATAATTAAAAATCTACTCTGCCTCCCAGCATCCATCCGGTATTCATCTAGCTAGCATCCTTGCCACTAACAGCAAAAAACCTGGTCAGCTTTGGCACGTTATTGCAGCCCCAGCACGTGGCTCACCAGGGCTCTGCTCTGTTGCACCCACCACCAGTCAGCTGAGCTGAGCTGCTGCCACTGCCGGGAAATGCTGGAGCCTTCACTGCCGATTGCCAGTATCGCCACCGCCACTACCTATTGCCGCCTGCTCGCTGCCACTTGTTCACCACCCACCTGTTCACCACCCCCAATTGCCATGGCCTGTTCCCTGCCCACCCGTTTGCTGCTATCAATCGCCACCCCCATTTGCCACTGCCCATTTGCCGACAACCTCCACGGCCCATTTGCTGTGGGCCTCTCCTCTCATCCTCTCTTCTCCTCCTTTAGTGTCACTTGGATGTCTAGGGCATCTCCTATTAGCAAAGTCGGGGGTGGGGAATCAAGTATGGCTGCAGAAAAATGCGGGAGGGGTAAAAGGAAACAAGAACAATGAGAAGAATGTGGCTAAACTAAACAAGAGCTCCACTGAATGTGATTTTCACTTGCTTGGAAATTAGAAACACGAGCAAATCTACATTCTCGCACATCACATAAAATAGTTCACCTTGTTTGTTCTACATCCCTGACACTCCTAGGCTGTCTCTGAGGGAAGGGAAATTTACAGTCGGATTTCACAAATGATACAGGGTAAATGTATTTAATCTATGTGTTATGGGAAAAGCAGAGAAATTGACATGTAGATGTTTGGACAATTTGTGTAATGTAGTGATTAAGGTGTTGGACAAAGACCAGGGAGAGCCAGGTTAAAGTTCTCAATTAACCACAGATTTTAGTAGGTGGCAAAGCCTCATTTATATTTTTATTTTTTGAGACAGTTTTGTGGGCATAAATTGTAGGATCTATTTTCTTTAGGTGTTGGAGAAAAGAGAAGATATAAATGCAATGGATGGATGGATGGATGGATGGATGGATGATGGATGATAGATAGATAGATAGATAGATAGATAGATAGATAGGAGAGAGAGGGAGAGAAAGAGTGGGAGAGGGAGGGGGAGGGAGGGAGGATAGATAGATAGATAGATAGATAGATAGATGGATGGATGGATGGATGGATGGATGGATAGATGATAGATAGATAGATAGATAGATAGATAGATAGATAAGAGAGGGAGAGAGAGAGAGAGGGAGGAGGTGTTATTCAGCAGGTTCTGACCAGTTCTGGAGAACCGGTAGTCGAAATTTTGAGTAGTTCAAAGAACTGGCAAATACCACCTCTGACTGGCCCCGCCTCCATCTATTCTCTGCCTCCCAAGTCCCAGCTGATTGGCTGGGTCTTCTTTTGTTGCCCTGCACAGGAGAACGGAGCTGGAAAGCAGGTTAGTGGGATGGGGAGGAAATAGAGATTTTACAGTATCCTTCTCCTGCCATGCCCACCAAGCCATGCCACGCCCATCAAGACATGCCCACAGAACTGGTAGTAAAAAAAATTGAAGAGAGAGAGGGGGAATGGAATATATTTGTTCTATCCATGACCTTCCATTTCTAATTAATATGTCTCCAAGGACTGGATAACTTTGCCCTATGACTGATTGAGCCTGTAATATTGATTATTAGAAAGGTAATAATGAAGTATTGGCTGGTTAAAAAAAGAAGTAAAATTACTGCTGGCTCTCCGCAATCATACTGTTCCATAATATTAGAACAGCCCACATCACATCAGCCAAGATGCCCTGCTTCTAAGACATTGACTGCATTTACACACAATGCCACTAAATTTGGTTACTGAATTGACACATTTTTTAGTTTGTACAATAAATTGAATCACAAATTAAACAGGCTGGATTTATACAATGTGCTAAGCCCCCCAAAGTGAACCACATTTAAAACTAACCAAGTTTAATCAGTTATGTAAATGTACCATCAGTCTTCAAATGACCTGGATCAGTATGTTGAATGAATTTAGACATGGGGAGCATGTAAAGATTTGAGCAAAGGAGAAAAAGTCTTCTCAGCAAGTCACAAGGGATCGTCAACATGATTAATATGGAAATAAGGCCCTTTTAGAACTTCAAGCATTATAAATTATTCCACCTATTTGCTACTCATGCCGAATAATGAATTACTCTCATAACACTGATTATTCTGTGTAGTGTAGTGGTGTTTAGAAAGTAATTGCTGTTAGAAACCCACTCTACTTGCAAAAAAAAGTTCATTTTTATTTATATTTACATAAATGAGATGTATAAAGCTTCATGCATATTCAGGTTATTTCCAATGTGGAAAAGTTCTCTTTGTATTCTTAAACCTATAGCTACTATACATCTCCTAGAGTCACCCACCAAGCCACACCCACAGAACCAGTAGTAAAAATTTGAATCCCACCACTGCTCTCCACCCTCACATACACCCACGGACTGGTTCAATAAACATTTTAGAATTCAATAGGCAACAACATCTAGCACTTTTACACATTTCTGAATAATTGATCATCGAGCAATTCTTCTTGAACTTGATCATCTAAGATAGCCTTACTGATGCTCCTCTAATTTCTCTCTCTCCTTTCTCAGTTTTTTTTTCATTTAGGTTACAAACTGAATGGTGCATCACCCCGTGACCTCATTTGATAACTTGATATGAGCATTTATGAATTGCCAGTAAAATAACCTCTCTTCTCCCCCCGCCCAGTTTTTCTTCCCCTCCAAACTGCTCTTCCTCGTGACAAATGATTCTGTCAGCAGAGAACAATGCAGGTGACTAACCTCATAAAATGTAGTAAATGATTAATAAAATATCTCAAATAGCAACGGCTCAATAGAAGCATTAGCAAGGTAGACTGCCAAAATTGATTGTTCTAAGCAGTTGGGCTGCTTTAAGATGACACCAGTCAATGACTTTAAGGAAAAAAAACAGGGAGAAAATCAAAAGAAACTCAACAAAGCAACTCATCACAGATATACAACAGTGCATAGGAGAAGGAATGAAGTCTTATGAAATATTAGAAAGCTGATGTCCCAAAGCTGCTTCTTCAAGAGGCAAGTCATGTTTCTTATTTTTCTTTGAAGACATTTCGCCTCTCATCCAAGAAGCTTCTTCGCCTCTGACTGGATGGTGAGGAATGGAAGGATTTATATTCCTTGCAGACAGCTGGTCATTTGCATTCTTTTAGAGAGTTGTTGAAGCCGCTTGGGGGTTTGTCTGTATCTTCAGGGTCACCCAAATACTGCAATGGAGTATGGAGCCTCCTTGGAACTGCTGAAAAGACTGTGTTGTGGAGCTGTGCTTAGTGCAGAATGTTTTCTGTCCTGTGTCCCTTCACTGTTGAACACAGGCACAGGCTGTTGGGGATGAGTCTGTATTGTCTGCATCTCAAACAGAAGCACAAATGGTTCCTGGAAGACCTGGATGACTAAGCATCTCCATAGTCATTTAAAAAGCTGATGGTCATCCAAAAAGGTTCTCTCATTATTATTGTCTAAAATAAGAATGGGCAGCCAATGGATTGCAGTATGTGCGTGCACTTATATGAACCTCTTGTAATGTGGTGTTGAAATTTGGTAGCAAACCTCCAAAAACTGAAGCAGGATTTCATGCTGATTTATGGCAGAAATCTTAGTGAAAGTGTATTCACCAAAACCAAATTAACGCAACCCTTCTCTTCAAAATGCCTAACTGATTCCCCAGAAATCTTAATGCCAAAAAGGCATTAACAGTTGTTAACCTAATCCTACATAGCTTTTTCTCTGGTAATATCATACTACTAACTAGAGCATACAAAAACATTTGCTAGACCAATACTTGAATACAGCTCATCAGTCTGGAACCCACATTGCGTATCTGATATTAACACAGTAGAGAAAGTCCAAAAATATTTCACAAGAAGAGTTCTCCACTCCTCTACTCATTGCAGAATACCTTATGCCACCAAACTTGAAATTCTAGACCTAGAAAACTTAGAACTATGCCACCTTTGGTCCGATCTAACTATAGTATATAAAATCATACATTGCAATGTCCTACCTGTCAATGAATACTTCAGCTTCAGTCATAATAATACAAGAGCACACAATAGATACAAACTCATGGTTAACTGCACCAAACTTGATTGCAGGAAATACGACTTCAGCAACAGAGTGGTGAATATCTGGAATACTCTACCTGACTCTGTGGTTTCTTCCCCAAACCCCAAAAACTTTAACCTTAGACTGTCTACTATTGACCTCACCCCTTTCCTAAGAGGTCTGTAGGGGGCATACATAAGCGCATCAATGTGCCTACCATTCCTGTCCTATTGTTTCTTTTTCTTTTTCTTATATGTATCCATGTATTCATAACTATGTTTATACTTATACCTATTATCTTGTAATTAATTGACAAATAAAATAAATAAATATAAATAAAATCATGCTGCACCAATGCCCATGATATTATTGCATCATGATTATGCTATCGCTGTGGCCATTGCTACTCTTTAAAATTATCCAGAAGTGTATCCTGTAACTGGAAGGTTGTCTGCCCTCATTTTATAACAATTACTTTTAAAGCTATTTTCATAGAACCATAGACTCATAAGGCTGAAAGGGACCCCCTGGCCAAGGTAAGAGACATTATACCAGTGGTGGGATTCAAATTTTTTACCATTGGTTCTGTGGGTGTGGCTTGGTGGGCACGCTTTGTGTGCTCACACCCACACAGACAGTTTGCTACTGACCTTCTCCTGCAATCCTGCACTTTCCCTGTGTGTTAAACAGCTGATGCTGCATGAAACAGCTGAGCTTGAAAACCAGGAAATAAAGGTCAAAATAGATCTGGAACAGGTAGGCGGGCCCAGCAGCTGATCATCAGAGTGAACCGGTTCACTCACAGATGATCCTCAGAGCTACTGGTTCAGCCAGACTGGGCCGAACCGGTAGAATACCACTACTACATTATACCATCACAAACAAATGGTTGTCCAATCTTTTCTTGAAAACCTCCAGCAATGAAGCACCTAGAACTCCAGGAGGTGAGTGGGTCCATCAATTAATTGTTCTCAATTTATTTCTTGGAAAATATTATCTTGCTATATTCTTGGTTGGGACTCATAGAGAGTGGAATACCCAAATGGACAAGCTTTTGGTAATTTAGTATCATGCTACAGTGGAAAGATGTGAGATGTGGCTGGGTTTTCCTTTTTTTTCCATAGTTTGGGCAGTCTTTTATTTAAAAACCCTGTTCGGACTTACATGATAGTAATCTTATGTTTCCTACCTCAGAGTGGTAGGAAAACCCTACGCTTGATTTTCAGCTATTAAAGATAAAGATGCCCTCAAGCTGTTCTTCATTCCTGGTGACTTCATGGAAATGTCTGTGTAGTTTTCTTAACAACAGTAACTCCCTTTTTAACAACCTTATAATCCCTTAATTCAGAGTAGAGTTGGAGCAACTGGATGGAGCTGAGCATTTACTGACTGGGTGCCCTTCCTGACACCACATGGGGTTCACAGCAGATTTTTTTCTTTGCGCCCTAGGAGAGAAATATCTGTCACTACCTAGGATTGAACTCTGAACCTTCTGAGTGGGAGGTGAGTATCTTCACCACTAGTCAACCACACCACTAATTTTTTTCTTGACAGCAGGACAACAGTAATTTATCATTTACTTCTGAGATTGTTTTTTAGATTTCCCATTCTAGCCTCCAGCTGTTGGATTTTTGTAGTAGTCTCTTATCCAATTTCTATCCATCTCCATTAGTTTTCAGAAATTATTTTATTTTTTAATTTTTATTTGATTTGTCAATCGCTTACAAGATAAGAAGTATAAGTATAAACATGAGTAAGAATACAGGAAATAGGTACAAATAAATGGGGACAATAGGACAGGGATGGTAGGCATGATTGTGCACCTATGCACGTCCCTTAAAGACCTCTTAGGAATGCGGTGAGGTCAATAGTGGATAGTTTAAGTTTGAAGGAATGGGGGTTAGAGGATGTAACAACAGAGTCAGGTAGTGCATTTCAGGCATTGACCACTCTGTTGCTGAAGTCGTACTTCCTGCAATCGAGTATGGAGCAGTTTACATTGAGTTTGTATCTGTTGTGTACTCTTGTATTATTGCAGTTGAAGCTGAAGTAGTCATTGACTGGTAAGACATTGTAGCAGATAATTTTGTGTACTACGCTTAAGTCCAACTATAGGTGGTGTAGTTCAAGGTTGTCCAAGCCCACCATTTCAAGCCTGGTGATATAGGTTACTCTGTTGCGAGCAGAGGAGTGAGTACTCTTCTCGTGAAATATTTCTGGACTCACTCGATTGTATTAATGTCCAATATACAGTGCGGATTCCAGACAGATGAGCTGTATTCGATTATTGGTCTAGTATTGGTCTAAATTATGTAATTGAAATTAAGGCTTAACAAGGTTTGACATATTATGAACATGTTTAGACACCCAGGTTGCCCTCTCTGGCTTTAGTGATTATATGATGGCTGATAACTTAATTTTCAGATTCTTACGCAGTTTTTGTGGAATCATGAAGCAAGGCATATAATATATGAGGTAAGGGCTGAGAGCCTTTCAGTGTGAATGATTATGTTTCTGCTTCGTTAACTGTTCTCTCACTTATTCTAGAGTCTTTGACTTGTACCTCAGATATTTAATGGTTCTTGTAAAATTACCAAGGAGGAGGAAACTCTATTATGGAATGTAGCATCAACACAAGATTTGCAAGGCTTATTTCTCCATGTGTGGCTTAATGATGAATAAATATTCTACTAATGTCCAAGCAATTGTTGAGGTATAAGAAATGCATCCCCTCATAAGCAATCTAAACAATTTATGGAAAGTAGGCAACATGTAAACATCTATTAATGAAGCAACTATGGAAAAATTAATTAAAACATGAGAAGATAAAAGTTTCTGGAGAGCTTGCTATGAAACGAAAGAGGGGATCATAAAAAGAAGATGTCATACCATGGAAACATCTTCATTTCCTAAGACGGTAATAAAAAGTTTAAAATTCAGCTGGGTGAATGCTCCGTTATCAGGATCCTTTTATAAGAGTATAAGAATTGCCTTATAGATAGGTTGCATAAAAAATTAATAAACGAATAAATAAGAATTCAATCAATACACATAATAGTTAAAAGGGTGGAGATATAAGCAACTTGTTTCCAGAATCTCTTTTATGACCAAATGCATTTGATTAAATAAGCTTAGAATCCCTTATGCAATTGGGAGGTCTGGTAACACAGCTGTTTGTCATATTTATCTATAATTTTAATTTTATATCCCCCCTTTCAACCTTTAGGCAGACAAAGTGACAAATAGTTCATAGTAGCTGGGGGGCATTTGCCCAGGTTTGCCTGGTGTGCCAGTTGCACCCCTATCTGGACTGAGATGCCTTACGTACGGTTACTCATGGGCTCATTACCTCCCATATGGACTACTGCAATGCTCTCTACATGGGGCTGCCCTTGAGGACCACTCGGAGGCTTCAGCTGGTACAGAATACAGCCGTGCAGGTTGTGATGGGAGTGTCCCAATACTCCCATATTACACCCCTCCTACATGAGCTGCATTGGTTGCCGGTTGCCCTCTGGGTGAGATTCAAGGTGCTGGTAATTACCTATAAAGCCTTACATGGCTTAGGGTCGGGGTATTTGCGGGAGCATCTACTGCCAGCAACAACTGCCCAACCCCCCGTGCTCTCCCACAGACAGGGCCTCCTCAGGGTGCCGTTGGCCAGACCGTGTCGACTGGCAACCCCCAGGGGGAGACCCTTCTCTGTGGGTGCACCTGCCCTTTGGAATCAGCTGCCCCTGGAGCTTTGGATGGATCTTGACCTTCGATCCTTCCGTCGTGACCTGAAAACATGGCTCTTTCAATTTGCCGACCTGGACTGATGTGGGGGGTTAGTGGTTTCTTGTTTGTTTTAACTAGCTTATTGGGATGTTTATTTAATACTTTTTAAATTTTGTGTTGTATGTTTTTATTGTTGTGAGTTGCCCTGAGTCCTTCGGGAGATAGGGTGGCATAGAAATCCCAATAATAAAATAAATAAATAAATAAAAAGTTAAATCTAACAAAGACGATAATTCTGAACTCAGCTTGACTCTCATTGCTTCTGGGAGGAAGTTCAATTCTGTCCTTGAAAGTAGTCTAAAGATCAGTGCGTTGTTCTGGAGAATATAGTCCCATGATAGTGAACCTATGGCACACATGCCACAGGTGGCACGCAAAGCCATTTGTGTGGGCACACGAGCCCCAGCCAAATTTACCTGCACTGCGCATGTGCATGCCTGCCAGCTGATTTTTGGCCCCTTTGAAGTGCTGAAACGGGCTCATTTTCGGTCTCCCAAGGCTGCAGAGGCCTCTGTAGAGCCTCCGGGAGGGTAAAAATGGCCTCCCCTAGGCTCCAGAGGCCTTCCAGAGGCTGAAAATGGGCACTTCTGGTATTTCCGGAAGGCCCATTTTTCGGCCTCCCGAGGCTGCAGATGTTTCCTTTGAGCCTCCGGGAGGGCAAAAATGGCCTCAAATGGGCCGAAAATCAGCTGGGAGGCATGCACATGCACAATGCAGGTAAGGGCATAGGGGGTGTTGCGCATGCATGCCCGGGGGGCAGGGCGCATTGCTTTGTGGGTGTTAGCACATGCGCGCACACTGCTTTCAGCACACCACAACAAGAAGGTTCGCCATAACTGTTATAGTCCATCCTCAAACAGCAGAAGGTTCTTTAAAAGGTCTTCTACTAACCTTTAAAATCAGGCAATAAGTTTCCAAAATTATTTATACTTTGGATAAAGGGGGAAGTCTTTATATATTTCTTTTATTTTTCTTTACTATTTTCTTATTTTTCTTTCTGTTCTCTGTTTTTTCTTCTGTCTGTACTTCCAATTTTTTTCTTTTTATTTCTTTTTGGTTTTATATGTTATAATCTTTTTAATTTGTTTTTGTTTTATATTTTTAATTGTAATACTTAATAATTTTTTTATTAAAAAAAGCAAACTCTGCCAAACAGATTACACCCAAGCAAAATTTCATTGCCTTGTAGATGACATTGGTGTGGTGTCAGGTGACAAATAAGTAACATATAACACATTGCTTTTATTCAGGAACAAAATAGGAAAATTGTAACCTAACACTTGGAGAACTATAAGTTCCTCTAATCTGCAATCAGGAAATTTAAATCCTGTAAATAAATAATACTTAGTGAATTCCAGCAATTTAATATTGCCAAAAGTGTACATCTTCTTTAATTAAGACATCACACAACCCCTAGATTTTGAATTCTATATTATCCTTTCTTAAATGCTACTGTCTGCCCTAAGCCCTTGAGGTTGGGGAAAAGATAACTAGGAATTTGAAATAAATGAATGCAAATGGCATTCAATTTTTTTAAGTATCATGCTTTTTCTATTTTTTTTTTTAAAACTATAGATGTGTGAAAGGAAATTTGCTGCACCCTAAGGAAGTACTTATTAGCACTGGGATAATTTTATTCCCATTTTATGATAATGACAGACCTTTTTCAGGAAGAAAGCAGGAAACAAAGGTTGCTTGTGGTTACCCAATTAAAAATCCTCAGACCATTTTCTGTATTTTACAGAGACAGAGACTCCTGTGTTGTACAGAACTGCCATATTTGGTTTTGGACATTTTGTGGGTTTAACCAGTGGTGGGATTCAAATTTTTTTACTACCAGCTCTGTGGACATGGCTTGGTGGGTATGGTGTGGCTTGGTGGGCATGGCAGGGGAAGGATACTATAAAATCTCCATTCCCTCCCACTCCTGTGGGAAGGTTACTGCAAAATCCCATTCCCTCCCCACCCCACTAACCTGCTTTCCAGCTCCGTTCTCCTGTGCAGGGCAACAAAAGAAGCTGGGACTCAGAAGGCAGAGAATAGATGGGGTGGGGCCATCTATTGTATGTTCGCTGAGTCCTTCGAGAAGGATACATCAATAATAATAATAATAATAATAATAATAATAATAATAATCAGAGATGGTATTTGCCGGTTCTCCGAACTACTCAAAATTTCCACTACTGGTTCTCCAGAACTGGTCAGAACCTGCTGAATACCACCTCTGGGTTTAACACAATGTGGGGTGATCTTGTAAAGGCCGAAGCTTGCTATAGAGAGGCTAATAATAAAAAGAGAGGGACTGTATGATGTATGGACCAGTCTAAGTGTGTTGGTTTGTTCCTTGAGTTTGTAATGTAGTTAGTGTAGGAGATAACCAGACTGAGCCTGAGGGAGGGGTCAAACACATCATAATTCATGAGTCCCTGCATGCCTGCAAAGATCTAAGTCCAGTCTACCTTGAATGCCTTCTAATTCCCATTCATTTCCCTTGACCGTTTGTAGCTCAGATTTTTGTAGAGGACGTAAGCTTACAATAAATCTTTATACTCATTTGAACTGCCTGAACCTCCTGATTTCCCTGGTACTTGGCAGTTAGTGGGATTCCTTTGTTTTAAACAATGTCTTACTTTGACTTTTATTGTCTTTTTACATATTTCCTGGTCTTTTTTAAAAAGGTGTATCAAAAACATATTGCTGACTTTTTAGTAGTAGGCCTCCAAATTTTTGGAAGTAGCAGAACAAGAATATTCCTGATTGTTCACCCCTGATTTAACAGCTGCATGACTGATCAAGAATGCAACATATTTTCTTACATTTTATCTATTATATTATATTATCTATTATACTATTACATTTTGTAAATGCTATTCACCCAATCCATTACATCACCCAAGCTAACATTAAAAAAAGAAACTTATTAAATTCATCAATTCTGATCATAAATCAAACCAAGAACAACATTCTTACCTGTAATGGCTGGTTTGTTAAATGCTTAACTGATTTAAACTGGTGGAATGTGTATGTATTATCTTTCTCCTGGCCTTTTAACTCAGTTGTTGAATCCATTGGGTTCTGTGAGGACTAACACAATAATTGAAAATCCATTATTCAACATGGAACTCCTCAGCTTTTTAACTTTTTAAAGAATAGGAATCATGAGATCTCTAATGTCAGTTAACTACTGATCAAAAAAATTCAATGTAAATTGAAAGTATCACTTCCTTGCGTAGTTCAGCACCTTTTCTTCAGCAATAGGGTAGGCACCATCCTTGCCTTAGAATGTTGCACTGGCTCGGTAGTTAAGATGCTGGAAAGCCAGCAGCCCAGATTTGAGACCTGAGTGCCCTGTGATGGGGTAAGCTTCTGTCCCCGCCCCAGCTCCTACCTACCTAGCAGTTCGAAAGCAAGCAAATGCAAGTAGATAAATAGGTACCATTTTAGTGGGAAGGTAATAGCGCCACATGACTGCAGGAATATCTTCAAACAGCACTGGCTCAATGACCTTGAAACAGAAATGAACACCACCTCCTATAGTGGGCAACATCAATAGGGATAAAATCTGCAAGGTTTTAATTTTTTAATCTTTTTACTTTTTGTCTCAGAACAGTGGGACACATATTGTCATGCTTTTCACTTTTACAAGGGTCAGGGACAGTGGTGGGATTTAAAAAAATTGCTACCTGTTCTATGGGTGTGGCTTGGTGAGCATGGCAGGGGAAGGATACTGTAAAATCTGCATTCACCTCCCCACACCTGGGGAAGGTTACTGCAAAATCCCCATTCCCTCCCCACCCCACTATCCTGCTTTCCAGCTCCATTCTCCTGTGCAGGGCAATAAAGAAGACCCTGCCAACAGCTGGGACTCAGGAGGCAGAGAATAGATGGGGGCAGGGCCAGTCAGAGGTGGTATTTGCCGGTTCTCCGAACTACTCAAAATTTCCACTACCGGTTCTCCAGAACTGGTCAGAACCTGCTGAATACCACCTCTGGTCAGGGATTAGAGTTAACCCTAGCCCTTTGCAAGGACCGTCATTCTATTTAAGCAATATATACTTTAGCTAATATGAAGAGCAGTCAAAAAAAGTCTGCTATTTGCCTATTTCTATGTCACACTTTGCTTAAGGTGTATGAATATTCAGGAAACAACACAGCAGTATTGTGATCTGAACTGTCCTAGGTTTACATTGTGGGAATCTTGTTCTGCTGCTAGTCATGGATTATAACAAACTCTTACCAGTAGAGGCAGGTTGTGTGAAATATGACTGAACATCTTATGGTTCTGGGGGACTTTAATCTGCCTTCCCTGGGGAGCTGGTTTGGCCCAGGAGTTCATGGCTTCTATGGAGGCCATGGGCCTGACCCAGTTGATTCAAGGCCCGACTCATGAGGGGAATACTCTTGACCTAGTTTTGTCTCTGAGCGGTGGGAGTGACAGAGGGCAGGCTACTTTGACAGCCTTGCCCGCTCCATGGTCTGATCACTATCTCCCACGGCTGGTCTTCCAACAGGCCGCCCCCACTGCTGGGAGGAGGAGCCACTTAGGTGGTTCCGCCCCAGGCTTCTGATGGACCCTGAAAGGTTCCAGGCAGAACTGGGGTTTTTCCTCTTCCCTTGCTCACGACTCTGCCGAGATCTGGCAGTGGCCTGGCAATGGGCTGCGTCGGAGGCCCTCAACAGGGTTGTCCCCATGCGCCCCTTACATCGTGGATCCCGGTTTGCTCCCTGGTATACTGAGGAGCTCGGGAGATGAAACGTCGTAGGGGTTTAGAGAGCAGGTGGAGGTCTACCCGTTCTCAATCCGGACGTGCCCAGCTAAGAGCCTACATTAGGACTTACCTGGTAGCTATGGGAGAGGCGAGAAGGTCTTATCTCTCCACTCTCATAGCGCCCACAGATACCGCCCAGCCGCCTGTTTCGGGTTACCCGCTCCTCCTTCGCTTGAGGGGGCCGGACCCTATTGGGGCAGGGCTGAGGAGTTTGGTCAATATCTGCGGATAAGATCACTCATTCGGACGGGTTGTCCTCTGATTTGCAGTGGTTGGAGGAACGAGTTGTGGGTAGTCTGGCCACTGTTATCTGGGATGAGTTTGATCCTGTCTCTGAGGATGAAGTGGACAGGATTATGCGGCGACTGAGTTCCACCACATGTTTGTTGGACCCGTGTCCCTCCTGGCTGACTTATGCCGCCAGGGAGGCACCTGCGGTTGGCTCCGGCAGTTGTCAACGCTTCATTGAGGGAGGGTGTCTTTCCCTCCGCCTTGAAGGAGGTGGTGGTGAGACCCCTCCTGAAGAAGCCTGCCTTGACCCGACGTGTTAGACAACTGTCTCGGTCTCCAACCTTCGCTTTTGGCAAGGTTGTTGAGAGTGTGGTGGCTCAGCAGGTTCCGCTTTTCCTGGATGAAGCGGATACCTGGATCCGCACCAATCGGGCTTCCGACCCGTTACAGCACGGAGACGGCATTGGTCGCGCTGATGGATGATCTTTGGAGGCCCGGACAGGGGTTTTCCTCTGTCCTGGTCCTATTGGACCTCTCAGCTTTTCAATACCATCGACCATGGTATCCTTTAGGCCGGGGTTGGGATGGGGCACTGTTCTTCAGTGGTTCTCCTCCTACCTCTCGGGTGATCGCAATCGGTGTTAGTGGGAGGGGTTCGCTCCCAGGCCTCTCTCTTTATGGGGTCCGCAGGGCCGTCCTTTCCTCTCTTATTTAATATCTACATGAAACCGCTGGGTGAGATCATCCGGGCTTTTGGGGTGAAATTCCATCAGTACGCTGATGATACTCAGCTTGTACTTTTCCACCCCTGGCCAGATCAGCGATGCCCTCTCCCTGATGTCCCGTGCTTGATGCGTACGGATCTGGATGAGTAGGAACATGCTCTGACTCAACCCGCCAAGACTGAGTGGCTTTGCATGTCGGCGTCTCGGCCCAGCCAGATTGTTTACCTCCTTGATAGGGCACGGAATCTTCCCTCCTGGGATGCACGGAATCCCGTGCTGAGGAGCAGGTGGGGCCGCTGCCAGGGGCCTTTGCCCAGCTCCGTCTTGTTCGACAACTTCGCCTCTTTCTGGATCGAGACTATGCACGGTTACTCATGCCCTTGTCACCTCGAGACTTACTGCAACGCTCTCTATTTAGGACTGCCCTTGCATACCATCCGAGATTGCAGTTGGTGCAGAATGCGGCCGGTGGTGATGGGAGTTACCGGTTCTCCCATGTTACCCCCCGCGTGGCCTGCATTGGTTGCCGACAGGCCCGGTGAGATTCAAGGTTTTAGTTTTAACATTCAAAGTCTTACACCTACATGGGTCCCCAATATTTGAGGGAGCGCTTCTTCCAATAGCTAGCTCGCCGCCCTGTGCGGGCTCATAGGCAGGACTCTCGGGTTCCATTGGCGGGCCAATGCCGGTTGGTACTTCCCATGACGAGCCTTCTCTGTTGCGGCCCCCGACCTCTGGAATCAACTGCCTCTGGAGCTCCGTCTGGCCCCTGATCTCCGCACCTTCTGCCGCTAATTAAACTTCTTGGTTGACCAACCGGGCTGTGACCTCCTTTGGGGAGGGATGGGTTTTTTAATGTATTTTATTGTATTGTTGTGTCTTATATTTGGGCTTGTTGGTTTAATGTCTTTTTAAATATTTATTGTTCTGTGTTTTAGTTGTGAGCCGCCCCGAGTCTTCGGAGATGGGGCGGCATACAAGTTCAAATAAATAAATAAATAAATAAACATCTGCAGACATCTGCAGGTAATGCTCTACTTAGGACCATCATTGGGAGCAGAATTTCTGTTGCTAAGCAAGGCAGTTGTTCAGTGAGTCATGCCTGGTGTTACAATCTTTTTTGCCATAACTGTTAAGCAAATCGCACAATCGTTAAGCAAACAAAGCTAACTTTGCTTATCAGAAGCTGGCTGGGAAGATGGCAAATGGCAGTCATATGTCCCCAGAATGCTACAACCATCGTAAATACAATCTGACAGCCAAGTGGCTCAATTTTGATCACATGATTGTGGAGATGCTGCAAGTGTGAAGTTGTAAGTCACTTTTTTCAGTGCTGTTGCAACTTCGAATGGTTGCTAAATGAATGATTATAAATTGAGGAGTACCTGTAATAGGTTCAAAGCCCTAACAAAAGTCCTTGCTTTCTCTGTTGAAGGTCGACTCCATCTTCAATCTTTCCAAGGTCAGTAAAATGAGGAGCCAGATTGTTGGGGGCAATAGGCTGACTCTAATGACTGGTGCGGTGGCCTAGAGGTACAACTCTCACCTCACAATCAGGAGGCTGTGACTTCGATCCCAGGTAGAGGCAGATATTTCTCTCTCTGGGCACGATGAGAATATATCTGCTGAATATAACTCCACATTGGCGACAGGAAAGGCATCTGGCCAGTAAACACTCATCTCCATTCAGTTGCCCAAACTTCACCCTGCAAGGAATTGTGGGGTCATTAAAAGAAGATGAATAGGCTGACTCTGTAAACTGCTTAGAGGGGTTCTAAAACTCTGTGAAGAGGTACATAAGTCTAAGTGCTATTGCTATTATTTTGATGACAAACCATATCAAAGCTTCTATTCACAATAAGAAGCCCCTAGCCAGGCAGCAGGACCTTGATCCCAAGTTAGGTATGAGCTTAGACGCTAGAACAAAATGGATCATCAAGCTGATTTTTCTCCTCCACTTGTTCAATCTTCCCCATTTATAATTTGCCACATTATCAGAGGCAAATTACTGGTATTGATAACCCATTAGGAAATGAAATAAAAAAGGCAGGGTTATTGACACCTGAATGAAGATCTGCTCAGTCTGTTTTGGTTCTTGCTGATTAGACTCAGAGTATCCATTAAGCAGCAGACCCTGCAAATGATGCTTGTTTTGTAAATGTTGTTATAAGCAGCAGGCGACTCACTATGTTGACTGTGTTTACGAAGAAGCCTGATTGTGCTGATGCTCTGTAGAGGAGGCAGCTTAATCTCAAAGTCATGGGATCCAATTTGATAGTACATCACATTGTGAAAATAATCAGAAATGAAGAGGGGCTTGCTGGGCAAGGCTGATTGCACCTGCGGCTTAATGGTGGCGGACATGTAATCTATACAGAGAAGGTCCCAGTTCAAGTCCTGGTTTCTCCAGGTGGAGCTGATAAAACCCTGGAAACTGTGTCAGACTAAAAGGAACAATGGATTGATTCTATTTTTTTTTTCAGTTTTGTCCCAAAGGTGCTTTTTTTTTTTTAAAGAAGCAACTGGACTTTCTGGTTTTTCTTTCTTGCAGACATTTCACATCTTACCCAAGAAGTTTCTTCAGCTCTGACTGGATGGTGGAGAATGGAAGGATTTATACTCCTTGCAAGACAGCTGGTCATTTGCATTCTTTTACAGAATCCTTAAGATCACCTGGAGGTTTATCTGTGTCATCAGGGTCACCTGAGTGTGCAAAAGCATGTGGAGCTTTCTTTGAACTGTTGGAAAGGACCGTGTTGTAGACTGAAAATAGATGATGTCGTATCCCTTCTTCTCTGCTGAAAGAGGAATGTTCAATTTTGATATAGATGGTCTCTTTGACCCCTGTTTCAAACCAGTGTCCTCTCTGTCCAAAATGTGTCTTCAAAAGAGTGCCCTTTCTCTTTTAAATACAGATGGACTACTGAGTCTAGTCCTTTGTCCTCCTATGTTGTGTCATCCATAGACATTTAGCTTTGTGCATCCCAAAAAGCCCCATCCGTAGGACAAAAGAAGGTAGGCCTTTTCTGCTGTAACCCCAATGCTTACAGTGGTTCATAAGCTCTTCTGTTTCCACATGTCATAAAGTCATTCAAACAATCCCATTTTACCAGAGAGTTAATTCAACTTGCATGTTTGATAGTGATTGGGGTTGGAAGGAATGTCATTAAGGACAATATTGCTGTCAAACTCTGTCCACAGCCTGGAGTTCGATCCTGACAGGGCTCAAAGTGGACTCGGTGTTCCATACTTCCAAGGTTGGCAAAATGATGACCCAGATTGTTGGGGCCAATATGCCAATAATGCTTCTACATTGTAAATAAACCAGAGAGTGCTCTAAAGTGCTTTGCCTAAAGCCTAAATGCTATTGCTATTAATGTTAATTTTTTTTCTCCCTCTTACATTTTACTTTGTTTTATACACCCACAGTCTACCAATTTGGGCTGGTTACAAAATCAGTCAGTCAGTCAGTCAGTCAGTCAGTCATAATCCCAAACTGACTCAGCCACTATTTTACATTTCAGAAACAGAGCATGATAATCCCAGGGACCTAATTCTCCCAAAGTACCTGTGCTAAACTGGATCAAACTTAAATTCTACTTACCAAGACATGTAGCGATGAATATTTTTCAGTTCTCATGAGTATCAACTGTGATGCATTTACAGTTACCTCAGGGTTTGAGTCTTCTCCTGGGTTACTCCCAGGCTGTGAGGGAGATGGGTGGTTTCTAAATTTGATAAATAAATCAAACACACTCTGTTTGGAGATGCTTTCAACTTCACTCTCTCTGATTTTAGAAAAGCAGACAAAAACACATCTCTCTCCGTGCTTGCATAGGTTATAATTTGTTTTTTTAAACATTCATTTTGTGTAAACTGGCATTTACTGATTGTAGAGATGCCCACAAGATGTGGCCAAAAGAAATCAAGATGGAAACCAGAATGTGCTGTTTTTAACATGTGACCCATATAGAGCATTTTGATTACACCACTGTGGCTACAGTCTTGACCTTTTTTTACCATTCCCTGTGAATACCCATGATTTATTGTTGACTACTTTGACTGCTCAAATTCAATGAAGTGTCCATTACGTCTACAATGTAGAATGTCTACATTATATCCTAGCATTAGAATCAATCATCAGTTGTGGGAACTCAAAAAATGACTTTAAACCATTCATCTTCTCTTAGTCCAGTGTATCTCTGTTTTGTTTGAACATAGTCAGAATGTGCTTTAGCCTAAGGCTGAGTAGAAATCCAAATCTTCATATTGGTAGATTAGTATCATTACTCAATGTTCCCTACAAATGCCATGCCAGCTCTTGGCAGTGTAAATGAAAGGTAGGAAACATACGTTACTTTGAGCTTCTGGAGAAAAGGGTGGAGCAGTTTTGAAAAAAATAATAATAATAGACATTAAATATCCATCCATCCATCCATCACTGGAACCAACTGCAGATGCAAGAAACTGAGCTTGAAACAATTAGCACAATCTCTTTCTAGGTTATGTTGTTTTTCTTCCTAATATTTGTCCCATTTTGATTGCAAGATCTCCTTGTGCATTCAGTTGCACACATAACAAAGCTATGTACACATAACTACACATAATTTATGTACACATAAAGTACACATAACAAAGTCTGATGTCACCAAGGGTTTTGTTTTTGAGCTAGCGGTTTTCAGAACTTGACCCTTGCACAAACCAACTAGTGTAAGATAACCCAACTCACGTTGGTGCCTAAGGAAAGTAAAGAACATGTTCTCCACACTCCTAAACCAGCATCTTCACCATCACACCACACTGAATCCCTGTCTCCAGGCCATGTAAGCTTTACATCTACACAAATATAAGCCTAATCAATTCTCTTCCACTACTGAGAAGTTACCAGATGCGGTGTATCTTTACCTGCAGAAGCACACACAAACAATATACATTGTGTCTGTCTGTGTGTAAATATATATAAATAAACATATATAGAAAAAAAAATATAGAAATATATACATTTAAATTAGCCTTTCCAAGTATACATGTTCTTTAAAAGTCTTTCCCCCTCCCACCCCCAGGCATATTAATCTATAAAGAGGTATAGATCTGGTGATTTCACACTGGAATTCACTAAAATGGAATTTTCTCAAATGCTCCTATTTGAAGCCAGTGGAGTGGATAGACATATTGCCTACAAGCAAGAAGTAAGAAAGTGTTTCTAAATCAGAAGAAAATCTCCTCCATTCATTTTCAGTTTCTTGAAATGCTCCAGATGATTTAAATCTGTATTCACGGACAATCGGGCTAATAGAGTCTTCTTTGCAAAGGCTACTTTTGCGGACCTATTTCCTTCCACTTCTTCCAGCTGAAAAAGATGCTATTAATCTTTGTATCCAAGATATGATTACCAGTGAAATCTATCAAAGCAGGCAGGGGGGGGGGTGGGGTAAATCTTCTCAGGGAAGCAGAGACTGTAGAAGAGACGAAACGATTCCTGTAATTATGAGCGAGTTTCAGGAATGAAGTGAGGCTTGGAAGAAAACACCATCTGTCAGTGGCTGAAACTGTAAATTTTAATCTGATTATGAATTCCCAATTTAGGCATGGCAATAAAAGTCAGAGTCATCACCAGTCTGCCATGCAAAAAAAAAAGGATTGATTTTTTTTTTCCTGCTAAATACCTGACTCTCAGGGCAGGTGGTGTTGTTCACACTACTAAAATAAAATCGGAAAAATCTGCAAGAGCTGAATTTAGATATCTCCGGAGAGCTGCAAAACGGCTCCTTCAGATGGTCTTTTTCTGAACAGCAGTAGAAACAACATACTCAGCCATTGGATACGTTCGGAAGGAAGCTGAAATTGTTATAGGGTAACATATCTGCCACTGTTGGTTCCTGGCACGATTTTCATGACTTTATAGGCAACTTTTCTGCTGCATTTCCTTAGAAATAATCTGGGGCTACAAGTCAGTGGTGACTTGCTTCCTTTTTTCTTGTTTGTTTGTTTGTTTGTTAGTAAATCTCTTTTTTGTTGTTTGATATTCCTGTTTTCCCAGGGTGACACCAGCAAATCACTCTTTCCAAAGAATTAAATAGCTTGCTTGCAGACAGCTTTTAAATTAGGCTCAACACCATGTAGGATTTTCCCCATCCATCCATAATGTCATTGGCTATGCTTGATGATTCTATTCCTTTAGGCATTTGGCAGAGACATGGGTTATTTTATTTTATTTTTATTTATTTATATTTGGCCTTTTTTTTTAGGGGTGCAACATCTCAGCAGTTAAAAACCCTGAGCTTGTCAAGCTGGAAAGCTGACAGTCTGGGTTTGAGACCCAAGTGCCATGTGATGGGATAAGCCCCTGTTATTTACCCCAGCTTCCGTCCACCTAGCAGTTTGAAAGTATACAAATCAGAGGTGGCATTCAGAAGGTTCTGACCAGTACTGGAGAACCAGTAGCGGAAATTTTGAGTAGTTTGGAGAACCGGCCAATACCACCTCTGACTGGAGATTTTACAGTATGCTTTTTCTGCCACACCCACCAAGCCACACCCACAGAACCAGTAGTAAAAAAATTTGAATCCCACCACTGATGCAAATGTGAGTAGATTAATAGGTACCATTTTGGTGCAAAGGTTCCATGAGCCTAGGTGTACACTCAGTCTATAGATGGCCACATGACCACAGACATGTCTTCGGACAATGCTGGCTCCCCTGGTTAAGAAACAGAGATAAGCACCACCTCCAAGAGTTGGACATGACCAGAAAGGGGAAACCTTTACTTTTACCTCTTATTTTTACAAATAACTCAAGGCAGTGAACATATCCAACACATCTTCCTCCTTCTATTTTCCCCATAACAACAACCCTGTGAGTTGGATTGGGCTGAGAGAGAGAGAGTGACTATCCCAAAGTCACCCAGCTGACTTTCAAGGCTAAGGTGGGACGTGGACTCCTGCTTTCTAGCCTGGTGCCTTAACCACTAGACCTGAGTCTTGGTAAAAAGCTATTATTATTATTATTATTATTATTATTATTATTAATGTGAATTAGATATTATATGCTACTGTGATTCTGCTCAAATTCTCCAAGTCCATCAGCATCGAGAGCAAATTGAGATTGCATCAAAATGATAATCCATTCATGCTGATGTCCAGACACAAACTTCATCTTTATCTACTTGTGTTCCAGGATCTGGCCCAAGTAAAGTCATAAATTTAGGTAATCCTAAACTGATGACCATAACTGAGCCTACAATTTTGCTCAGTAAGTCATGACGGTCATGCACCAAGCCACCATGCATCCACACCCAATTTTATGACCTTTTTATGATGGTTTTTAAGTGAATGTGGTGGTCATATAGCAAATGATATAGTCATTAAGCAAATCTAATGTTTGCTTTGGGGCTGGTTTTGCCGGAAACTGGAAACAAATGCCAGTTTCCAGCCAAAATGTCATAAATTGCAGTCACATGACCATCAGGTACCGAAAATGACCATTAATGCAGGTCAGTTGTTGAGCGTCCAAAATACAATCATATGACCATGGGAGGCAGATGCTAGAACTTCAGATCTGGGTCGTAAGTCCCTTTTTCAGGGTCTTTTGTAACTACAAATGGTCACTAAGCAGCCAATCGCAAGTAGAGGACTACTTGCATAACAAGATTTGAATCATGACATTTGTTACAGTTCATCACTCTCTTGCCTCTCTCCCCAGATCCCAGTCTCTAAGCTATCTTCATGATGAAAAACAAGTTCAAAATGGCAGCAAGGTTGAGCTATTCAGACTTCATTTTATTTACTTATTATTAAATTTATTTGCCACCCATCTCATTTAGGGCAGCTTACAGTATAATAGCAATACTATAGACTTATATAATGCTTCATTGTGCTTTGCAGCCCTCTCTAAGCAGTTTATAACAGAGTTCCCCAATGTTTCTGGCTTTGCAGACCAGCCGAGAAAGGGGGCAAGAGGGGATGTTTCCACGCAAGTGGCAGTTAGCGCGCATGCATGCATTCTGCTCCATTTACGTGAGTGGTGTGCACGCACACCTGCTGCTCACACAAGTGAGGATGGGTGTGTGTGTGTGCGCGCGCACATGTGCTTGTGCGTGCTCGCACATGCCCAGTTCCAATCCCCTGGTTTACAGATTGGGGACCCCTGGTTTACAGTGTCAGCCTATTGTCCCCAACAATCTGGGTCTTCATTTTACTGACCTCGGAAGGATTGAAGGTTGAGTCAATCTTCAGCTGGTCAGGATCGAACTCCTGGCAGTGAACAATGAGTTAGCCTGCAATACTACATTCTAACCACTGAGCCATCATGCTCCTTCACCATCAAAAACATTAAAATCATCAAGTATAAAATGACAATATGAACAAAATAAAATAATTGACACAAGATGGAGAAGGAAGGAATCAGATGCATGGGAGGAGGGAGGGAGGATTAGTTCTTAATTAATCAACTTCAGAGTGAAGCTCCCTCATCGAGTCCCCAATCCATCTGACAGAACCAGATCTTAAGGCTCTTATGTAAAGACAGAAGGATCTCTCCCCAGGGGGTAAGATATTCCAAAGGGCAGGAGCCATAGCAGAAAAAGCTCTTCTTCTGGACCCCACTAGCCAAAATTCCTTGACTGACAGGATCTCAGTATGCCTCCTTTGCTGGTGTGGGCACTAAACACAGACATTGGAAATAGTAATTACTGAAGAGACTCATTCTCCATGAATCTGGCTAATCCAGTGGTACCCATGGTACAAACCAGCATTCCTCTTCCCTTCCCTTCCCTTTTGTTTTCTTTTTAAATTTTATTGATTTTTTTATTAATTATATTTCTTACTGCTTAATAAACATCGTGTTGTCTGGATATTTAATTTGCTTAGCAATACTAATTATATTCTTAATCTCCACCCCTTTTTTTCCAACCACTGGTAGAATAAATTCCATGTTTGATACTATTCTGTGTCTTCTTTCTATTTAATTTTCAATGTCAATCTATCCATTTCTGCACAATCTAGTATCTTCATAATTATCTCTTCATCTTGTGGTGTTTCTTCATTTTTCCAATGTTGTGGAAATATAATCCTCGCTGCTGTTACAACATGTAATATTAAATACATACTTTTCTTATCTAATTTCCTCTTCCCTTTTTTTATGTTTCCCAGGTTTACCTGGAACCCCAGTCCTGATTTCCCAGCTAGCACGATCCATTGGCTGAGGATTATGACCATCTGTCTTGCACTTTTTCATATACATACACATAGACTCAAAGCTGAATCAGTTTAATATGCAGAAGCACAGAACTGGAAGCTTTGTACAATCGAGTGGCTTAAACTTCTCCTGAGATTTCCAAGTTCTTAAAATGTCATTCTACCCAAATGGGAACTGGGTTTTTTTTTCTTTGCTGAGTGGTGGTGGTGCAGCTTGGGTAACATTTGAGAGAATCTGTAGGCCCACAGGACATTTGCATGTGCCTGCATTCTCTTGAGACAGAACCCAGGGGAATAAAACTGAAGTCAATGAAACAAAAAGAATATTTTTTTTCTTTTTTTCCCCAGTCCTTTTCGTCTGAGATCAAAGTGTAAGACTTAATTCCTGCTTAAAGGGCTAGAAGTTGACCCTAGATGTATCTTTTGTGAACTAGTTTCTTCCAAGAGGCAGTGATCCTGTGTGCCTCCTGACCTTGTTCAGCAGAAGAAATAGATATGGATATGCTAGATTTGACTTCTCCCTTAACTGGGTTATCTTTAAATATATGGAACAACAAAATTGCTAAATGATCAGAGCTAAGATCCATTCTGTCTATATTCAGAGGACAACAGGTGTCCCAGATGACAATTACACTGTGTTGACTGCTCCCACATTAATCATTGGGAGTACAAAGGAGCCTTTGTTGTAGACCAAAGAACAGCATCTGTATGCTCAAGAGAAATTTTTGTTAGATCTGTTTTTCTAAAAACAGTATTTTATACTAGAGAATATATGTAACTCAGGGTTGAACTGCTGAGTTCTTGGGTTCTCTAAACTTGCTTATATTCTTGAAGATGTGCTGTTTTCAGGCTATATAACAATGGTGTCAAACTCGATTTAATTTGAGGGATGCATCAGGATTGTGTTTGATCTTGGTGGGCTGGGGTGGGCATTGCTGGGGTATGCATGGCTGGGATGGGCAAGGCCAACTCAATGTCACTTGTGTTGGGGGCACCTGTGGTCAAGTGCTAAGGCAGGACTCCCCTCAGATCCTCATTCACTCTGATTATAATCATCCTTCCTTCCTTCCTTCCTTCCTTCCTTCCTTCCTTCCTTCCTTCCTTCCTTCCTTCCTTCCCTTCTTTTTCCTTCCCTCTTCATTCTCCTTTCTTCTTCCTTCCTTCCTTCATTTTTCTGGGAGGCACCATGGGCTGGTCCTTTGCTGTTTCCAGGGCAGCCCCGCAGGCCAGATCTAAACACCCTATGGGCAGGGGTGGGATTCTACCAGTTCACACCTATTCGCTAGAACCGGTTATTAACATTCTAAGCATTTCGGAGAACCAGTTGTTAGAAGAAATTACTGTCCTAATTCTGTAAGAAAGGCAGGAAGGAAACATTCTGGTGTTGCTTACAGAAACTGCCTCTCCATTAACCCTTATTACATTCTTGGCAGGACTAGACTTCCTGTCTCAGGAACGTCTCTGGAATTTTTTCCCCCTCCTTTGCTGGTACTTTGCTTGGGTGGAGTGACCATTCAATGTTACAATGGCACTGAAAAAAGTGACTTATGACCATTTTTCACACTTACGACTGTTACAGCATCCCCACAGTCATGAGAGGCCAGGTGAGGAGATGTGTGCCTCGATGTGAGTGATATTGAGTTGGCCACACCCAGTCAATAACATGACCACCAAGCCATGCCCACCACCTAAGCCATGCCCACAGAACCAGTTGTTAAAAAAATTTGAATCCCACCCCTGCCTATTGGTTGTATCTGGTCTGCTGGCCTTCAGTTTGACAACCCTGCTATATAATATCAGTATATAGGAAATTTATATTTGCTGGTTGCTTATATTCCTTGTAACAAAAGATTTGCAGGAAAACAGTCATGCTTGGAGAATACCAACCACCAACCACAAGTAATCTCCAGGAAGGAATTATAGGTAGTCCTTGACTTACATCCAGCCATTCAGTGATTGATAAAAAGTTAAAACAGACATTTTCAAAAGCTACTTATGATCTAGTTTCAAAGCTGCAGCCACTGCAATGCTTCCATCAGCTACCTCTCCTTTCATCCCATTCTGCTGAGTTTCTGCAAAACTTTGGGCCTCCCTCCCTTCCCACCAGGCCACACATCCTACCTCTTGTCATTGATCATGAACATATCTTTGGAAGATCCCCAGAACTTGTATTGGGAAAGGAGGGCAGGCCACTCACCCCTCAGCATTCCTCAGTGGCCTTGTCCCAGAAGTGAGCACCATTTTCAGAGTAGTCAGAATGAATCCTAGAGCTCGTTGGGGAACTACTTGGCATACCTGTAGGCTGCATGACTTCATCCCAGAAGCAAGCACCATTTTTGAAGAGGCCAATGAATTGTGGCAAAAAAAAAAAGTTCATGCTTCCAGGAGATTTTACAATATCCTTCCCCTGTCATGCCCACCAAGCTACACCCACAGAATGGTAGTAAAAAAAATAGAATCCCACCACTGGTCAAGGGTGACAATGCATTATGTGTCTCAGAGTTGGCTACACCCAGGCAGTGCCGCCATGTTAACTCCCAATAAATCCTTTTTAAGTTTTGGAAGTTTGGCTCAAGACTCATGATTTAAATGGGGGTTACTGCCAGAATCCTGACAATAAAACATTTGATAAATATTTTTCTTATCTTTGATGACCTCATGTATGCAATGAAGTTGACATGGTACCAAGGGCTGCTCTTGTTAATGTGATGCAGTGCAAAATCCATGAATGGAGCCAAACTCTATTCAATAACCAAAAAGATTATGCATAATATGTTCAATTAACCCTGGTTGCCTTCACTGAATTTTGTTTCGTCAGGCACTTTGGGGGACATTTTGACCTGTGACAAAACAATGTGTGAAGGGACTGGAGGAATATAACCCCTAAGACAAACTAGCATTTCCTACAGCTGGAAAAATAGAAGCTCCTGTGAAAGAACTGTAGAATTTAGGTAAGATTAAGATGATCTGTCAGGATGGAACTGTTCAACATGACTGGCAGCAGATGTTTCTCTGTGGAGGCCCTTAAGCTAACTACTCGGTGCCACTGCAGTTATTCTATACATCTTAATAAGTGGCAGAGAGACTTCTCGCCTGTTGACCAGCACATCACCCAAACCAAATGACTGTCATACACTGTAGCCTTCAGTGAGCCTATCGGAGAGATAACAATACATCTCCCATCTGCCTGGGAAAAAAAGCAGCAGTGTTAATCTGGCTAAAATCACAACAGATTTATCAGCAGATCATATCTTATAGAAAGGTCACCTTTCTAAAAATTGTTTTCCTGGTTCTCTCCCAAATGTGGCTCCAGCTGATAAGTTTATAAAAAATAAGAGAGATAAAAATGTATAAGTTTATCATTTGCTTGCTTGCTAAACCTATATCTGATCTCTCTGTTAGAACAGCCATGTCCAACCTCTGGCTCCAGGCTGTATGTGCCCATGGACAACTGGTAATTATGGCCCCAAAAGATTGCAATAAATAAAGGAAGTTTGTAACTTACATCAATTAACTTATTATACATTACATATATATACATTTTATATTTTATATGCGGCCCAAGACAATTCCTCTTCACTCAACGTGGCAAGCCAAAAGGTTGGACAGCCATACTGTAGAAATAGCTTATCTAGATCTTCACCCTCCAGTTTTTCCCCCAGTTAAAATTATTGGATTGAGAAAGAAGAAATGGTCCCAAGTTATGATTCCACTTTCCATGGCTGTTACTTCTAATATCTGAAGTTTTCTAGATAGCTCAAAAATGTAATAACGTGTTTAATGATAAACATATAACCATAAAATGCATTAATAAAGAGGCCATGAAATATATGATCAATCAATCACTCAATCAGAATAGAGCTGGAAGGGACCTTGGAGGTCTTCTAGTCCAAAGCCCTGCTGAAGCAGCAGAAGACCCTGTACAATTTGAGACAAGTGACTGTCCAGATGAAGCACCCATGACTTCTGAAGGCAAGCTGTTCCACTGGTTAATTGTTCTCACTGTTACAAAATGTCTGCTTAGTTCTAGGTTGCTTCTCTCCTTGATTAGTTTCCATCTATGGTTTCTTGTCCTGCCTTCAAGTGTTTTGGAGAATAGGTTGATCCCCTCTTCTTTATGGCAGCCCCTCAAATACTGAAATGCTGCTATTATGTCACCCCTAGTCCTTCTTTTCTCTAGACTAGCTTAAAGAGAAAAATTCTCTAGACTGATGAAATATGGAAGCATTTTTAATAAGTGTGGGGATCTAATATATTTTTAACAAAAGCTATACAATCTGTTTAAAAGTTTCAGGAAGAAAGAATCAAGCACTGGATTTTTTCTTAAAGCAAACACTTAAGCAAAGCAGAACGTAGATTGCAGTAAGACAAAGTCCAACCAATGCATAGTCTTAGATTACTCCATAGGACAGAAAATATGAGTTCTTATAATGCGTTGATCACAAGTAAATGGCATCTTCTTCTTAAGGAGATCAGCTGTTTGGAGGATTAGTTCCTTTTAATACAGAGATGGGTAATGTGTTCTGTGGCCCCATGTGGTGTCCCCTAGAGCCCTTCAAGCTCAACATCAATATTCTACAGGAAGCGTTCAAATGATGGGGATTAAGTTGTCCCTGCTTGGTTTCATTCCTTCTGGCAACATCACAGCACTCCCAGGTCTGTTGTGGTCTTGGCATTTGAAAAGATAAGTATGTACGGCTGTAAAGACATTATACTCAACCAAAAGCCCAAGAGGTGACCAAGTAAAAAGATAGGGGTTTGCTAAAGTAAGGTCCAGAGTCTTTTCAAATTGGCTCTAATTTTATTATTATTATTATTATTATTATTGTTATTATTATTATTATTGTTGTTGTTGTTATCATTATTATTATTTCTTCTTCTTCTCCTTCCTCCTCCTCCTCCTTCTCCTCCTCCAGGTGGACATGCTCCACAGGTCCCCTCAGTGAAGCAATATCATTGGCTGAGTCCTAGAAAGTATGCTTCTTAAAACAGCCTCCCGCTAAAGATATGGATGATCCCATCTTTATTGGCATTTCACCAAACTGTGTAGACTTGACTGTTACCCAGACTTTGGGGTTAGACTATTAGTTATTAAAGTTATGCCATGGATGTATGTCATAAGGGTCTTCTGAAATTTTTAATGAAGGCAATTCATTTGTTTGTCTTGGTGTATCCATGTGTTTTACAATTCTTAATTTCATAGTTATTGCTCACTGCCTAGAGCTTCACTAGATAAATAGGCAGTCTTATAAATATGATAAATAAATTAATGCCCCTCTCTGGAAGCATTTTTCCTGCTCTGTAAAAAAAAAATATCATTTTTTTCTTTAATGTTACAATATCATTTCCTGGAGCTGATAAATCAAGGCCATTTAATCTATCTACTGTAATCATGACGGTTCTCTCAAAGAAAAAAATCTATATCCATCACTGTTCACCAGTTTGATCCCTGTCAAAAATATTTTTTTAAAAAATTCTCAATTTCCTTCTTCAGCTTATACCAACTTGTAAAATGAGGAACAGTTGCAGTGCTTCCCACACCCACTTGCTATAGGTTTAGCATTTTATGAAGTGTCTTCTTAGTAACAACAGCTCCTTAATCATGTTAATTTGACTTATATTTCTTTTCAAGCTGTTGGTGTTTTTCCTTCCACTTTCAGGAAATTTTGTTAGCCCTAATTAATCTTGCATTATGTAATGCTTTGAGCAATTGTATTATTGGTTATCATAAGCTCACAAGGAGCTAAGAATTATTATATATCCCCTCAGAGTATTGCCTGGAAGGATTTTCATGCAAAACATGCAGGACACAATGATTATCTGCTCAGATAATTGTGCTGATTTTGTGGGTGCATTTTGCTTGCCTCTTAGAAACTGAATACTGAATTGATAGTTTTCTTTCCCTTATGTAAACAAAAATGGAATCATCTCTTTCCCTTCTGATACAAAAGTCTCTTAGGAAAGATTTTCAAAAATAGCTCTGTATAAACTTTTGCTTTCTCATGGAAGTAGATATTTATTTATTGAGAAAATAAAGGATTGCATATTGTGAAAATAAGGAAGAATACACACACCTACACACAAACATACACAGAATACTGGCTGTAGTGGACAGTTTGTGTTGGTAGAAGTCAAGCATTCTAGGACAATTTGCTATATCCTGAGCTAGCATCCTATACTTCACTTTAAAAAAGGGGGTGGGATATTAAAAGACAACATTGCTTTACAAAAAAGATTGTACAATTGACTGTTTGATATTTATAAACTCACATGATATGATTGATACTATTGAAATATAAAGAATCAGGTCTTAGCAGCAAAAACTGACCAGTATGTAATCTATTCTGAAGACCTTTCTGTCTCTAATTCAATGAGGAAAATTATTTTATTAACAGAAAATGCTTACATTCCATGATTCTCCAAAGCAGGGGTGTCAAACACAAGGCCCTGATGTGGTCAGATCAGGCCCGCAGAGCCATCCTGGAAAATGTAAGGGCCACCGCGTGTTGCTTCAGCCCAGTCTACCCATGTCACCTCAGCCCAGTCTAACCACTTTGGATCGCCCTGATCTACCCGCATCGCTTTGGCCTGGTTTACCCAGTGCAAAGAGGAAACATCGGGCCAGCGTTGCTTCAGCCCAGTCTACCCAATGCAAAGAGGAAACATGCTAGCAGTTTGGGGAGTGGCGTCAAGCTGGCCATGGCCACCCAGTTGGCCACACCTATCCAGTTGGCCACATACCCCCAGCCCCCTGAGGTCAACCACAGCCCTGATGTGGCCCCCAATGAAATTGAGTTTGACACCCCTGCTCCAAAGCAAATTAGCCAATGGGTTGCTTCCCTGATATTTACACTAGAAAAAAAAACCATAAATGCCGATGTATTTAAGAATTCAACAATATGTGAACACATAGATACAGGAGGGAATCTTAGTGTTCTCTAGGGCATTCTACAAATCCTTTGGGCAATGATAACTTCAGGCAAAATATCCATGGGTTGTAATATAATGAGGTCTAATGAGAGATACCTCGATCAACAACTGGTATTTTTAACTGCTATGTTAGGTGAGAATGGAAGGCTGATGGAATCAGTGACACGATACCTACAGATGGCTGATGTTGTGAAGCCTCCTTCAAGTAGAGTTCAGTTACTCTTGATTTCATCACAATGGTGAGATCAAGGAAGTAGTTTGTCTTCTTGCCAGAGTGAAGTACAAGATTTAATTCTTGGTTGATCATCAGTAGCTGTCGATTCCGCATAACAGATAACAGTTAAAGTGGCACTCAATGCACAATCTGTTCTGCAGGTAGGCACTTTGTAAAGTCAACCAGAAAAATAAATCATCTGTGGTCAATTATCTCTCTCTCTCTTTCTCTTTGAATATAGACAGCCAAAATATCGCAGAATGCATACACAATCCAAAGACCTATCCAGCAGGGGTCTCATTATATTCTTGTTATGTTATGTAATAGACATTGGTAGAATTTATTAACCAATTTTTATATTGCCCTTTTTGTATTTTAAAAAAAATACAAAATAATATACTAAGCAGAAAACTGACCTGACATTCAATAAAACGCATCAATATAAAATTATACTAAAAGTAACCTTATACATTCAACTCTTGCCATAAAGGCAAGTAGTGAAACCATTGGAAAGGCCTCTGAAAAATATGGTTTTCACTTCCTTTCTGAAGGGCAGCAAACTTGGAGCAGTTTGAAAATGCTGGAGGAAGACTATTTCAAGATATGAGGCCATGATATAGGATGACCTCTGCTCACTTTCTGGCCACTCTCATGGACCTCTTAAAGTAGGATATCCCAAAGCATACCTTCCTGAGTTGAATGCACAAGGTGTGCAGATTCAGTTTGGAGACGTACTTCCAAACATCTAGCTGGAAGTGAAATCATGTAGGACCTTATAGGTGACACTAGTATTACATGGTTATAGTGGATCTCACTCATCAAGAATTAAAGCTGCTGCACTCTGGGTTGTCATTGGTAATGTCACCCTGAACTGATTCCACAGTGAATGACCAGTAGGTTGATCACTTGTTCTCCAAACTATGTTTGGGAACCACACTTTCTGGAAGCAGTGGAGCTACTGTAGAAGAGTCTACCTTTACAGACAATTCAGAAAGGTGTTATGGTTGCTGAGACATCTAATAGGATCAGGAGAACCATGCTCCCAAAGCAGCCAATGCAATGTCCACCTGATAGCCAGGCTTGCAATCTCTAGGGTTGGAGATGGAACCAGAGAGGAACTCTTAATATTTAACTAAAACTTAATTCCCAGCCTGGGACCTTCTATTATACCCAGGCTGTATTCCTAAAGAATATGTTTGGGGAGCTGTCTTAGGTTAGAAAATTGTTCCAGCTCCTCTGTGAAATTCTATGACAACAGAGCAAGGTTGTAAACTGAAGATTATGATAATAATAATAAAAAAAGAATTAGAATTATTGAGAAGGATTAAGATTTCTTCTGATATACAACCCATTTAAATTTAATTTCTTCTTTTCCTCAGCTTCCCCTGTGTCCCATTTAATTTAGTTGGCAAGCCCTTCAGGAGTACAGGCCCATCTTTTAATGTCCAATTTCTGTCACCTGTCCCAACCCAAGCCCGAGGAATGGCCCCCATTGGCCTATAATTCAAAGCAAAATAAATAAAGCTTTTACAGTTGTCATTGTCTGAACTCAGATAATCATTCTTTTGTGCCTTCGAAGCTGGGAGAAGGCCGGTGTATCCAGTGCTAATAGTTTATAAAACCCAGAATGAATTAGGTTGGGTGGTCAACTTATGGCCTAAGGCTGCTTGAGGACCTTGACCTAATTTCATGAGATTTTCATCTTAATTTTAAAAACCTTCTGCAGGCAATCAATTTAGAGAAGAGAGGAAAGGAGAGGACTGCAGAAAAAACAATTGCTACCAACCTGCCTTTCATTGATACAGCATGAGTCAAAAAGAGGGCTGTGAAAATATTTAAAGACCCCTCACATCCTGGACATAAACTGTTTCAACTCCTTCCCTCAAAACGACGCTATAGAGTACTGCACACCAGAACAACTAGACACAAGGACAGTTTTTTCCCAAACACCATCACTCTGCTAAACAAATAATTCCCTCAACACTATCCAACTATTTATTAAGTCTGCATTACTATTACTAGTAATCTTCTCATGGTTCCTATCACCCATCTCCTCCCACTTATGACTGTATGACTGTAACTTTCTTGCTTGTATCCTTACAATTTATACTGACTGTTTCCTAATATGATTTGACGGCTTATTTGTACCCTATGACCATATTAAATGTTGTACCTTATGATTCTTGATGAATGTATCTTTTCTTTTCATGTACACTGAGAGCATATGTACCAAGAGAAATTCCTTGTGTGTCTAATCATACTTGGCCAATAAAGAATTCATTCAAGAGAAGAGAAGAGAAGAGAAGAGAAGACTAGTGTTTTTTTTTAATTTAATTAATCCTCTCTGAGATTATTTTTAAGGGGATGTCTCTGTCAGGTATGTCTTCAGAATATAATAAAAAAAGTTGAGTTAACATCTGCAAAACTTTATCTGTTTTTTTTTAATGTGCATGGCGTGGTTTAGAGGCATGGTGGTGCAGTGGTTAGAATGCAGTATTGTAAGCTGACTCAGTTCACTGCCAGCAGTTTGATCCTGATTGGCTCCAAGTTCACCCAGCCTTCCATCCTTCCATGGTCAGTAAAATGAGGAGCCAAATTGTTGGGGGCCATATGCTGACTCTGTAAACTGCTTAGAGAGGGATGTAAAGCACTATGAAGTGGTACTATATAGGTCTAAGTGCTAATGCTATCACAAGTTCCAAATTCCAAATTCCAACAATTTAAGGGGGGGGAATGTTAATCTCTCTTCCATGATCTCTTCAACAATTATGCCTCTAGCCACAGGGGAATAATATTCCATGCATTTGAGAAAGCAGATTGCAGAGAGCAAAGGTTAATGTCATTAAAAATGGTTAATATTTAAGGGGCTGCAAGTGTGGGTTCATATGTAAAATGAAAACATACACTAGAGAGATGAATTGAGAAGAAAAAGGAATGTGAATGTGGTTTAAAAATTCATCTAAAGAAGAAATAAAAAGAGTGTAAGATCCAGAATAGCAGGTAGAGGCCATGACCAAGGAACCTTTGCCTATTTTTGGCAGGTGTTGCCTGTTGCAACTTGGAACACCCTTATAAGAGTAACTCATACCCATGTCAGCATTCATAATGTTAGGTAGTCCAGTGTCATGCCCCTGTCGGAGTCCGAGAAAGAAGACAAACAGTTGACAGGAGTGGGTGTGGGAGTGTGGCTCCGTTGGCTGTGGAGGAAACTGGGGAAGGGCAAAGTCTGCCTGGGCAGAGCAGGGAGAGGTAGAACAGGGGAGAGGGAGTTCAGAGGAAGAGCCAAGCCCACCCCCTATTCATCCTAGGGCACACAGGGAGGAATAGAGAAGAGAGCAACATGGGTTGCATGGCTTATGGGGGAGGAAAGGGCCCTGATTCCCTTCATTAGCCACACCTGGGAAGAGAGTTTAAAAGAGATGCATGCTGAGTGCAGCATTTTCTGGGAACAAACGTGAGTTTATCTTGTGTTGACTTTGGTTATTTGCGTTCCTGGCATCATCCCAACCGTGTTGAATTACTATCATTCCTTCACAACTGGAATTCCTTCTCCTGACCTGCTGGACTAATTACTTCATCTTGCCTTGATTGGATTTATAGTTACAGTTTTTGTTGCCCATGTTTTGGACTTGATTCTCTGCAGCCAAAAACTGTTCCTGGGAGAGTTTTTCTCCAGCTAGACATTGGAGGCAAATTTGGAGCTAATAAAGGAACTCTTACTGATTATCTGACTGTGTTGCCTTTGTGCCACGCTCAGGTCATCACAACCCAGTAATGAAATGTCTGCAATCAAACAACCATGTTCAGACAGCACCAAAGACTCGTGAGTTCAACCCCGAGCTCTTCCATTGGTATTTAATTACTGAAAATCAGTACAGATTTCCTGATATTGTCAAGTAGGAAACCCATTACTCTAGTGTAAGTCAATAAAAAGCAATTGGATGTATGTCCCAAAGGTGATTTTGCAAGAGGCAACTGGACTTTCTGGTTTTTCTTGCTTCTTGAAAAAAAAGCACCTTTGGGACAACCATGACCTGGATGACTAAGAATCTCCATAGACAATTGGATGGATATGTTCACATAAGTAACCAGCACCTTCACTTTAAGGTGACTTCGCTTTTTAAGGGATCAGAAGCTTGAAGTCAACAATTTACTTCTGATGCAGTGATTCTATGCTTCTGCCAAAATTTGATGGCTGATAGGTTGCAGGATGAAAGAGAATCTAATACTGACATTCCAGTAACAACTTACCTTATTACAGAAACACTACCCAGTTGTTCTTCCGTGATGATGTCAATGGTATCCACAAAAAACAATTTTATTTATTTTAATTTATTTTTATTTATATCCTGCCTTTATTATTTGAGTTTACAATTCAAAGTTGTAAACATACTTAATGCTGCCTCCTCCGCCTATTTTCCCAACAAAAATTTCCATAATTACTTCCCTATTGTGGGTTGGGTTGGGTTGAGAGACATGACTGGCTCCCTATTGGCTTTCATGCCTAAGACAGGACTAGAACTCATAGTCACCTGGTGATTGGCCCAAAGTCACCCATCCGGCTTTCATGCCTGAGGTGGGATTAGAACTCACAGTCTCCTAGTGATTGGCCCAGTCACCCAGCCAACTTTCATGCCTAAAGTGAGACTAGAAGCCACAGTCTCCTGGTTTCTAACCAAGGGCCTTAACTACTATTAACTAACTAGCTCTCAATAATAAAATAATAATAGATAAAGATACATCTTAGTTTGCATTCTTCAGTATATATATTTACTTATTCCTTTACCATTACATCTTACTCTTGCTATAAATCAATATCTTTTATCCTTACACATCAATCTTCTCTATAATATATTTACATATTTACATATTCCCTCATTCTTTTCCTAAATGCCATTTTATTTTCTTTTTATTTCTAAACCACTCATATCAGGCATCCCAGGCCCTGTAGTAAATTGAATCTTCTCTGTCTTTTACTTTCATTGTTAGCCTGTCCATCTCTATACAATCTATTTTTTTTTTAATAACCATGCCTTCCGTTGAAACCCTTTTTTCCTTCCAGAGTTGTGCGTACGAGATCCTTGCAGCTGTTAATATATGTAACATGCAAAGATTGCAAAAGAGATACAAAAGATGTCTTGATGTTGATTACAATGTATAAAGTTTTTATTTTATGTTTTTAAAATTTCAAAACTTAATAAAATGTATTATATAAAAAAAGACAAATCTTAGTTTGGAATGGATACTTCAGAGCTCCAGGATTATTAGGCCCTCCAACAGTAACATCGGAATGAAGCTGTCACAGCAAAATGACTCTTGTTTTATACTTTTGTGTTTCTTAAAAGCCCCTTTCTTCCCTATCTTATCCTTTTAATCAATCATCCCTCAGGTATTTTATCCAGCAGACGGATCTTACTTAATGTTATGCAGCGTCCTCTGCTAAGCTCACTGCAAATTTATTTCTATTGCTGGCTACATCCAATCTCTGCTGCTTTTCAAAAGAGGTAACATCTTACTTGTTGTGGCCTGTCAGCCACCAGCCCCTCCAGCAGCCGAATCAGAGCAGGAGGCATGACAGTCAGGGTCAGCATCACGGCAACCTGGGAGCTGTGAGGAGGAAGAGGGAATGGAGCAGAGAGACAGAGACAAAGACAAAGACAGAGGTGGAGCCTGAGTCACCATCAGCCCTCAGATGGAGAGCCAACAGCCCCCAGGTCTGGAGGTGGTTGATGAAGAAAAAGCTGGGTCCAGTGCAGTGGTGGTATGCTACCGGTTTGGACCGGTTCAGTCAAACCAGTAATTAAAAAAAAGCCTCCAAGGATCAGCTGAGAGGAGAAAGAAGAGAAAAGTGCAGGATCGGCCCTCCACCTGCCCTTGCACTTTTCTTTATCCTCTCAGCTGATTGGCGCTGCAGGCCTCAGCTGGTGTGGCGAAAGTGGTGTGTTAGGTGCACGTGCACATGTGCACAATCACCAAACTGGTAGTGGAACAGGTAGGATCCCACTCAGGGGTGGGATCCAACAGGGTTAACTACCGGTTCGTGGTGATTTACAATGTTTCACGATGTTTGGTGATTTACGATGTGTTTCTCTGCATGCTGCACACGCCTGTAAATCTTTGTCAGAGCCTCGCACAGCAGCTGAACTTGAAAAAGCAGGAAATAAACATCAGGTAAGAGCCCGAGCGGGTGGGCGGGTCAAAACAGCAGCAGACATAGAACCGGTTCTATGTCTGCTGCTCTTCAGAACTACCGGTTCTACAGAGCTGGACAGAACCAGTAGAAACCCACCCCTGATCCCACTGCTGGTCCAGTGCCTGATGTGCAGCTGCACAGAAGACAGAAAAGGAGAGCAGTGGAAAGCCATGGATTGATCCTGGGGAAGGAAGAGCCACTGCTGCTAGCGAGGCCCTACCCTAGCTCTGGGGATAAAAGGCAGGGGGCAGAGATGAATAGATGTGGCAGACAACTATTCATCTTCCAGCTGGATGCACTTATTAGCCTGCGAGAGAAACTTTTTGCCAGGGCTGCCAGCATTCCTCATAAAAGAATCTTTTTAATTCACGTCAGAGGGTTTGTCATGTTTGGGGAATTGGGTCAGAACATCATTTATTTTTATTTATTTATTTATGTTTGAACTTGTATGCCCCATCTCGAGACTCAGGCTCACAACTAAAACACAGAACAATGAATATTTAAAAAGACATTAAACCAACAAGCCCAAATATAAGACACAACAATACAATAAAATACATTAAAAAACCCATCCCTCCCCCCAAAGGAGGGTCACAGCAGGTTGGTCAAACAACCAAGTTTTTAATTAAAGGTGTGGAGATCAGGAGGGCCAGAGGCAGGAGCTCAGAGGCAGTCATCGAAGTACCAACGGCATTGGACCATGGAGAGTCCTTGCCTATGAGCCCGCACAGAGGCTGGAGCTAGCTATTGGAAGAAGGCGCTCCCTCAGATATTGGGGACCCATGTCGTGTAGGACTTTGAATGTTAAAACTAAAACCTTGAATCTCACCGGGCGCAATGGCAGCAATCGGCAACCAATGCAGGCCACGGGGAGTAACATGGGAGAACGGGTAACTCCCATCACCACCAGCGCCGCATTCTGCACCAACTGCAATCTCGGATGGTATGCAAGGGCAGTCCTAGATAGAGAGCGTTGCAGTAGTCGGTCTCAGGTGACAAGGGCATGAGTAACGTCGTGAGGCGTCTCGATCCAGAAAAGGCGGTTGTCGAACAAGGCGGAGCTGGGCAAAGGCCCCTGGCGGCGGCCCCCACCTGCTCCTCCAACCGAGCCATACATCCAGGAGGACCCCAGATTCCGTGCTCTATCCACAGGGTAACACCTCCCCCTATGGCCAGGATAAACAATCCTGGCTGGGCGAGGCAGCCGACGCAAAGCCACTCAGTCTTGGCGGGTTGAGTCGGCATGTTCCTACTCATCCAGATCCGTACCGCATCCAAGCACCGGGACATCAGGGAGGGCATCGCTGATCTGGCCAGGGGTGGAAAAGTACAGCTGAGTATCATCAGCGTACTGATGGAATTTCACCCCAAAGCCACGGATGATCTCACCCAGCGGTTTCATGTAGATAATAAATAAGAGAGGGAAGGACCAACCCCTGCGGGACCCCATAAGAGAGAGCCCTCGGGGTCGACCGAACCCCTCCCACTAATCATCATCATCATTATTATTATTATTATTATTATTATTATTATTATTATTATTTATGAGACTTATATGCCGCCCTACCTCCCGAAGGACTCAGGGCAGCTTACAAACTAAAAACAATCCAATACAAATATACAAATATTAAAAAGCAATTAAACCAAGGTCTCATAAATATGCCAATTAAAATCATTTAAACCTCCCCCACAACCCCATCAGTCCGGGTAGGCTAGTTGGAACAGCCAAGTTTTTAGGCCACGGTGGAAGGAGCGGAGGTCAGGGGCCACCCGGGGCTCTAGGGGAAGCTGGTTCCATAGGGTGGGTGCTCCCACCGAAGGCCCTCCCCTGGGAACCGCCAGCCGACATTGCCGGGTTGACGGCACCTGGAGAAGGCCCTGTCGATGGGAGCGCATGGAATGCTGGGAAGCTGTTATTGGCAGCAGGGTTTCCTGCAGATACCCCAGTCCAATGCCATGAAGGGCTTTATAGGTTAACACCAGCACCTTGAATCTCACCCGGAGGGCAACTGGTAACCAGTGCAGCTCACGCAGGAGGGGTGTAACATCGGAGTATCGGGATCCTCCCATCACAACCTGCGCTGCTGCATTCTGGACCAGCTGAAGCCTCCGAGTGGTCCTCAAGGGCAGCCCCATGTAAAAAGCATTGCAGTAGTCCAGGCGGAGACAATGGACATTACTGTTAAGATGTTACCAAGTGTTGTGGTTAGCCGGCAGCAGGAGCGGACGGCTGAGGAGAGCGAGGACTCAGATGAGGGGCCAGGACCATTAGGGAGTGGACTGCTGCCTTCAGAGATTGTGGGGGCTGGCAGCATTGATGAGGAGGTTCCCAAGGAGCCTGTGCCAAGTGCGCGTGCATGCAGGATTGCTTGTAGGAAAGAACAGCTACAACAGCATGGGCGACTCGGGAGTAAGACTGCAAGGTAATGGCCCCTTCTTCAGCTGTGAAACGAACGTACTTTGCAGAAGGCAAAGACGTTTTGAAACTCCACCATCGTGGACATTCCAGTATCCTGAGTTTGTATTTGAAGATTCTTGTATTGCAAATTATTTCTTGTCTGTTATCTTTTGGCAAGTCTCGCACAGTTTGGCAAGGCTTGTGGTTATCATAGCTAATTATTTTGCAGAAGCATTACAAGGTTTCTGTTCCCTTTGGATTGTGTTTGATTTGTTGGAAAAGGGCGTCAAAACACCAAGGCAAGATGTTTGCCTTGCAACTAAGATGCAAATAAGCAGGATAAAAACTCACCTGACTTATGAGTATTCTTGCAGGAAAACTGAAAATTCCTGATCACTGGAAATAGGGGGATATGAAATAGCCCCTATATTCTGTTAAGTTCTATAGGTAGTCCTCAACTTACAGTCATTCATTTAGTGATTGTTTGAAATTACAATGGCACTGAAAAAGTGACTGGTGGCTGGTTTCACTTATAACTATTGCAGCATCCCCAAGATCAAAATTCGGTCACTTGGCAACTGATATGTGTTCATGATAGTTGCATTGTCCTGGGTTACATAATCACCATTTGTAACCTTCCCTGCAAGTTCTATAGGTAGTCCTCAACTTACAGTCATTCATTTAGTGATTGTTTGAAATTACAATGGCACTGAAAAAGTGACTGGTGGCTGGTTTCACTTATAACTATTGCAGCATCCCCAAGATCAAAATTCGGTCACTTGGCAACTGATATGTGTTCATGATAGTTGCATTGTCCTGGGTTACATAATCACCATTTGTAACCTTCCCTGCAAAGTCAATGAGGAAAGCCAGATTTGCTTAATGACCCAATGATTCACTTTACAACTGCAGTGATTCACTTAACAACGATGGTGAGAAAGATCATAAAATGGGGCAAAACTCACTTAGCAACTTAGCTTGCTTAGATGCCTTGCTTAGCAATGGAAATTTTGAGCTCAGTTGTGGTCATAAATCGAGGACCATCTGTATGGCTATGCAGGGTAAATAGGACAATCCTCTTTAGTCATTCTCTCAGAAACAAAATCCGTATCTTTAAACATATGGGGGTTGTTGTTTTTATGCTAATAGATCTCATGACTGTGATTAATTTGCTTTTACTTTTCCTCTATTTCCCTTTGCATTTAAAACAGTTGATCATCTAATGAGATAAAACAATTTCCTGTTTGCCTTCATCTTACAAACTTTCTTTCATTGTGGTAGCAGCTAAGTATTTATCAAGTCGGAGTAAAGAAGCAGACATTCTATTTCCTGCTCTAATAATGGTCAAAGAAGATAGACAAGATATTGTTACATATGTCTCTGTATTCAGCTACTTGGCATAATAATAGTTTTTAAAGTTAACACTGCAAAATTTCTCAGATAGGACATGGGAGCAGTACTTGAAGAGTAGCAAAACAACAAGGACAAAAACCCACCCTGCCAAATGAAGAACAAGTAAAACTAGTTTTGAAAATGAGGAATCTAACCTTCACTATAAGGGAACATGGTATATATATATATATATATATATATATGGTCGGGTCTTGTCCGTGTAAGTTGAGAATACCTTGGCAGCGTTTGACAAATCTCATCCGTCATCTTCAGGCTGGTGTCTTCAGCTTCGTTCTCCTGGGAGAAGTGCTTCTGGCTGGCAGAAGCACAAAGCCGAAGACACCAGCCTGAAGATGGCGAGTGGGATCTCGTCGAAATGTCACCAAGATACTCTCAATCTTACACGGGACAAGACCAATACCAAGACCTACATACCTTTACCCATGAAAATCTACGAAAACAAATATGTATACTATATATACACATACATACACACACACACATACATACATATATTTTTCAAGAGATGTCACTTGTGTAGCAAACATCAGCAAAGGGTGAGTTTAAAACAGTTTTTGTTCAGGTTGCATAATAAGTTTCTGCACAGATTTGCATCCAAATGGGGATGATACCATTCACTTCCCCATATCTCCAACACAAAGGAGTGCCTTCCACAGCCTTTGGCATCTTCAGTTAAAAGGATCAGGCAGAAAATGACTGCAAGACCTCTTTTATTTTTAAATTCCTTGGAAATTGCTTTGAGTCAAAATACATAACAAAACCAGATGGACAAATGTTTTGAATTTGCATAAATTTCCAACATTCATTGTGCTTGATGCATCATAACATGAGATCAACCTCCCACCTTACACCTGATGACTGATTCATTGAAGGACTGGATTTTTTTTTATCACCACTTCACTGGATCTATGACCTTTCTAGATAAAATGTTAGCACATCACAAGGTTACTTAGGAATGAGGTGCATAATTTACGGTTCTAGGCCATGTGACTTCACAAAGCATGAATTGTGAAGAAGCCTTTTAAAAGTTGCCACTAAAGCGCAGTTTGTAAACACCCAGGCAACAATGAGATTATCTGTATTAACTCTTCCTCCCACAGTCTGTAAACATTGAGGATCATTTTATCTGTTTTACTAGCTAACATAAACCCAAATGGGAAGAATATAGTACCTAGAATCAGAGAGCTGGAAGGAAGCTCAAAGGTCTTCTAGTCAAACCCCCTGCTCAAAGCAGGACACCTTATACCAGGGATGTCAAACTCAAGGCCTGCAGGCTGGATGTGGCCCATGATGTGGTCAGATCCAGCCTGTGGGGCCATCCTGGTCTACCCAATGTGAAGAGGAAAGATCAGGCCACCCTAGATTCGGCCTGGTCTATGCAATGCAAAGAGGATAGATCAGGCTAGCCTAGATTTGGCCCGGTCTATGCAATGTGACAAGGAAACATGCCAGCAATTTGGGGAGTGGTGTCAAACTGGCCACACCCATCCAGCTGGTCATGCCCGCCCAGCCCTCCAACTCATAAAACATTTTGTATACACGTTTTATAGTTGACAACAGAAAGAAGGGGAGAGTTTCAAAGAGCAGGCAACAGTGTGAAATTGAAAGTACATTCCATTCATATTTTCTTCAAATACTGATTAGATGACTGAAGCTTCTGCCATGCAAAAATCAAATTGGAGAGCATGATTGTTGATTCTTGGCTATGGACGTTTTTCATTTGATGATACACCCAGAGGGGTGCGGGGGGAAATAGGATCAAGGGTGACAGTGAATTACATATCTCAGAGTTGGCTACGCCTAGTTTAGTGCCAGACAGAGAATGTTACCTTCAAATAAATCCTCTTTAGTTTTGGGAGTGTGGCCCGAGGCTCATGATTTAATTGGAGTAATTGCCAGAACCCTGACACCAAGTCAGCCGCAGCCCTGATACAGCCCTCAATAAAATTGAGTTTGACACCATTGCCTTATACCCATGATAGCGAACCTATGGCACGAGCATGCGAGCTGTTGCCCCGGAGCAGGTCCATTGTGTTCACGCCGCATGCATGCCAGCTGATTATCGGGTAGTTGCCACACATGTGCGGAGGGTGGGGGCACATGGAAGATGAACACACATGTGCAGAAATGCACGGTGTGCATGGGGGGGTCACGCGCGCATGTGCAGAGATGCATGTGCAGAGATGCACAGTGTGCACTGGTGGTCGTGTGCGCATGCAGGGGGCGTGGGGGGCTCATGTGCATTGACTGATGTGTTTATGTTTATGTTTATGTTTATTTGGATTTATATGTGTGTTGTATGTTGTATGTATGTTTATTTGGATTTATATGTGTGTTGGTATGTGCACACACTTTTGGCATGCAAGGATGGAAAGGTTAGCCATCACTACCTTATACCATCCTGGCCAAATGTTCTCCAGTCAAAAAAAATGAAATGGTATAGGGTGTCCTGATTGATCAGGGGGATGGATGAGAAGACCTCCAATAGACCTCCTTCCAGGTCTATTCTAAATTGAAAAGTAAATTTCTCCTTACTTCTAAGCTGGATCTCTCCTTAATGAGCTTCCACCCATCACTTCTTGTCCTGCCTTCTGGTGTTTTGCAGAACAAGTCAATCCCCTCTATGACAGCCCCTCAAGGAGTAGAATTTCAAGATCTAACTCTTAAAACATTTCCATGACAAAAAAATCCAGCAAATTTCAGTTTCAGTAGGTTTCAGTTTAATCTTAGTCAAAAAGATTCTTTGCAGCTCATAAATAGAAGTTATAATGCTTCCCATGAGCAAATTTCTCTGTATCCCTTTATAATCAGAGTTGCATACAGCAATATCTGGAGGGGGAGGGACTGTGAAGGTAATTTTATGAAAATGAATTAATATCACACTTCACAGATTTCAAAGCTGAGGGCTGGGACTGAGAGTAGCTCTCGAGGATTGCACAAAGCTGCAGAAATCTACATGTTCTTTTCATTTTAATTCTACAAATCTTCAAACAGAAGATTCAAGCTCTCTCTTTTTTCCCCACTCAGTTTTGCAACAGTAATACCTGTTCCTTTGTTCTGCTGCCTGAAATCTGTTTCCACACCCAGCCTTCGATCCCTAATATTCTCTTATAGATAGATAATCTTGTTCAGTGGTTTTCAATCTATAGTATTTGGACCAGTGGTGGGATTCAATTTTTTTCACTACTGGTTCTGTGGGCGTGGCTTGGTGGGCGTGGCAGGGGAAGGATACTGTAAAATCTCCAGTCAGCGGTGGTGTTTGCTGGTTCTCCAAACTACTCAAAATTTCCACTATCGGTTCTCCAGAACTGGTCAGAACCTGCTGAATACCAATCTCTGATTTGGACCCCTGGGGGGTCATCACAAGGGGATCCATGAAGGCTTGAAGAAACGCAATGATTTAAATCTTGAATTAAGTGTTGGGGATCCATAGCCATGGACAGTGGCCATAAAAGTTATTTGAAGAGGGTCTGCAGTGAAGAAAAGGTTGAGAACCTGTTGTGGTTAGCCAGCAGCAGGTGCAGATGGTGGAGGAGAGTGAGGACTCAGATGAGAGGCCAGGACCATTAGGGAGTGGATTGCTACCTTCAGAGATTGTGGGGGCTGGAAGCAGCGATGAGGAGGTTCCCGAGGAGCCTGTGCCAAGTGCACGTGCATGCAGGATTGATCATAGGAGAGAGCAGTTACAGCAGCACAGGCAACCCAGGAGTAAGGCTGCAAGGTAATGGCCCCTCCCTCAAGAGGATAAAAGCCAGGTTTGAAGAAGCGTTCTTTGGAGAAGGTAAAGACGCTCTGAAGCTCAGCCTCGTGGACATCATATTTGAAAAATCTTGTAAATTAGTTCTTATCTCTGGGTTTTGGGCATCCTTGACAAACAACTTGGCAAGGCTCTTTCTTGTCGGAGCTAATTAGTTGGAAGCAGCCTTTTATCTGTGAAGAAACAGAATTCGTGGATTAAACCTTAAAAGGTGGGGGCTGCTGCCTTTGTCTTGTGTTTGCTCTCTTCGAACCTGGGTGGGTCAGAACAGAACCACTTGTCCATAATACACCAGCCTCTCACCAAAATCCCAGCAAAAGCATTGCCTTGGCACATAGGCAATTCACCTTGATCAAAGTCAGCATTGCAACCAAAGTTCAGAATTGTCCACGGCAATGGCATGGATGGAGATTGGACATATAAGAAGACAGATGTCAATTATTCAGCGTGGTTTTGTTGAGGAATGGAGCATTTTCCACAGAGGCATTCAATCATATTTTTGTATGGATTTTGCTTCTAAAATCCTTAAAACCAATTATTTCAACAATTAGCAATGATTAAAGCAATTCAAGCTAGAAATAAAATATATACCATGGCTGTTTTTGTCCCTGTAGTTATAAATTAAAACCCTTTTCATCAGCATTCCTTCTCTCCATCAGGTTTCCCCATGTTTCTTAACAGAATAACAGAGTTGGAAGGGACATTGGAGATCTTTTAGTCCAATCCCTTGCTGAAGCAGGAGATCACAAACCATTTCACACAAGTGGCTGTCCAGTCTCTTCTTAAAAACATTCAGTGATGGGCCAACCATAACTTCTGGAGGTAAATTGTTCCACTGATTAACTTTTCTGTCAGGAAATTTCTTCTCAGTTTTAGGTTGGATCCCTCCTGATTGGTTCCCATCCATTGCTGGCGGTCCCCCGGCGGCGAGCCTATTCTGTGGCAGTCCCCGACTTATGGAACCAACTGCCTCTGGACCTCCATCTGGCCCCTGACCTTCGCACCTTCCGCCGCGATTTGAAGACCTGGCTATTTGACCAAGTCAGGCTGTGACTACCTCACGGGGGGTATGGGATAGTTTTAAAGTATTTTAATTTGATTTTATTGGGCTTTATAATTGTTTAATTCTTTTTAATTATTTATTGTATTGTATGTTTTAATTGTGAGCCTGAGTCTTGGAGATGGGTGCATATAAGTCCAAACAAATAAAATTGCTTCTTCTCCTGCCCTCAGGTGCTTTAGAGAAAAGATTGACACCCTCTTTTTTGTGGCAGCCCCTCAGATATTAAAATACTGTTATCATGTCAGCCCTAGTCCTTCTTTTCATTAAACCAGGCATACCCCATTCCTGCAAGCATTCTTCATGTATTTTACCCTCCAGTCCCCTAATCTTTTGCTGTGAATAAGTTTCTATGATTACACAAATGAGGGTACAGCCGAAAGGTTGAGCATTTCAAGATCCAAGAAAGAAACCAGCAGTCAAGAGATTTTCTCACTTGATTTGGCAGCTCCATAATTATCATTGGCTGACTTAGTTGTATTTCTGTTTCCTCGTAAAGGGAGATGGGTTAATCAGAAGCGATGAGGTCAGGCATTAAAGAGCGAAGTTGAGGATGCCGAGTGATCAGAAGAGGTGAGATTGGACAGAGGAGGATCAAAAGGCCTATAGAACCTCATTAAAAAGGTTCTAAATTGTCCACCTTCCATCTGACTTCTACAAATAAAGTGAACTGCATTGCACATTCTAAACTGATATTTTCTTGCTTTATTTTTAGCCAAAGCTGACATTGTTTATGATCGATTATGTGTTTCAGTGGTGGTATGCTACCAGTTCAGACCAGTTCAGCTGAACCAGTAGTAAAAAAACCAAAAGCCTCTGATCAGCTGAAAGGAGGAAAAAAGCCTCCGATCAGCCAAACCTTCAACGATCAGCTGAGAAGATAAACAACCAAAAAGCTCATGCGAGGTTCCTAGCTTTTTATTTCTTCATCCTCTCAGCTGATTGGCTTGTTAGGGGTGCGTGTGTTAGGGGTGTGCACGCACACACATGCACGCACAATCACCCACCAAACCAGTAGTGACTAAGGTAGGTTCCCACCAGTGGTGGGATTCAAATTTTTTTACTACTGGTTCTGTGGATGTGGCTTGGTGGGTGTGGCAAGGGAAGGATACTGTAAAATCTCCAGTCAGAGATGGTATTTGCCGGTTCTCCGAACTACTCAAAATTTCTGCTACCGGTTCTCCAGAATTGGTCAGAACCAGGGGTGGGTTTCTACTGGTTCTGTCCGGCTCTGTAGAATCGGTAGTTCTGAAGAGCAGCAGACATAGAACCGGTTCGATGTCTGCTGCTGTTTTGGCCCGCCTGCCCGCCTGGGCTCTTACCTGATGTTTATTTCCTGCTTTTTCAAGTTCAGCTGCTGTGCGAGGCACAGCTGTGGTGGAAAAGCAGGAACAAAATGTTGTTTCAAACGCTCTGACAAAGATTTACAGGCGTGCAGCATGCAGAGAAACACATCGTAAATCACCAAACATCGTAAAACATCGTAAATCACCACGAACCGGTAGTTAACCCTGTTGGATCCCAACTCTGGTCAGAACCTGCTGAATACCACCTCTGGTTCCCACTACCAATGTGCTGTGAAGTCAGTGTCATCTTTTTGCAACCGCATAGATAGATTTTTTCTCCATCATGATCCATCCCTAACCTGGCCCTTCAGGTCTTCGATGCTGACATAAAAGTAAATATTTTCTGAATGGCTATGATATTCATGGATGCTTGGGTGTTTCTCATATTTTGGGCTATTACCCTTCAGTCTTGCTACAGGTACACCGTCCAAAATATATTCACTCGTGTCAGAATCAAATTATTAGACAAATTCAATTCAAGGTCGTATTAGTCACCCTGGAGTGATCTATTCAGTTTTACTTGTTGGAAGATTGAAGATGTTTTTTTTTTAAATAATATTAACAGCAGAAAACCATATAATAAATGGAGATGCAGAAAAATGTGATGAGTGTTTTAGGAAATGAAATAACATCTACTGAACCATGCAAGAAGATTGATCCTCCCTACTTACTTGGTGAACATGCATTTTTGAACTTTTATATGGATACTAGCTCAATACTTTGGTGGCTCAGGCTGTTAAATGCCTGCTCTTAAGATCCAGCTGTCTACAATTACTGTAGGCTCAATCCCACCAGGCTCAAGGTTGACTCAGCCTTCCATCCTCTCGGGGTAGGTAAATTGAGGACCCAAGACTGTTGGGGGCAATTAGCTGACCTTGTAAAAATGCCGCTTAGTAATAAGCAGGCATATACAATGGAATGAAGGCTATTGCTGAGCGCATTGGGTTGTATCCCCAAAAATTGTAAGCAGCCCTGAGTCTTGGAGAAGGCGGCATATAAATGTAATTTAAAAATACCTGTGCTTCACTACAAAATTATGTGATCGGGCATAGTTTTGGTGGAGAAAAATAAAGGGAAAAAATTCTGCCTCTGCCTACCAGCATCCATCGGTATTCATCTGGCTAGCATCCTTCAGTGTGTGAGAGAGCTGAGGGCTATTTGGAAACTGAAACAGTATTTGCTGTGTGAGCAAGAAGGAGACAACCAAGAGCCTGGGCATGGCATAGCTCAGTGGTGGCTAACCTTTTTCAGCTCTCATGCTGATAATTGTGCATGCTCGCATGTGTGCACTCGTGTGCCAGCACACAGAAGGCAATGTGTGCTGGGCCCCCCTCATGCCCCCTGCGCATGCGCGCATGACCCCCTCATGCACCGTGTGTCTGCACATGCGTGCATGACTCCCTCCTTGCACACCGCACATCTGTGCATGTGCATGCAACTCCCCCTCATGCATCCTGCATCTTTGCGTATGTGCACATGACTATCTCCTCACGTGCTGCACATCTTCACATGCGCACACGATTCCCCCCTCTCGTGCTGTGCATCTTTGCACATGTGTGCATGACTCCCTCCTTGCATGCAGCACATCTGCGTGTGCGTGCGCGATCCCCTCACGTGCAATGCACCCCTGCGCATGTGTGTGCGTCTCCCACGCACCCCCCTCTGCCCCCTGCACATGCACACCGGATATCCAGCAATCAGCTGTCGGGTGGTGGTGCACGCACGCATACACAGTGGGCTCTTCCGGGCGACCTCTTGCATGCCGGGGGAAATGGCTCTGTGTGCCACTTCCGGCACACGTGGCATAGGTTTGCCAACATGGGCATAGCTCAACTGTTCTGTACTAAAGCTGCTTGGTGCTGTGAAACTAAAACTGAAACTGAAACTCCTCTCCTCTGCTTGTGTTTTGCATTTGGAACAGATTTCTTTTCAGGTGGGGAGGGAGTAGAACTCCTTAGCATCAGAGTGTGCTAATAATAATATATGAAATACTAATTCTCTGATGGTCATTTTGAAAAATCTTTTTCTTAGTGAGCCACTAGAAGCCAAGAGGAACATACGTGCCAAATTTCAACTTTGTAGGCTTTATAATTCTGGAGATTTTGTGATGATGCATGAGTGGTATTTCGCTTTTATATATATAGAATATATTGCCAGTTGATAGTGAGCCTTTCAAGTCTTTTCAATTATGTTTTTCAGTTTCTCTTTAATAGTGGTTAACTTGTATATATTTCCTGGAAATTGACTTAAACTCCATGACTATGTATTCTAACTAAAGCAAGGTGTCAAGCAGAGAGCTTTTCTATTATTATGATTGTGATGTTTGAGATAATTGAAACTGGGAACTAGGATCATGAGTAATAAATCTGAGGGCATGTATTACTCTTTATAAATGAGTGTCTCTACAAAAATGACATGTATCTGGCTACTTAGGCTATATACCAAAACATTTTTGGAATGTATCAGTATAATAAGATTTAAGAATAAGACTTCAAGCATGGGATATAACAAACACAATTATTGAAATAATTATGAAGGTTGACTGCTGATGACTTCACAGACACATACAGATGTCTGTACATTGATACACGTAATGTACAAGCTATTCCACTGATACATGCACTCAATGGAATAGCTTGTCTTCTAAAGTTGTAGGTGCTCCATCACTGTAAACTTTCAAAAGTAGAGTGAACCACCATTTGACTGGAATGGTATGAGGCTCCTGCCATGAGCATAAGTTGGACTAGATGATGTCTAAGGTCCCTTGCAGCTCTATGGTTCTATGTTCTACATGGATTGTTAATGCTGTTTTTAGCAACAATACTAAGGTCATTTACTCTTGCTTGTTGAGTGATGTGTTCTACTTCCCAATCTAGTCTATTGCTTCAAGATTTCTAATGATCTCTTGCACAAATATTAGCTTGGTTCAATCCTTTATTTTTTAGATCAACCCAAGGACTGGTTAAATGCAGCTGTTATTCAGCAATGGAAGGACAACTCTTTTACAGTTCTGGATAATTGAAATGTATTTTCTGTCAATATTTGACTCAGCTCTTTTTCAATGGAAATGCAAGGAACAGGAAAGTAGTTTGATTTAATTTCATGGAGTGGAATGTGCAGATCCTTTGGGCTTATAAATGAAAATACATTCTGAAGTGCCTACTTGTACTTAAGTAATTCCTAGCTATTTCTCTCTTCCTGAGGAATTTCAATAATGTTTTTTTCTTAATCTTCATGTTTTTAGTAACATTGTTCACATAGATCTCTCTTGGGGTGGAATGGACCAACTCACCATGGCCAATTTGTATGAGACAACTCACCACAGAACAATTCAACAAATACAAGAGTTAAATTAATTTCCATGAAGTGTGGCCAATAATAAAGAAACAAAGTCAATACAGCTATACAAGAGTTACAATAATGTTGGCAAAAAGCTGGTCACCAATAATAAACCTAACTGAATGAAACAATTAATACATTGAATTGTCCTATGGCAAGTTGTCCTGCAGTGAGTTGGCCATGGCAAGTTGGCCATGGTGAGTTGTCCTAGATCAGGGTGTCAAACTCAATTACATTGAGGGCCACATCAGGGCTGTGGTTGACCTCAGGGGCCAGGCAGGCATGGTGGATTGGGCAGGCATGACCAGCTTGATGCTATTCACTGGGTGTGGCTGACTGGGTGGGCAAGGCCAGCTGGGTGGGTGTGGCCAGCTTGATGCCACTCCCCAAACTGCTGGCATGTTTCCTCTTTGCATTGGGTAGACCGGGCCGAAGCCATGCTGGCCTGATGTTTCCTCTTTGCATTGGGTAGACTGGACCGAAGTAACAAGGGTAGACCAGGCTGAAGCGACATAGGCTGGCCCCTTACATGATGGCTGCCAGTGTTCCAAAGAAACTCTCCAATGCCATTCAGCACTCAGAGACAAAATCCATCCAAGTAAGAATTTATGAAAGAACTCAGGTTGGCACATCTGGGAAAACCCGAATATGAAACTTCTGGGTTTTCCCTTCCCCAAGTAAAACTCAAAGATCCATCACCTGCACCCATCAGTCCACCACATGGCCCAATCAAATATCACCCCTCCCATCCAGGTGCAGGATAGCCTGTCCTTGACTTTTGAGAAGAATGTTGTTGAATCTAATCTACTACTCACTAAGAATTCCCCCTTCCCAAATTCCCAGGCACTTACTGTGGCAGCCTTGAAGCTTCTAAGAAAATATATGGCTAATACAAATATGGCTTCCATGGCTCACAATGGCCTGGTGGGCCAGATTCGATCACATCGCCTGACATCCCTTTCCTAAATTCTTCTTTGGGAGGGACAATCATTATTGACTATATTCACTCAACAGGCTTATAACTACCCATTTTCTAGGTTTTCATGACACGTTGATTAATGTAGTTTAATTAATGCAGAGGGCCTAAATCTTAATGAAAAGTAACACTATTCAAGTTTAGCATGTAATGCAAATGCAGTTGCTAATATAGCTAACAGGAATTTCTGTTATACCATGGTACTTGGTCACCTATGCAAAAATTGTTCAAGTATCTGATCAAAATCTGAAGTATTATACACAATGAGCTATATCCTATGATCCTATAAGTAGTCAATACTTTTCTTCTCAATCTCAGCAACTTCCAGATGTATGGAACTGAGTGCACACAATGTGAGTCCTTTCTGACATTTCTGGGAATTGAAGCCCATACATTTGGAAGATATCCCTGCTAGGAAATATCTTCCTCAAAATAGCTTGCTTTGATTTCCCTGCAAAGGTACCCTTGAAATATTGAAGATTCTTGTCCCTAAAGGTAATCTCCTCCCTAATTTTGGTACAGTGGCACTTCTTGTTCTACCTTTTCTGTGGGTCATCAATAATTTTTTAAAACTGGATGTCATGTTTTAAAAAGAAAAAAAAGAAAAAAAGAAAAAGAAAACAGGCAATTGGAAATATCAAGATAACCCCCAAAAGAGAAAGACATTGAGGGATAGTTTGTGTCCCCAAAACAATGACTTCTAGAAGCGAACAAAGTGGGCAATTTATTCCTTGTTTAGGAAAAAATATGTGTTTTTAAATAATGGTAAAATCTACTATTCAACATAAGCTACACTAAATACACCAAAGATATAATGATGATGACATTTATTAGCTTGAGGTTGAGAGATAAAATAAATAAGTGCTTGTAGAATGAAAACAATTTATAATTAAATGAAGAGTACATCAAGGTGTTGTCAGGTTGGCAACAATCTTTTAAAAGATGTCAGAAAGAGTTCAGATTTCTGGCAGTTACATTTGGAAAAGAGAACACATACTCTGGCTGAGCTATTCATTTCAAATTAGTTCTATATTATGAAATAATTGAGGTTAACTTCCCTCACTGTTAAGAAGCAAAGGCAAAATAGACACTGTAAAGGAATGTATTTGTCCAACTTATTGCTTCAAAATGTTTTCTAATTGCTTATTTTAGAAGCCTACTTTTTTGTTGTCTTGATGAGATGCATACAAAAAGATATTTGTGACCTCGGGTTGAGCCCTCTAAGCTGATGGACCATAGATCTCCATGGCTACGGCCCGTGCTCTTTCGTCAGAGAGCCCCAATCCTTGCAATTAGGGGCTGAAGCTGCCTTGGGGGGGCAGTGGAGAAAGGGGAAGCTGCCAGATTTCGAGCTGATCTCCCCCCCTGGGCTTGGCATTCCCCTCCCTGAAAGATGACTGAAGTGTGAACCAAATGGCCACCCCGGAGAGGAGGACTCAGCTGGACTAAATTTGTGCAGGAGCGAAGAAAGAGGTTGAGAGCATGAGAGCCAGGATAATTTGGCGCAACAACTAAATAAAAGAACTCCGGTTAATGGTAATAACAGATTCTAAAAAAGAAAAGAAAGCAGCGGAAATACAAAGGGAAGGGGAAAAGAAAGAAAAATAACTTTGACAGCTGAACAGGGCTTCAAACCAGGAAAGAAGAACCAGAACAAGATACTTAACCAATTGGACAAAATATTTTGGCAATAAACAGGCATAAATCAAAGCTGGACATAAGAGTGTCAAAAAAAAGAGGGAGGAAATATACAAATTGGGATTCATCCTATTGAATCTTGAGGCTCGAAAAGCCCTAACAATAACAGAAAAGGGTGAAGTCTTTGCATAATGGAGAGTGCCATCTGTTGACAAAAATTTAAATTAAAATAAAAAGGGAGAATTCCTGTTTCTCTATGATCTTGATTTGATACATGTAAAAGCATAGTGAAACAATAAAACCACCTTGAAAAGTGAAAGTTGAGCTAGAATACAAGAAAACTAAGAAAGACTGTTGCTGGACTATTGGTGATTTTGGTATAGACCCAGTGTTGGAATAATTGTGAATCTAGAAAACCTGAAGAAAGAAAAAAATAAAGTGTGTGGATTTTAATGATTATAAATATAAATTGTGCAATGATGATATCCCTTTGGGAACTAAAAATGGAACTTAAAAATAAAAAAGAATTACTACAATGAGGGTGAACCATCTGCTCTTTTTAAAAGCTATGGAAATGGCAACTGAAGAACATGAAGAAAGAACTTCAGAGAAGGAGGAGTTAATTCAATAGAAGCCATCTTAAAATAACATTAATCACAACGAACATACAAAGAATGGAAAGAGAAGGGGGTTAAAATTTGGATTCAAGAAGGTAAAAAAAAAGGAATACCGTGAATTAGGAAAGAAACGCATAAAAGGGGGAAGGAAGAACAAAGTGGGAGGGGCTGAAACTGGAGGAGAAAGATATAACAATCAAGGTAAGAGAGGTAATGAGACAGGAGCATGAAATAAAGATATAGGGATTGTAAAAACTAAAAGAAACTTTTTATTTAGAAGACATAGAGATATGTTAAGGAATTAAGAAAAGGGGATTCCACATGGAGATGAGGGGTAATAAGAATGTATTTGCAATTTTAAAATATTTAGAAAATGAGGAAATATAGACTATTAAGAGGAGGGATGGACACTGATATTCTTTAGCAGGTGAATGTATATTTTTATTCTTATCTTTAAAAGAAATGTCAATGTTTATTAAATACATTGAAATAATTGAAATTAATTTGTGAGGATGCTTAAAAATCAGTGACCAGGACTAGTTAAATGGGTTAATTGGTTTTTTTCTTATTTTTGTTTTGAAACTATAAATAAATTCTTGAAATTAAAGGTGGAAAATACATTGCGGAATCTAACTGAAAAGATATATAATGTTACATAGTTTTTTAGGGAATGATTATTATTATTATAACTAGTTAAAAATAAATGTTTACTGGGAATTAAAAGGAGGGAATTAGGTATATCTAAACCACTGAGGTGACACTCTCAAATTAGTAAAGGGGGGAGGACTTTAATTTTTTTTCTCCCATGTAAAAGCTTGTATTAATTTAGAATCTATGGAAAGAATATCATGAAACTGTAAATCTGACATAAGAATTCAAATGGTAATAAGTATGAAGATATGGAATGACAGGCTGATTTAATGAGAAAAGGAGTATTGGAAAAGGTAACAATAAAGGATTTGTATTATAAATTAGTCAGTTAATAGGGTAATATAGATCATTAAGAAGAAGGAGGACATTGATATTTTTATTATTAAATGCCTTGTATTATTTTATCTTTAAAAGAAATATTAATGTTAAGAAATATTTAAATAATTGAAATGAATTGAAGGATATTCAGATTGAGACTCATATCAGTGACCAGGACTAACTTGTTTGTTCTTTTCTTCTGTAAAGTTTGAATGGAAAGGTAATAATAAATTAAGTAAAGATTGGATAAGATAGGAAGTTGAAAGTAAAAAAAAAGAATATATAACTATTTCATATTTGCATGTAAAAGTGGTGACCCCGAATTATGTTGTCCACTGAAAAGAGCTTTTTGTTTTGTAATTTATGTGAAAACTGAATAAAACTTGTTTAAAAGAAAAAAGAAAAAAAATATTTGTTAGTGGACTGAATAGTCCCAAAAGAAAATAGTGCTTCATTTTATAGACAATGGTTAATGTAGATACAATTTCGTATAACATAATGATGTGCATTGTTAACAAAAAATATCAAGAATAAAATATTTTGTATATCATCCTATTACAAAAACTCAGGTGTCTTAATGGTTAATACAGAACAAGCTGGAAAGATATGGTGCTAAGTGAGGTATTTGGCAGTCTTTTGCTTTAATCAAATTTTGCAAAGCAAAATGTCACCAGTTGGAATTCCTAAATGTCTCCAATAGTTATCTCATGCAAATTGATTGACATTCTAGAACTCATTTTAGAAGAAGAATGTGGAACCACCAATTGGAAGTAGTGGCCTTTGAGGCCCTGCCAAATTACAACTCCAACTATTGTGACACTGGCTAGGTTGTTTGGAGTTTTGGCTCAACGATATCTGAAGGCCACAAATTCTTCACCCCACAAGTAAAAGAAGGTACCAATGAAGTCCTTCACAAAGAAATAGGAACATTTCACCATTGTTGGTTTGCCTTGTTGAATATGAATCTTAAAAATCATAGATTTAACCTGACTGGATGGGATGAGTTTGCAAAAGGTCTAATTTTTTTTTATCAAGTCAAATAAATGTTTAACCTGTTGGGTTAGTTACAGGGAGTCTATCTTGGACTGGCAGGCTGTTGAAAAGGAGGCTGATAGATCACATTACTCTGTTATAAATTATATTATTCTAGCAGGTCACAAGTAAAATAAATCTGCAAGGTCATTTGTATGGTTGCTTAGAGAGAGAAAAATATGCAATAATTGTTACTGTTCAGGTTCAATTGATGCATTTAGAACAGGTGTGTCAAACACAAGGCCCATGGACTGGATCCAGCCCATGGGGTGCATAAATCTGGCCCATGGGAATAGCAAAGAACTGGCACACGGTGCCTCTGGCAGCCAAAATGGGGTGCAGGTGGGGTGTACGCAGCCCCTGCATGGCCCGTTTTTGATTTGGACGGCCTCCTGCAGCACTTTGCCAGCCAAAATGGGGTGCAGAGGGCTACACACAGCCCCTGCAGGGCCCATTTTGGCCAGCAAAGTGCTGCAGGAGGAATCCATCCTGTCTCCCCCACCCACCCAGCTGGCCTGCAGAGGGGAACTACAATGCTGATCCAGTCCTCAAAGAAATCCAGTTTGACACCCCTGATTTAGAACATTGAAAAAAGTTGCTGCTGCTGTTGTATGTAACCACATTTCAGAACAGGCATTATCAGGCTATGTAGCCACTGGTGGTGCAGTGGTTAGACTGCAATATTGCAGGCAAACTCTGCCAACAGTCAGGAGTTCAATTCTGACTAGCTCAAGGTTGACTCAGCCTTCCATCCTTCTGAGGTCAGTAAAATGAGGACTTAGACTGCTGAGGGCAATATGCTGACATTGTAAACTGCTCAGAGAGTGGTGTAAAGCACTATGGAACAGTATATAAGTCTAAGTGCTGTTGCTATTGTATACCTTTGGGGTAATTTAATTAATGTGAATCCCACTCTCAAAAATATTCCCCAAGGTGACCACCAACAGTAGAAGGTAGATCTTCTGATGATGGTATGGGAGGTTGCATTATTAGTTGGAACCTACTAGCAGAATATCATATTACTCAAGGGAGTGTCATCTCTTGAGCAATGCAACTATTCTTCCCTCCTGGCACCCAAGTGAGGACCTACACATTCACAGGAGCAGATTCTGGAGTTTTTCTTCCCTAAGATTCCACTCTTCTATTAAAATATCACCATGCAATCTTTCTCATTTCTACTATCCACTTCTTTTTTCTTCAGATTCTCAAATTCACAGATGTCCTTTCTGATTTCTACTTCTCACTTTCCTACCTCATTTTTCTTTCTTTGCTCCATCACATACATTCATACAATCCTGTTAACTAGTTACCAAATTAATTCATTTTTCAGTGTTTACCCAATACCTTGAACTATAGATTAACCATGTGGGTTGGATTCATATAATAGTCTAAGCTACAAAAATCTAACTGAGCATAACATATGGTAAAAATGCATCTGCTGGGTCTTTCATTGATCTGGTTAAGCGTAGTGTAGGCTCAGAGAATATAATGAACCCTAAACCTGAGATAACAAAGAAAAGTTGTTTTCTCATAGCATGTTATGTCCAAAGAAATACATTATATTGTGACCTGATGGTTTGTTTTCATAGTGTGTTAAGACAATGGCCAAGTTCTCACAACATACTGAATTCAAACTACCCAACTCCATTTTAGCCTAATTATCACCAATTACACACTCCTACCAACCTAAAGGTCAGCATTAGCAACTGCTGAGGTCAACTCTTCCTTGTTAAGTAGTGTTTCTGGACCTCTGGCTGCCCTCTTAAGAGGCAAATGAGACCAAGATAGTCTCCTAGTGCAAATGAAATGTGCCCGCAAGACAGTTGAGAATGGTGCTTTGTGTACTCTCACTGTATTGACACAACACACAAAGTCAAGCAATCTGCATTACTCCGTACTGAAATGTAAGGACCGAGCCACTGCCATTCTGAAATAATAGTTGGTGGCAAGAGTCAGTTCTAAGATAATGGCTGAGGCCACTGAGATTGGTTTGATGATCTCACAAGATTTAGACTGATGTTCAAAATGGGAAAACACTTATATCATTATCATGTAATAATGATGAACTTATGTGTGGCAAATGAACCCCGAATTTTATTAACAGAAAAGAAAAAAATCCACGAAGTCAGTTAAACCTAGTCCTCAACAATGATAGAAGCAGCCCATGACACTCTGAGAAGACTATTTATTTATTTATTCTGCTTGGTAAGGTAAAACACTAAAGCAAGAGATTTGTCATCTAATACAAACAAAATAAAAATTCTGCCTGTACCCGCAGGTTCAGCAGGATGGGAACACTCCATGACCCCTTTTCTTAAAAAATGTCATTCTTTGGGACCAAGGCAGCATCACTTCTCTGTTGCAGAGCCTGCCTTATGGAACATTCTTCTTGAAAATTGGGTGGACCCAAACCTCTTGGCCTTTCAGAAGGCTGTTAAATTCCTGCAAGTATTAGGGCCAAAATGCTTGGCGAGTCCAATTACATGTTTGTTTTATGGATTTGTTTTGTGGAAGCTTGGTATTGGAAATTTAGTACATGAAATTGTCTGCTACAATGTCCTACCTGTCAATGACTACTTCAGCTTTAACCGCAATAATATATGGGCAAACAATAGATACAAACTCGAAGTAAAACGCTCCAAACTCGATTGCAGAAAATACAACTTCAGCAACAGAGTGGTCAATGCCCGGAACTCACTACCTGACTCTATTGTTACATCCTCAAACCCCCCAAACTTTAACCTTAAACTGTCTATTGTGGACCTCACTCCATTCCTAAGAGGTTTGTAAGGGGGTGTGAATAAGCACACCAGCGTGCCTGCCGTCCTGATCCTACTGTTCTCATTTATCCATGTACTTGTACTCATTTATTATGTATATACTTATACCTGTTTATACTTATATGTTTATATGTTATGTTCATACTTATACTTGTTTTCTCATACATGCTTGACAAACAAAATAAATAAATAAACAGTTTTGGTGCCGTGCTATATTAATGGAAATAGGCGTTGTGTTCTAAATGAAAATGAAATGAAACAAAATTGAATTTCAGAGTTCCTTGCTTCTATTACTAATGCTATGTCTACAAATGTGAGCTGCTTAGAGGAGAAGGAGAAGATCTGATTCTGCTATAGACTTTGTGGGCAGGGGCGTGATTCCACCGGTATAACAACTGGTTCGGTGATTGCGCGCTTTGTGCGCGTGCTCTGCATTTTAAAAAGCTCTAGTACTTACCTTCTACTGCAGTCCCCATGAATAAAACAGCTAAGGCATGGCGAAGCTCACTGCCACACGAATCAGCTGTGCTCTAAAAAATGGGACTAAAGCACAGGAAAGAGCAGGGGTAGGTGGGCGGGCCCACATGCTTGTCACAGTGAACCAGTTCACTGACAGCTGATCTTTGGAGCAAGGGGTTCGCCCAAACCAGTCTGAACTGGTAGAATCCCACCCAATTGTGGGTTCCTAGTGCTTTCTGAGCTTGGTTTTCTTGCAGACATTTCATTACCCAACTAGAAAATGTCATCAGTACTAGAAGGGTTTGGTCTCTGTTTATACACAACTGGTTTGCCCTGTCAGCATGTGTGGGAGTGTTCTTGGTGGTTCCTTGATTAAGTTGTTTACTGTGTTTGTTTGTCTGTGTTTGTAGTTCCTTAATTGGGGTATTATTTACTGCTTGATTGTTGGTCTAGTATGATGTTAATCTCTGCTTATCTGCTATTGATTGCTGGTGTGGAGGTGTTTTGGTCTTTTGTTTCCATATTCAAAAGGACAGGACAATCTTAACAGAAGGTTGAGGATGGTTCATTTTAATTTATTTTTCTTTGTCACGTATTCTGACTGATTAGCAGAGCTGTGGGCAGGTTCAGAGAGTTTTGTCAAAAGGATGAAAACAGGGTTGCACTAATGCAAATTTGAACATTTTAAACATCCGTGTCACATCATGAATCATGTGCAAAAGATGTACAGATCATTGCATGACATACATTCTCTCATTTGCCAGTCCTTATCCCTTCCTCTCCTTGCCATTTCTGCCGGTTAGGTGTGTAAAATATGGTAGGGGATAAACAGAGGTGTGGTGTTTTTCTTTTTAACTTAATATGTAAACATTGTATAGGATTTTCTGGAACAACTTTTCTATTCTTGGTGTTACATTAATTGGATTGACAGAGTTCACTCTATACATCCAAACTGAATATTACATGAATTGTTGCTGTAACAAAGGGTTGCTGACCATGATACCTTCAGTAGAGGGGTTGCAACATTGGGCAATAAAATTCAGGGGCATTAGTGATATAATTTTGATAATCTATGTCCCCGATTCTCTCTTTTAGTATTGATTTGTCCTTCTCCAGGTTAATTGGCTTTCCCCCCCCTCTTTTTATGACCCTGTAATCCTTTTCATCAGGATGGAGTCGGGGCGACTGACTAGAGCTGAGCATTTATTGGCTGGATGCCCTCCTTGACACCTACTTGAAGTTCACAGGAGGAAAGAGAAAATATCTGCTGTGAACTCTGTGTAGGCATCAGGAAGGGCATCCAGCCAGTAAACACTCTGCTCCATTCAGTCGCCCTGGTTCCACCCTGATAAAAGAATTATGGGATAATAATAATAATAATAATAATAATAATAATAATAATACAAAACAACTGGAACATCACTTGAACACCATAGGCATTGACAAATTTGCCAGCAGTCAATTGCAGAAGGCAGCTTTACTTGAAACAGCTTCCATCCTGTGGCGATAACATTATCAAACATCCAGATCTGCCTATCCCAGGTCCTTGGTAAGGACTCATAAATGCCAAAGCCAGTCTGAACATCTGGCTGACTGTGCGATGAATAGTGGTGGTGGTAGTAGTAGTAGTAGTAGTAGTAATAATAATAATAATAATAATAATAATAATAATAATAATAATTTCAAGAGAGTCCAAAATTGGAAGTTCAGCAACATTTGGTAGACTATCTATCCTGGTCTACAGAATTGCACCACCACCTTCTGTTTTCTCTTTTCAGACATGCATGGATCTCAGATCCTTTGCATGTGCTCTAACGATTTTCATTCAAACAACAGTCAAGCTCAAACTGGATCTGAAAACACCTTGATGGGAAATGCTGGAACAGACACCTTGTGCTGCTCAGTACAACATCTAAGCAAACCTAAAAGGATTCAATATTTAGAAAGCAACCCTGAAGTCCTTCCCTGGGGACTGGCATTAGACAGAAATTCTGCCTTTGGTCTGCTCTAAAATTCTCTCAGCTGCATTATGAAAAGCCTGGGAAACATACTCTTTTTCAGGGAGGCTACAGATAGAGAAGTCTTGAGTTCTTCAAATGTAGTTGACTATGGAAGTCATGCTGGGAGGGAATTATCAGCCAGGGCTTTTGGAAGGCTGTTGTAAAACCACAGCAGTGACAGTGATACAATCACACAAGAGTGGCAATAGATTGATTCAACTAGCACTGTTGCATTTTATTCTCTATGGGGAACCATCAGCCATTTCTCCAGTGCCATCCCATCATGAGGCCTCCATCTGAAATGATAAACAGGATCACTGCTCTTCATTTAAGGAATTAAATTCTCATCTCAGAAATAATTTGGGAGTTTGGGTTTACTGATAATAGTCAAAACACGGCACAGCAAAATGTTTTGAAAACAAATGTGGAAAGTCTGGTGAAGAATTTGACTATTCGCTCTTCTTCTTCTTTTTTGTTATTTTTCACCTCTCTCACTTAGAAAGTGGGTCAATTTTTAAATGAACGTTCAACCTACAGACCTCTCAGATTTTTTGCTTTAAAAAAAAACATGAGTAAAAAGAAGCCACACAGAATTAAGTAGAAGCTGCTCTGTGGACGCATGTCAGAAAGCTGTAGAAACAGGAAGTGGGGAAAAGGATGAAGATTTGAGAATTTATTTATTATTTATTTGCCTATCCAATTTGTATAGCCTCCCATCTCACATGCATGTGATAAAAAAGTTACAAATAACCCAAAGCAAAACACACACAAATAGAACAATAACAACAAACCATTAAAAACAAAATTAAACTACTGAAAATAATTAATCATAAAACATAAAATGTGGGAGAGTGCAATCCATATTTCATAAATACAATACAATACAATACAAACATTTCAAGATATCAGAGGAGGGAGGACCTTGGAGGTCTTCTATTCCAGTGGTCGCTGCAGCTCACTGGTGGTCCATGAGAAAATTTTGGTGGTCCGCAGAGAAATGTCACCCCCAGAGCAACCCCCAAAGCAATTAATCCAGGCTGCACGGGAACACAAGGCTGCGGCCGCCCACATGGCCTGGGGGAACCCTCCCCGCCAACTCACTCCTTACCTGGCAAACTTGCCTGCTAAGTTGCTATTTTTCCTTTTTATTTTTCCGGCCATCAGCTGTGTCGAGAGATTTAGATTAGCTAGAAAGCAGGAAACGGTTGGATTTCTTGCTTTCTAGCTAATCTTTAGATCTCTGCTTTTAAGCAGAGCTGAACCTTCCTTAGGACTGAAGCTTCTATTATTCAGTGCAGACTCAGGTAGCCAATGGCAGATAGATAGATCTCTGAATGAATCTGTGATTCTGTGAGCAACTCAATCTGCCTGTCTGCTTTGCCTGATTTTGAGTAAAAGTTGCTCTTTTTTTAAATAAAGAATTCAATGTTTACATAAATATTTCTAATATTTACATACAAGCCATGCCCAGTCAGTCACATTACCACCAAGCCACACCCACAAATTAGGCCACGCTCACAGAACTGGTTGTTAAGAAATTTGAATCCCACCCCTACCTGTGTGTGTGTGTGTGTGAGAGAGAGGAGGGAGGGAGGGAGGAGAGAGAGAGGTTAGATCAGATCTCTCTCTTTCTCCCACCAACGTCAGCAAGCCACCATCAGTCAAAATTCATATTAGTGGTCCCCACTATAATATGATTTAAAATTATGAGTTTGGTGGTCCCTGAGGTCCAAAAGGTTGGCGACCCTGTTCTAGCCCAACCAGCTACTTAAGCAAGAGATCTCATACCATTCCAGACAAATGGCTTTCCAGACTCTTCTTAAAAACCTCCAGTGATGGAACACCCACAGCTTCTGAAGGCAAATCAGTCCACTGAATAATTGTTCTCACTGTCAAAAACTTTCTCCTTAGTTTTACATTGGACTTCTCTTTGACAAGCTTCCACCCATTACTTCTTGTCTTGCACTCAGGTGCTTTAGAGAACAAGTCAATACTCTCCTCTCTATTACAATCCCTCAAAATATGGCCTCATACCTCTGTGGATCTCCAGGCCTGATGGAAACGCTTAGTCTTCAGGACAATTGAATGGTGGAGTTCCCTGCATTTGAAAAAAAAAGGCATGGGAGCAATCATTCATAAATAGTTTTCATATGTTTGAATTTGCAAGGTATGGAAGGAAGACAGAATGCCCCTGTACCATCCAGGCCCAGCCTCCCAACTAAGTGTGTGTGGGGGGGAAGCAGAGTTGGTAGGAACCTTTGAGGTCATCTAGTCCAACCCTTTGCTCAAACAGGAGACCCATACCAGGAAACTACTTAGCTGTTATTCAGTTGCTTGCCAGTGTAGCACTTTCCTTAACTGGTAACAAGCAGGCAAGCAGGCAATTGTATGAACTACTTTGAATGACTGGATGTGTTTCCAGTTTTCCCTATACAACTTCCAAATGTATATTAGAGAAATTGTAGTTTCTCCTTCCCTTCCCTTATTGTTAGTCCCCCAAAAAGACAGCTTAATAATGAAAGAGGAAAAATACTAATACTCCCACTGATTTCTGCTCCCCACTATATTTTAAGAGGAACTCTTGGAATCTTGAGATTTCCCATAGAGACCAAATAAGCTCTTCCTCCTTTTCTCATTGACAGCATAGACCTCCTTCCTGCTATACAAGAAGAACATAAGCTGAGGACCAAGTCCACTTAATAGACTAAACACATTAAACTCCTAAAACCTGTTACTGCATAACATCTACTGTGGTAAAGACACTCTTGAGTTGAGTAACAAATATGGAACTGATTAAGCATTGTTTATCTCTGGCATGTTTCTTCAACTCCTCTTTCTAGCCTATAGCCTGAGAAAATCCTGAAGGTTTTCAGCAAGAAACAATGAAATAGATGACTGAAGAGCAATCATAGGAATTATATTTAATTTGATGTGGATTAAATTAAATCAATTGGTCATTGGTTTCTAGTGTGCAATTGAAAAGGCCAAATTGAGCTTTTCAGTCCAGATTTATGGTGGCCATCTACCCATCAAGCTCCCATATAAAATAAATTACATAAAAGCTAGTAGGCAACAGTGGTAGAGTCCTTGTCTCCAAGGTGCTTCTCTAACAAGGAGCAGTGGTGATCTGATGTGCCAAGAGATTGAAATGTATTCATTCCACTTTACTCCACTCTGTTCCATTCCATTCCATTCTATTCATTGGTCTCATTGTCAGGAAATGTGTCCTTTATTCCAGATTGGATCTCTCTTCAACAACTTATTGTTTCTTGTCCTACCTCAGCTGTTTTGAAGAATAAGTTGAAATCCCCCCCATCCTTTCTGTGACAGTCCTATGTGGAAACCATGAACCTTAGCCAAGTCAGTTGAGAACCAAAACATACTAGGGGCTGCACACTAACTTTAGTTTTGGGGTTGGCAGCAGTTGTAACATGATCTGGAAGTGGAGGACATTGGCCCCAGTCCTTTGCCATGGTCATATCACACTCTGTGTGTTGGTTTACCAATGCTACCCTACCACAGAAATAGGGCTTGTTAGATCAGTTCTCCTGAAGTGACATTCCAGAAGGCTTTGTGGACCAAGTCATAGCTGCACCCTGGAATAGGCCTTTGGTTGCATTGTTTCTATGCCGTTTCTATTCTGTCAATCCTAGGGTATATATAGGTTGTCTGAAAAGCTCTAAGAAGAGCCCCTGGGGAGACCTTTGGAGAAAGATGAAGAGTGAATGTGACAATGTACAAGTGCCATTACATTGCGGTGAGAAGAATGATGAAATATAATTATTTCTGTGTTCACAAGGAGTTCAAGATGACTCATTCCTCGCTGGGAAGCTGCATATTTACTTGTAGGACTGCTATGAAGATATGCACCTACCTGACAGTCCCCTTTTCTAAGAGTCATATATTGGAATTGTAAGTCACCCAGTCATTGACTGAGATGGGTAGCTATATAAAATAAATAAATAAACACACATACACACACATATACACACACCTATTTAGAGAGTGAGCTCCCATCACTTGCTCAGCTCTTGCCAACCTAACAGTTCAAAAGCATGTAAATGCAAGCAGATAAATAGGCATACTTTGGAGGGAAGGTAATAGCCTTCTGTTACATTTTGTATATTCCACACTGCATGGTCACATGATCACAGAAATGTCTTTGGACAGTGCTGGCTCAGTAGCTTAAAGAAACAGATGAGCACCACCTCCTAAATAAAACCCACAGAGACATCTTTACCTTTAACCTTTACATCTATTTAGAATTGGGCTCCAATTGGGCAAATCCTGTGAAGAACCTGAGACACAATCTTGCAAGTTTGAGTCCATGACCCTTGAAGAACTAGATTGGACTCCTGAGATGGTGGCCACCTGTTTATTGGATCCATGTTCCTTGTGGTTTTGAAGGCTGATCAGAAGGTGACATGCGGTTGGGTCCACATCTAATGTCATATTCTTTGTGGGAGAAGGTAGCTCCATTGGCCCTGAAGGAGGCAGTCTCCCTTCTCCAAGAAACCATCCTGGACAATTTTTGTCTAATCTCCTTCTCATGAAACAAAGGGGCGGGGGGATGATATGTTGGCATACCGCCTTCAGCAGATAACCTGTGAAAGAAAGCAGTTTTTAGTAATTTATTTTATTTATAAAGTCTAATTCCTGGATGACAGAGTTATCATTAGTAATACTAAAGCTAAATGGAACTTTGTCACAGAAGACCAATTGCCAAAAACGTGAGGACATTTAATGCTTTCAATTCTTTCATATATAATTCCATCTATGCTTTCATCAAAGTTTTTTCTTACATGCTTTCTGTAAAAACACACAGGTGAGCAGATTAAATAAAATCTGGAATTATCTGGGTGTTTTGGCTTCACACCATGCTTTTGTCCTTCTTCTTAAGTGTTCATGAAGATCAAAACTTCACCTAGATTTATGCAACTTCTCATTAAAAAAAATGCTTGATCTTAATTTGCCTTTGATTGCTGCTGTATGAGTTGAGCTTTGATGGGTTCTGCCAAATTGAACATTTCCTATAACCGAAGTCATTGCTTACATTGAAGGCAATAGGCCAGAATAGGTCAATCAATGCTCATCTTTTCAATTGCCACTTGAAACTATTTGAAGCAAGTATGGAGGTTGGTAAGAAACACAATTTTCTGCTGGAAGAAAATAATGTTACAGAGAAGTTGTTCTGTAGCTATGGAGTTAAACATAAGAATTTGTTGTGGAATTAAACAGTTCAAACCTACTGAATTAAAGACATCACTATGAAATTTCTTAACAGAAGAGAAGATCTAAAACCAAGCAAGAGAGCAGGAGTATTAAAAAGCTATTAGAGCCTCATAAGAACTTAATAAAAGGTAGGTGTTTGGTTGGTCCTGGATCATAAGACAAATGTAGCACCCCAAATTAAGGGAATCAACCCAAAATTTTAAGTTCATTCATCTTCTGTTTTTAACATTTTATTTGTATCCCCCCAGAGTCCCCCTTTGAAGGTTTCTGAATGTAATTTGATGATAGATATAGATAGATAGATGAGAGAGAGAGAGGTAGGTAGGTAGGTAGAGAGAGAGATGAATAGATGGGGGTGTGTGAGAGAGGGGGGAGAGAGAGAGAGGGAGAGAGGGAGGTCAAGCAGAATTGTGGAATATGATATTTTGATTTTTACAAGGCAATTCTTAATGCAGCCTAAGGTCCATTTGATATTTAGGCATATGAAGTCCAGACATCTTAGAGTTGCTATGGTTGAGAAAAACTGTTCCAAAAGATATTGCAAAGGTGCTTTTTCAAAAGGCAAATGGACTGTTTTTTCCTTGAGGAAGAAGAAAATGTTTCACTTCTAGAAGCTTCATCAGTGATGGTGGGGTGGGGTAACTTGGATAAGCTTCTTGGATGAAAAGCAAAACTTCCTCCTCCTCCTCCTCCTCCTCCTCCTCCTCCTCCTCCTCCTCCTCCTCTTCTCCTCCTCCTCCTCCTCCTCCTCCTCCTCTTCTTCTTCTTCTTCTTCTTCTTCTTCTTCTTCTTCTTCTTCTTCTTCTTCTTCTTCTTCTTCTTCTCCTTCTCCTTCTTCTTCTTCCAGGATAAAACAATCCAGTTGCATTTTGAAACGATCTTTGAGACAACTCTGTCCTGTATGACCGAGAATCTCCACAGACATTTTGTTCCAAAAGATAGGCCACACAAGAGAATGGAGATTGCAATGTGTTTGGGAGAATCACAGATTGATACTGATCTGTTGGGGTGAAAATGCTCAGTAGCAAGATGGAAGCACCACTGCCCATGAAACTTGTAAGCAGTTCAGAGCAGATGATCTATTGATGGAGATGATGACCATCTACAGGTAGTCCTCCACTTACAACAGTTCATTTAGTGACCATTCAAAGTTACAATGCACTGCAAAAAGAGACTTATGACTTACAATCATTGCAGAGTCCCCATAGTCACATGAACAAAATTCAGATGCTTGGCAACTGGTTCATATTTATGACCATTTGCTGTGTCCCATCCTGTGGTCCCTTTGTGACCTTCTGACCAGCAAAGTCAATGGGAAACCAGATTCAGTTAACATCCATGTTACTAATTTAACAAATGCAATGATTCACTGTTAATATAACAAATGCAATGATTCAACTGTGGAAAGAAAAGTCATAAAATGGGGCAAACTCACTTAACAAATGTTTCACTTAGCATAATAAATTTTGGACTCAGTTGCTTGTAACTTGAGGACTAACTGTACTTTGATCTCCCTCGACTCTGTAGCCTGAAGGAAGGTGGTCAGGTGATAACCATTCAAATCCTGTCTTTAGAAAGTTTTCATTTGCATGCAGCAACTTCTGGGTTTTCAAGTTTCAGCTCCTTGAGTCAAATTCAAGTCAATTATAGGCATATGTCTGCCTAGTTTTCTTGACAAAGTTGAAATGATTTGTCATCAACTTCTTCCAGGATATTTTTTTGATGTTTGTGTTTAGTCTGCAGGGCTGGAATTTCCTGGTAGTCTCTCAATCCAAGTCTTAACCAAGATTGACTCTGCTTAGTTTTCTTTAGTGAAGAACCAACAGCAACTTAGTTTGGTCACTTACTATGATCCACATCTAGAGAACAAGGTTTCATAGACTTTGCACATAGGTAATATGGACACTCAAATATGGCACCCAAAACATATGTGTGTTTACTTCCTTCCTTCATTTTGTTTTTATTTTCCTGAAAACATATCAGTGCCAGGGTTCCAAGTAACAACCCCAAAGCAATCAAGACTCTGAGGCCTAGAGTTTCCTCAAAGCATAATTTTATTTGGGATGTCATATTGGCACAGCTGGAAAACCCAACTCTGAAGGATCCAGGGTTTCCCCACCCAAAACAAAACCCAAAGTTTTTGCCCCCAGGTTACATGTCCATCACATGGTCCAATCAGGTCACAGTCCCAACTCTGGCTGGCTTTGGTCCATGCCCTTCCAACACTTGGTAGAGTATTCTTGGCTACCACAGGAAAGAATGCTATTTGGCTACACATCCCAGCTCCACCCTCATGTTCCCAGAGCTCCAGCCTTGCTGTGGCAGCCCTGAAGATGCTCCTAAGGGCCTTGGTGGTGCAGGTTGTTAATAGCCTAGCACTTAGTTCCAGCTGCCTGTAATTATTGCAGGCTGAATCCCACCAGGATCAAGGTTGACTCAGCCTTCCATCCTCCTGGGGTAGGTAAATGAGGACCCAAGATTGTTGGGGGCAATAAGCTGACTTTGTAAAATGCCACTTAGTAATAAGCAGGCATATACAATGGAAGGAAGGCTATTGCTGAGCGCATTGGGTTGTATCCCAAAATTGTAAGCCACCCTGAGTCTCCGGAGACAGGATATAAATATGAATTTTTAAAAAATGGCTTCAGGGCTGACAATCAGCTTGAGGAATTTGTGTTTTGGAGGCTAATAAATTCATTCTAACTTCTATAAATGCAATGCTATTGAGTTGAATTAATTTTCTTTCTTCCTTCTTAGGAGCAATGCACTCTTTTATATAAATGCATACATATAGAACAAAGTTGGTGTCAGGGTTCCACCGAATTCCTAATTAAATCATGAACCTGAACCAAGCTTCAAAAGAATCCAAAAGATTTATTAGGGCAAGATGTCGGCATTGTCCCATATGAAGCCAATTCTTGTGACACATAATTTATAGTCACCTGTGACCCTGTTCCCCCCTCCCCCCTGGGTGTGTCATAAATCAGACGCTCCAACAGAAGCACATTCATGGGCTGGGTGTCATCAATCACATTCTCCAATGAAGAGTTTACAAGGGCAGAAGATCTGGTGTCTAGGTTACAATCTTTGTAAGATAAGTGTGGAATGTATTTCTGTTTTTTTGTGCGTACTGCTTCTTCAGATTTCCCCTCCTACTTATGGCAAATTGGAAACAGGCATAGGAATGCTTTATGAGTTGACAGTTGTTGTGTTATTGTGTTTTTGTTTTTTTATTTTATGCGGGGCAGGGAAACAGACCTTTGAAATGTTTACAGGAAAGATAACAGCCTTATAATTACCCAGTCAGTTGCAGCCCCATTCATGAAGTCATACAATGACTTCAAACAACTTGTCTCTCAGGGTTCAGTAAGTAAACCCTGATGAGTGAAGATCCATCAGAAATGTCCTCTGTTCCCAAAGCCCTTCAGCCTTGCAAAGTGTCTTGTCTGCCATTTCCAAGGAGCACTGGAAGTACTCCAGTCACTTTTCATTCATTAAGCCTTATCGGGAGGCTGTTTTGCATCATTCATCTAACCCTTTCAAACAAACAGTGTCTGAGCTTGCCTCAAGCACAGCATAAACTCAACAGGATTAGGCTGCCAAGTCAACCGACAGCTTCAAGCCTTGTTTACATCTTCCTTGTTATGCCAAAAAGAAGAGACACTTCTAAAAAGAATTCAAGGATGATTTCAGGCATGTGTTTTAAGCCAGGAGACGGATGAAACATTCCTGGTTGGGTACAGCCAAAATTCTTGTATCAGGCTAAGGTTCTTGGTGATGCAACAGCCTACATTTCATATATATCTCGATGCAGTTGCTTTCAGGCTGGTAACAGTTCTGGGAATGGCCATTCCAATTTGTTTAAGAGAGCATAGACTGGAAGAGAATATCTAGCAAGACTTGATCTTTTCCTATGCATCTTCAGAGAAATCTATGAATGTGTTCTCCCCCATTTTTATTTTTAGTGGATTCAAGGTCTAGGGCAGAGGTCTCCAAACTTGGCTTTAAGACTTGTGGACTTCAACTCCCAGAATTATCCAGCTGGCTGGAAATTCTGGGAGTTGAGTCTAAATTGGGGACCTCTGCCTAGACCTGAATAGCTGGTTGGAGAATTCTGGGAGTTGAAGTCCACAAGTCTTAAAGTTGCCGAGTTTGGGGCACTTGATCTAAGGGACCAGCATGGACTCAGCCAGCTTATCACTGTCAGATGATCTGGAGGCTTCAGATGAATATCATCAATAAATTGTTCACCCATGAGATGTTGAGAGCCAAATCATTTGTATTCTTCAAACAGTTTAGCATTATTGGGATAGCAGGTTGTCTGTACATGGCGCTGAAGCAATGAGGCCGAATAATGCAGATTAGGCCATTGGCATCAGGACATCATCATGATACAGAGGGCATTTGGGATGTCATTCCTAACATTTATACAGTGATGTTGCAACACAGGGTTTTGTGTCGGGTCCAGAATTTCTGTTGCTAAATGAATCGCTGCAGTTGTTAGCGAATCCAGCTTCCCTCATTAACTTTGCTTGTCAGAGGCTGGTGGGAAGATTGCAGATGGCAATCCCATGACTTTGGGACTCTGCAACCATGATAAATGGATGCGGTTGCTAAGTGTCCAAATTCTGATCACATGACCATGGAGATGTTATCGACAGTCGTTAGTGTGAGATCTGGATGTAAATCATTTTTCAGTGCCGTTGTAGCTTCAAATGGTTGTCAAACAAATAATTGTAAGTTGAGGATTGTGTATATCGGTAGATTGCACAACTCCTAACCCTTTGCCATCTGGAGTTATCTAATCCAGATCTGTAGGTCAATGGAGTAAACATGAGGAGAACTGCAGAAAAGATATGAAGACTCCATGGATATTGCATCATCTTCAATGCACGACATTTAAAGAAACCACAGCTTCAACAATTCTGCAATTTGAATCCTGTGGTAAAATCATAGTTCCTAGCCAGCAAAAAGAAACCTTTCCAAACTGATTATTTGGAAACCATGGTGGAACAGTGGTTAGAATGCAGTACTGCAGGCTAATTCTGCCAGCTGCCAGCAGTTCGGTCCTGAACCAGTTCAAGGTTAACTCAGCCTTCCATCCTTCACAGGGCGATAAAATAAGGGCCCAGATTGTTGGGAGCAATATGCTGATAGTGTAAACTGCTTAGAGAAGGCTGTAAATCAATATGGAGCTGTATGTAATTTTAAGTGTTGCTATTATTATCTTAGCTTTCTTTTGTTATTGTTTTGTTATGCTTTTCCTAAGGATGGCTCTACATAGCATTTGATTTCCTTTTGCAAAACCTGGGTGTCCTTTGCAGCTATTCTATTGCCAATTAAAATCAGAAGAGGCAGCTTTGATTTATGTTGCTTCCCTTTTACATTAGCACTCAGTTCCTTGTTTACCCAAAGATAGCAGCAAGGAACTAAATGTCTGTAATTCCACTGAGGCCCTTTCCGAAAAACCCCTTCAAATGTGTTCTCAAATCAAAATCGTAGTTAGTTTAATTAGGAACACAACAAAGGTGTGATTAAGTGCAGAGAAATAACACATGGATGTTATTAAAGGGGCTTCCTTTAAAATGTTGATGTGTCATCCAAAGCAACAGCAACAGTGGAGCAAAGGACAGCCAATATAAACTCTGGTTGTTCCTAAAATAGTCTTATGGATAGGTGGGGATGGGTGGGAACAATCAATTGCTCCCCACAGCATAAAGTTTAAAGGTCAGGAAATGCGACATGAGGTCTGTTTGCATTTGCAAAATTAATTTTCCAATCCATCCGTTGAACAACTCTGGAAAAACAATTTTGTTTTAAAACCTAAGATGGGGAGAAGACGCGTCGACAGCAGGCAGCAAATACCAAGGACCGTTTGCTGGCTGTTTATATGATTCATTTTATAGATCCATTTAGCAAAGTGCTGTGTGGATTTCATTGTAAATGAAATGAATCAGTGATATTGCTTCCATGGCAACATGTCCGACGGTGATTGGCTGAGTGGTATCCAGGCGGATGAACAATACCTCTAAAGAGCATGTCCCATTAATATTTAACACAGTGAAGAAAGATGTGGCAAAGCCCACAACCTCGCAGCACTTGTTATGCAATTCATCATTAATAGCTAAAAGGGATAGAGAATCATTTGAATTCTTTGATTCATCTGCTTTTCACTGCTTCTCTCTCTTTCCCCCCTCCTTCCTCCTCCCCTCAATCTATCATGTTGCAGCAGAATTGCAAACTAAGGCAGAGTTTTAGGAATATTGCATGTTTTAGCATTCAAACAGCATACTACGGATGGTTAATGTTAAGCGTGGCTTAGCTGTGGCTTCTGGCATGTTGTGCCAACCCCTCCCCTCTGACTGTTATTCTGTGGTTCAGTATACTGTGGAAAAGGGATGCGGTGGCTCAGTGGCTAAGGCGAGCTTTGTCAATCAGAAAGGTCAGCAGTTCAGTGGTTCGAATACCTAGCGCCGTGTAACAGAATGAGCTCCCGTTACTTGTCCCAGCTTCTGCCAACCTAGCAGTTCAAAGCATGTAAAATGCAAGTAGAAAAATAGGACCACCTTTGGTGGGAAGGTAACAATGTTCCATGTGCCTTTGGCATTTAGACATGCCGGCCACGTGACCACGGAGACATCGGACAGCGCTGGCTCTTCAGCTTTGTAACAGAGATGAGCACCGCCCACTAGAGCTGGAAACAACTAGCATATGTGCAAAGGAAACTTTACCTTTGTACTGTGGGAAACCAGAAAATGGACTAATTCAGTAACCGAGTTAATGAGTATGTTGTGGGAGTGTGACTAATAATTCCTGAAGATTCCAGTTCTAGTCAACATATCCTAATTAACCATATTATTAGCCATAGCATGAGGATAATGGGAAGAATTATCATATTATCATCATTATCCCCAATCATATGGCTTTCAGATTACCCTATCCCAAGGTGTAGGAATCTTGAAAGCCATATGATTAAGAATACTGGGGTTTGTTTTTGCTTTCTCTGTCCTAGGTTAAATACATGAGGAGCCATGGTGATCAGGAGGGGTTGCAGTAGCAGTAGCAGTAGCACTTAGACTTATATATTGTCCCACAGTGCTTTTACAGCCTCTCTATGTAGTTTACAGAGTCAGCATATTTCCCCAACCATCTGGGTCCTCATTTTACTGACCTCAAAAGGATGGAAGGCTGAGTCAACCTTGAGCCTGACAGGATCGAACTCCTGGCTGTGGGCAGAGTTTACCTGCAATACTGCATTCAACCACTGCACCACCACAGCTGCTGTTAACCAAGCCTGTAGGATGATGACAATGCAGTGAAAAGGAAAAACAATGTTTTCTAGACCAAGGCAGTCATTGACCTTGGCCAACCAAATTCCTGTGACAAAGGAGGCAGTGCAAAGGGGAAACATAGCCAGAGATGCTATGTGATGCTAACATCACTGGGAAAACAGGAGTCAACTAAGATAAATGAGGACATTATAAATGAAGGGGGACACATATCTGAAAACAATGATCAATCCTAAAATACCTTGACACATATTGAGTGATGGGAGCTCAATTTCTTTTGTGAAAAGATATCCTGGTAATACCAGGGGTGGGTTTCTGGGGTTTGCAGGGGTTGGGAGTTCCCCTAACTAAGATTCTGAACAGTTCAGAGTACTCCCAAATCCCACTCCTGGCTGGTCCTGCCCACCCCACCCATCTCCTCCCAGGAGTCCCCACTCCGCTCATTTTGGATGCAGGTAAATGCAGGGCATGCACGGAGGCTCAGAGAAGGTGAAAAATGGGCTTCCAGGAAATTCAAGAAGACTGGAAACAGGCCTGTTTTTGTCTTTCAGAGAGCCTCTGGAGCCCGGAGAGGCCATTTTTGCCCTCCCGGAAGCTCAAGGAAAGCCTCCGGAGCACAGGGAGGGCAAAAAAAACCCCATGACGTGGTGCAGGAGGCCACTAGTCCACACTCACCATGGCCACGCCCACCCAGCAACCAGGCAGAGAATTCCTTGCTAAAATGTTTGAAGCCCACCCATGGGTAATAGTGATGCAAGTGGTCTCCATTTTTTTTATTTATTTTATTTACATTCTGATTTTATTATTTTTATAAACAACTCAAGATGGCTCAGGATCTTATGGTCCTTCCCCTCTTGTTTTCCCAACAACAACCCTTTGAGGTGGGTTGGGTTGAGAGAGAGTTTACAAGAGTTGGCCCAAGTTTGCCAAGATGGCTTTCATGCCTGAGGTTGGACTAGAACTTATCCTTTCTTGGTATTTAAAGTCAGCCAACTAGCGTTTATGGCTAAGGCAGGACTAAATAAAACTGGATTAAGGAAGGTCCAGTATAGCGCCCATTATGCATCCCTAATTATGCAGCCTCTTCTGAATGTTAGAGGAGCAATAATTATATTCTGTGTTTACCCACCAGAAGGCTGAGAGTTGAGTCCTAGGTAAGCAGCAGATATTTCTCTCCTAGGGTGCAAAGAAAAAATATCTGCTGTGAAATCTGCATGGTGTCAGGAAGGGCATCCAGCCAGTAAATGCTCAGTTACATCCAAACACCTTGACTCTACGAATTAAGGAATTATAGGGTTGTAAAATGGAAGGGTTTTTTGTTTTAAATGATAAACCTCCCTAGGAATCACAAATGGTTGCCTGGGAAAATCAAGTTGCTCAGCCTCTTGCCTCCATTGCCAGCTAAAAGAAATAAGGTGGGAGGGTCCTTTGATTTTTACTTGCTGTTGACATTGCCAAACTTCAGGAAAACTAGTTTTCTCTTACGGTTGAGGAGAAATGTGATGGTTTCCTTTTGAATGCAAACTTGTCTAATTTTGCAGCTTTGCCATCCATCCACAAAAAGAGAGATTTTAAGTGGCATTCAGGACACACAGGTTTTCAATCCTTACAGTGCAGTTTGCTAAGATATAGTCCTCGAATTATGATCATTTGCTTAATGGCTTTGAAGTTACAATGCCACCAAAAATATTGACTTACACCTGTCCTCATAGTCATGTGATCAAAATTCAGTTGTTTGGCAACTGCCAAGTATCTACAACAGTTGCTGCATCACAGGTCACATGATTGCACCATATACAACTTTCCCAGGGGTTTCTAACAAGCAAAGTCAGTAGGTGAAGCTTATGGACCATAGCAAAAGGCCCTAAAATTGAGCATGATTCACTTAGACCACATTGCTTTCTAATCCCTATTGTAGCTTGTATACATCAAAGTTCACATCAAAGTTCCTTTACATTGTACAGAGGTGTTTAAGTGTGAGGGTTGGGGAGGGGAGAAAGTGCCCTGCAAAGCAAATAAAAACACACAGAACATCAATCATACCATCATTAAATCTTGATTATTTAACCACATCTCTGTGTGTGTGTGTGTGTGTGTGTGTGTGTGTGTGTGCGCACCCCTGACTTGGTCAACATTGCAGACAATAAAGAAAAAATATATTTTGGAGACCTGCACCCTGAAATACAGGCGCTTTAATGTAAATATCACTTTTTAAAAATATGTTCTCAAGTTAGAAAAATCCAAATTTAAGAGATTGCAACCATAACAGAAAATGCAACGAAGTCATTCTCTGGAAGCACTCCAGCAATTTTGCAATATACAGCTAGCATTTTAAACAGTAAAACATGGGAAAATGTACGTATTCATTGGAATGCCTGATAGGGAATAATGTATTTCATTTGCTTCTAAAATGACCTCATCAAATCAGATTGGAAGCTGAGGATTTAAAATCCTCAGAAATCCTCCTGAATATTATTTTACATCTCTTTCATAACACCTTCTGAGCCCAGGGGCCAGGTACAAGCTTTGAAAACGATGTAGAGGCAACCTCAGAGCTTTTCAAAGAATTGCAAATTATCCTTTCAAAATGATTAAAAGAGGAAACTATTAAATACATTGGGTAGTTGTTAAGTGATTTAATATTTAGGAAATTCGATCTGCTCGATTTCTCCTATTTGTCCAAAAAGCGTGGCTTCTATCACACCACTAAAAGGTAGCCCTCATCTCCAGAAATCAATGCTTTAGATTATCTTCTTGTGAAAAAAAATCATCAGTCATCTTTCAAAATAAGTCATAAATCAAACACAAGACTGGTTTTAAAGTTCCTAATTCAAAAGCAGGCATAAAACCAGGAATGTAATCTGTTTTTCACTAAAGCAATAGGATTGTTGTTGTTATTGTGTTTAAAAAAACAGTTTGACTTGTTCTTGTTTGACATTGCTGTCAGGAATTTTAGACATATAACCTTTCTACAAAATGCTGCTGGAGCAATAGATACAATTCGTTGGGTTTTTTTTATTATTATTATCATCAAATCACCTTGTTTATCCCTGCAGTAGCACTAGACAGTTTCATTGCCAACATTTGAAGAGAGAATATATTGAATGCAGTGCGTGGAGTGAAAAATATTGTCACATCTACAGATGGAGTACAATTAGTTCTTTTAGCCCAAGCCAATCAAGCACAACATTGGTTTGAGGCCTTCATGATGCTTTCATGGCCACAACTTAAAAATGGACAAAGCAGAGAATAGATGGGGGCAGGGCCAATCAGAGGTGGTATTTGCTGGGCCTCTGAACTACTCAAAATTTCAGCTACCGGTTCTCCAGAACCAGTCAAAACCTGCTGAATACCACCTCATTCAGTTTCCGCCAGACTAGTCCAAAAAATTAAAGAAAAAAGGTTGAATATTGTTGACTTCATCAGCAGAGAATGCTGGCAAGCTCACACTTTTTGTACCTGTTTGATTTGAACAAATCATTAGCCAATTAGTTGATTCATAGAAGATGGTATTTGTAGCTCAGTCTTAAACTGTGGGTCCTTGGTCCCTGAGCTTGCTTATTTTCTTGCAGAATTTCATCACCAAACTAGATAACATCGTCAGTGCTAGCACAATATTTGATTCATCTCCAACAATAATAACATATAAATCATAACCTATGAATACAATTGAGCCCCAAATTTATGTTCCTAAGAGAGAACTTGTTAAGTGAGTTTTGCCCTGTTTTACGACCTTTCTTTGCCATAGCTGTTCAGTGAATCACTGCAGTTGTTAAGTTAGCAACATGGTCTTTAAGTGAATCTGGCTTCCTTATTGACTTTGCTTGTCAGAAGGTCATAAAAGGTGATCACATGAACAGCAACTGCAACCATCTTAAATACATGCCAGTTAAGCGTCTGAATTTTGATAATGTAATCATTAGGATGTCACAACAGTCATAAGTATGGAAAAATGGCCATAAGTCACTTTTATCAGTGCCATTGTAACTTCGAACAGTCATTAAACTAGACCAAATCAGGTTCCGTAAAAATCCACTTGATTTTTGAATCGGGTCGATTCAAAAATCGGTGTGGCTAAACAATCGTGGCAGATTCCTTTCTGCACCAATTTTCCCTTCCGCACATGCACAGTCCACAAATTTTGTCCATGCATGCATGATGGGCTGTGCTTCGGTCATGACCAAATCAGGTTGCGACCATAGTCTTGGAATGGATTATGGTCACAACCTGAGGTTCCACTGTACTTAGAATGAAAATAATGAAAATAAATGTCCGATGTACCATATTCTGATGTATAATATACAAACCAGGGAAGAAGCAGAGCACTATTTAGATCCGTTCAATTTACTGTTTTTATAAACTACATATGCATATTATTGTGAGTTAGTAATAGTGATCCACGCCCTTCATCACCTTGAGGGCAGACTACTTAACTCTATTGTATCTGTGTCTGCCTTTGAAAATGATCCTCAAGGTGCATTGTTGTGGCTGCCTGTTTGCTAATGGGTAAAAGTGCTTTTAGTAGTGCAACATCAGTTTGGGATGTTGCATTTATGAATGTCTAGCAGAGAATCGTTGCTTGAAATGATGTTCTCAGAGGGCATTATTGATTCCCTTACTTATTATTATGTTCGGCAGGAGTGTAAGCAGCCCACATCCTCGTGGAGCATCAGCAAGGGCTGCAAAAGGTCAGATGACATCATGCACATCATTAGATCACCACAGAAACTTTGCAAATGATATCATTTATATCTGCATAGAAAGAGATGCAAATTATGCCATTTGTATAATGATGTTATTAAGTGTGTGATATCATCGGGACATGTATCGGGCCCTGACCCACTATTTTGTGTTTGAATAACAAGCTTACAAACAGATTGGGTTGAGAGATAGAAAACAGAGACAAAACATTAGAAAGAGTTGTATACCCCATTCGCTCTGGATTTTATTTATTTTATTATTTATTTTATTTATGAGATTTATATGCCGCCCTATCTCCTGAGGACTCAGGATGGCTTACAATACTAAAAATTTTAAGCGCAGTATGAATATTTTACCAAAATAATTCTAGCTTGTCTTCATTTTTCTTAATCAAAAATCCACACTCACCCCAAGCTTGTGTCTCAAAGAAAGTCTATTCTGAAAGTTATCTACCAGCAGCAGTCTAACTCCATTGTTCTAAAAAAAATATATCTCAAAAAATTCACGTTAAAAAGCCAATAGTAAAATGTCATTTTTTTAAAAAAGGTATGCTGCACAGTTTGTATTAATTGCCATAAAGATTAGGTTAATATTATATTATGGCTTTATTTGTGAGGAAACTGAGCATAGATGTAAAGGCCTAATTTGACATGATATATCTAGAACATTGGACATTACACTTGCCCCTCCCACTATTTTATAACTCAAACAGTGTCTTTCTTTCATTTTTACTTATTTATTTATTAGACAATCTTTTCACTCAAGGAGGGGTCTGGGTGGTGATGATGGTTTGCTGATATGATGGGTTGTTTACTTAAAACAAAGCAAAGTCGGGGAAGCCTGTAATTTTGAAGTCTGTCTGGCAAGAAAAACAATACTTATTCACAAGGAACATGCACATCTATTGACTGACTGATTGATTGATTGATTGATTGATTGATTTGATTTGATTTGTCAAGCTTACAAGATAATAGGTATAAGAATAAACATGAATAAGAATGCAGGAAATAGGTATGAATAAATGGGGACAATAGGACAGGGTGGTAGCACGATGGTGCACTTATGCACGCCCCTTACAGACCTCTTAGGAATGGGGTGAGATCAATAGTGGTTAGTTTGAGGTTAAAGGAGTTGGGGTTTGAGGATGTAACAACAGAGTCAGGTAGTGCATTCCAGACATTGACCACTCTGTTTCTGAAGTCGTATGTTCTGCAATCAAGTTTGGAGCTTGTAACAATTCTTGGTGGTTAGAAAGTTGATAAAAGTAATACAAGAGTTTGGAAGAAAAATGATCTAACCTGTTTATCATTTTTACTTATCCCTTTTTCAGATGACTGAACTTAGCATCAGACATTTTGCAATTAATTCAAGGATTTGTCTCAGAAGTGCCACTTCAAACCAAATGGCCCATTTGAATGGGAGGAAAACTAGAAGGATGTAGACTTGGGGACAAAGAACTCTTCAAAACTCTTCCAGAATAAAGGGTAGGCCAATCAATCAGAAGAAAGGTTTGACAATACTGAACCTTTTAATACAGGTGAAGACCTGATGAAGTTGACCAGATTCTGGTTTTTTGTTTTTGTTTTTAAAGAAAGCCCAGGCAGTAAACAATAGTTCCATACGGTTTGCAAGGATCCATCTTCTTCATCTTTTTGGTTTCTTGGATTAATTATTCAATATGAGCATTAAACAGGGCTTTTCAAAAGATAAAACTAGATCACTTAAACTAGATCCCTTGGCCAACCCATTAGCCAAGTAAAGCCAGCATGGTCTTAATCAAACCTAGTTGGTTGGTTGTGTTATGTATGTAGGTTTGAATGTTATTGGTTTATTTGAACTGTTCTTGTAAAATGTCAAATGGTATTGGTTTAAATAGTGGGAAGAAACCCTGCACCCCATTGTTTCGCTACGCGTGCAGGCTATAAGAGGCAGCCGTGAAACCAGGACGGGTCCATTCGAGCTGTAGTCACTAATAAACTCTTTGCTGGAACTCCTCGCCTGACTCTTCATGCAAACTTAACAGGTTGGTTTTAATCCTCCCTCACTTTGCCAGTTCCCTGAAAGTAAAATGAGCCAGAATGAGCAGCAAAAATCCAACAACAACAGATTGTTAAGATCTAGATATGTCTAACTTTAAAATGGAGATCTTTTACAAAGGAAATATTTGAAGCCTTTGCTAAGAATCTATTTTAGGAAGGGTATTCATTTTTTTATTCTGATGACATTCTGTGATAGATTTGTTCTTAAATCTATCACTAACTGTGCCTCATTCTGTGTTTGCATGCTTGAGTCTAGTCCTTTTTCTTTTGAACAATCAAAATATTACACAACAAAGAAAGTGACATCAGTAAATGGGTTTTGCTTTCAGCTCAATTTCCATATCTACTCTGGAAAAGTCCCATTGCTTGTGATAATGAAACTCAGCAGGAAGACAAATATCTTCACCTGGAATGAGCAGGGAAAGAGAGGGTCATAGATAAAAGGAAGGAAAAGTGAAATCAGAGAATATATGAACAGGTAGTCCTTGACTTACCTCTTCAGTTCATTTAGTGACTGTTTGGAGCTACAACAGCATTGAGAAAAGCTCATGCTTACATCATAGCATCTCCACAGTAACATGGTCAAAATGTGAGCACTTCACAACCAGAATATATTTAGAAATATTTCAGTGTCTGGCGGGCCAAGTGATTAGCATTTGTGACCTTCCCAGTGGCTTCTGACAAGAAAGGCCATGGAGGAAGCCAGATTCACTTAACATCTGCATGGTTCACTTAACAATTGTTGTGATTTGCTTAGCAATTGTGACAAAAGATCATAACATTGGGCACAACACTTAACCACCACCTTGTTTTACAACAGAAATTCTGATTCTGATTATGGCCATAACTCGAGGACTATCTATAATCGAGGTCAACATAGGATGCTATGCAGTGGGAGATTCAGCCGGTTTGCATCAGTTTGGCCAAACGGTTGTTAATTTTCGCAGTTTCGTGAACTGGTTGATCCTACCACTGGCTGGCCGCCCTACCTACTCCTTTTCTTGCCTTCCCTGCTCCAAGGTAGAATAAATCTGGTCAATCCCCAGCGGCAAGCCTCGGTGAGCCGTCTCGAGGTTGCCATTTAGGGTGGGAAGCTGCAGGGCCATGACTGGGAACCGCTGATCAGCTGGGAGGCAGCAAATGGACAAGCCAATCAGCTGGGAGGCTGAGGGCTTCCCTGTGGCTTGTTTTTGGCTTGGATGGCCTCCTGCAAAATCCTGCAGCAACCACAATTCCCTCACTAACCTGCTTTCCAGCTCCATTCTCTGGCATGCAGGGCAACAAAAGACCATGTGACAACCATGTGAAAAAAAATCCTCACTTCCATCCCATTCCAGAGCAATCATAATGCAAAATCCTCACTTCCTCCCCATCCCAGAGCTACCACCATTCCCTCACTAACCTGCTTTCCAGTTCTGTTCTCCTGCATTTTGGACAACAAAAGACTATGTGACTACCAATTTTTAAAATGTGCAATCAGACCTTCCAACTTCTCAGGAAAAAAGATCTCATGAAGTTAAAAGTTCTGATTGCACTTTTAAAAAACTGGTAGTTTTAAACTTCTTTTGTTGCCCTGCATGCAGGAGAACAAGCTGGATAGTGAGGAATTGTATACACTGGGATGGTGAGAATGAGGATTTTTCATTATGATTACTCTGGGAGAAGTGACTGAGTATTTTACATTGTGATTGCTCTGGGAAGGGGTGGAATTTTCCTAAACCCATTCATCCATCCATTTAGAATTTCCATTACAGCAGGGTGGGCATTTTGCAGCATGAGACATGAAGGATGTCAACAGGAGTCAGGGCTGTATTCTATTATTATTAGTTTTATATAGCCCTTCTCCCAAGGGACTCAGGGCAGTTTACAGGGCAATAAAAACATGCAGTACAAAAATTAAAATAAAGATTAAACTAGAATTTAAGCCCAACCAACAATAATTTTTAAAAAATTTTAAACTATTATTCCAATCAAAAATTAAAATATACTACTCATGGGGATAGATCGGCTTGCTCAAATAACCATGTTTTAAGGGCGCAGAAAGGCTCTCAGGTGGAGACAATCGGATCTCTAACGGTAGCTCGTTCCAGAGGGCAGGGCTGCCACAGAAAGCCCTCCTGGGGGGTCACCAGCCGACATTGTTTGACCGCGGCACCCTGAGGAGGCCAACCCTGTGGGCCCACACTGGTCGGTGGGAGGCTGTCATCGGCAGTAGGTGGTCTCCAAATACCTGGGCCTAAGCCATGGAGCACTTTGAAGAACATAACCATAACCTTGAATGCACTGGAGACGGCAACCAGTGCAAGCCAGCGCAGGAGGTGTTACATGGGCATGTTGAGGCATCCCATAAATAACCTGCATGGCGCATTCTGCACCAGTTGGAGCCTCGGGTGCTCTTCAAGGGGCCATGTAGACAGCATTACAGTAGTCCAATCGGGGAGGCGATGAGGGCATGAGTGACTGTGCATAGGGCGTCCTGGTCCAGAAAGGGATGCAACTGGTAAATCAGGCACACCTGATAGAAAGCCCCCTGGACAGCGAAAGATGGTCCTCTAAAAACAGCTGCTGCGTCCAGGAGGACACCCAAGTTGCGAGTCTCCGAAGGGTCAAGTCTCACCCCAATCATCAGTGATGGAATAACTTGACCAAACGGGGCACCGGAAACCACAGCCACTCAGTCTTGGAAGGGTTGAGTCTGAGCTTGTTCATCCCCATCCAGATCCGAACGGCCTCCAGGCACCGGGACATCACATCAAGGGCATCGTTGGGCTGGTTCAGGGTGGAGATGTATAATTGGGTATCATCAGAATATTGATGATACCGCACCCTGAAACCATGGATGATCTCACCGAGCGGCTTCATATAAATGTTGAACAGGAGGAACTGACCCTGGGGCACCCCATAAGTGAATGGCCTTGGTGTCAATCTCTGCCCTCCTGCCAACACAAACTGCGAGCGACCCGAGAGATAGGAGGAGAACCACCGTAAAATGGTGACTCCCACCCCCAACCCCCCAAGTCACCACAGTAAGAAACTATGGTCAATAGTATCAAAAGACGCTGAGAGATCCAATAGGACCAGGACAGAGGAACAACCCCTGTCCCGAGCCCTCCAGAGATCATCCACCAATGTGACCAATGCCATTTCTGTGCTGTGACTGGGCCTGTAGCCCAACTGAAATGGATCTAGATACATAGCTTCATCCAGGAACTGTGGGAGCTGACAGGCCACCACACTCTCTACAACCTTGCCTGGCAGAAGGTTGGAGACAGGACGATAGTTATTCAATACAGCTGGGTCCAGGCTCGGCTTCTTGAGTAGGGGTCTCACCACTGCCTCTTTCAAGGTGGAGGGAAAGAACCTCATGAAGCATTAACAATCACCTGGAGCCAGCCTCGTGCTACTCCTGGGAGGCTGAGACCAACCAGGAGGGACACGGGTCCAATAAACATGTGGTAGCACTGAGCTTCCCAACAATCCTGTCCACATCATCAGGAGTTACAGGATCAAACTCCTCCCAGATCACATCCTCAAAACTAGCCCCACCAACCCTCAGGGACCACCCAGTCAAGTCCAAGCCTATCCGATCTGAGATTTTGTCCTGCAGATGTTGGACAAATTCCTCCGCCCTGCCCTGCAGAGGATCCTCCCTCACTCCAGGATTTAGTAATAAATGGGTCACTCTAAACAGAGCGGAGGGATTATCTCTGCGGATGTGATAAGGTGGCATAGTGCTTTTGCTGCCTTTATCGCCACCAGGTAAGACTTAATACAAGTTCTTACCAGTGTCTGATCAGATTCGGATCTGCTGGTTCTCCAACTGCTCTCTAGGCATTTTCTCAGGCATTTCATCTCCCGCAGCTCCTTAGTAAACCAAGGGGCAGCCTGGGATTGACATCGGGTCAGAGGCCGCAAAGGCATGACTCGATCCAAGGCCACCGTGGCCGCCCTCTACCAGGCATCCACAAAGGACTCAGCAGAGCCACATGCCAGAGCTTCAGGAATAGTCCCAAGCTCCATCTGGAACCTTTCAGGGTCCATCAGGTGCCTGGGGTGGAACCACCTGGTCGGTCCCACTCCCTCTTGGCGGGGAGTAGCGGACCAGAAGTCAAGCCTGAGGAGGAAGTGATCAGACCATGACAGGGGTTGAATATCTAAATCCCCTACACCTAGATCACTTATCTAGAGACGAAAACCAGATTGAATGAATGTCCTCCACTGTGAGTGGGGTCACGAATTAAGTGTGTCAGGTCCATAGCTGTCATGGAAGCCATGAATTCCCAAGCCAACTCAGACGTTTCCCTGATAGAAGGCAGGTTGAAGTCCCCCAGAACCATAAGCCTGGGGCACTCAACCAGCAGCCCTGAGCAGCTCAGGCAGGGCCGTGATACAGCAGGAGACAGGTACATTATCAACAGGCCCACCTGCACATCTTGACCCACTTCATAAAGAGAGACTCACACTCAATGCTCTGTTTTACATATTGGGAGTAAAGTTAGGAATAAGGCAGATGAACATGCATTTTTTAAATAAAAGTAACAGTTACAAATTAATGCTAAGTTTCAATTATGTGACTGTGAACATCCAGAAGTTACAGAAGGAGAAATTGTGGAAATTGCAAGTACCTTGTGTTGGAACTATGGTCTGTGCTATGTACTATGTAACATTTTATTTATTTTATTTTATTTATTTGATTTGTCAATCACTTACAAGATAACAGGTATAAGTATAAACATAGTTTTGAATATGAGATGGATAATATAAGAAAAATAAAAAAACAATAGGACAGGGACGGTAGGCACGTTGGTGGCACTTATGCACACCCCTACAGGCCTCTTAGGAAAGGGGTGAGGTCAATAGTAAACAGTCTAAGGTTAAAGTTTTGGGGGTTTGGGGAAGAAACCACAGAGTCAGGTAGAGTATTCAAACATTGACCACTCTGTTGCTGAAGTTGTATTTTCTGCAATCAAGTTTGGTGCAGTTAACCTTGAGTTTGTGTCTATTGTGTGCTCTTGTATTGTTATGGTTGAAGCTGAAGTATTCATTGACAGGTAGGACATTGCAGTGTATGATTTTATATACTACACTTAGATCAGACCGAAGGCAGTGTAGTTCTAGGTTTTCTAGGTCTAGAGTTTCAAGTCTGGTGGCATAAGGTATTCTTCAATGAGTAGAGGAGCAGAGAACTCTTCTTGTGAAGTATTTCTGGACTTTCTCAACTGTGTTAATATCAGATACATGATAAGGGGTCCAGATTGATGAGCTGTATTCAAGTATAGGTCTAGCAAATGTTTTGTATGCTCTAGTTAGTAGTGTGATATTACCAGAGGAAAAAGCTATGTAGGATTAGGTTAACAACTCTTAATGCCTTTTTGGCTATGTAGTCACAGTGGGCTCTAGCACTTAGATCATTAGAGATGAGTACTCCAAGGTCCTTGACAGAGTTTGGATCCTCAACATATGTACTATATTACAAATGTTCATAGAGGGCTTGGGGAAGAGGGTACCAAAGGGATTTCTGGAACATGAACTGGGCTAGGGATTGTACCTGAATAATCATTCTAGAATCATGCATCACCTAAGCCCTCCCTATAGAAGGAAGAGATATGTGCTGAAAAGTAGGATCTGTGGTTTTTAGGGGTTCAATGTACATGTGTGTGGTGGAGGAGGAATTTGCACAGCATTTTCCTGAGGAACATCTAGATCTGGGGAATTCCCTCTCTGAGACCTGGACATAATGGAACTATGGAGGACACTGAAGGAAGCAGGTAGGACCACAGGAGGCTTAGGTGAAAGACTTTTTAGTCCCATCACCCAGCTTCAATACAAAGAATATTCCTCTGTTTTAATCCTTCATAATTTTTTAATGGCTGTTTCCATATGGCACACAATCTTAAAAATAAAATAGCATTCAAATCGTCATCTGGGTAGCATGTCTCCTCGCAACAGGAAACCATGTTGGCAAAGTCTTGTCTCTAAGAGGTGTCTCCCTGTGTGAAGCAATGCTCAGTTAAATTTGGATTAGCCTGATTTCTGAAAATATCTCCAGCAGATGCTGGTAGGCTGACAAGCTTCCTGAGCTACAGCTTTAGGCAAATCCAGGCGCTGTTGTTTATTCTCTTCGCATCTTCTGAGTTCCTGTGACATCACTCGAGGCACTGTTGCTAGGCAGCAGAGCGGCTGGTGCTGCAACGGATGGAGAGAAATCAATAGAGAGTGGGGAAGCCATTAAGGCAAGGGGAAAGAAGGGAGGAGGTGGAAAATGCTGAGCCAGAAATTCCTCCTCCCACCTCAGCAAACCAGCCTGCTTCATCCTTCATGTTTTAATAACATCACAAGCTAGCCAGCCGTTATATGCATCTCACTCACTCATGCTTGGGGGCTGAGCCATTTTCACTTTGGTGAAGAGGCTGCCACAGGCTAATTCTATGCAAGCCTGGCCTCAGGGATTGGAAAAGGAAATGATAAGGAGTGCCCCTGTTTATCCCAATGGATGGGGGGAGTGGAGAAATGGGATTTTGCTTGCTTTTCCTTCCAGCCTTGGGAAATGGGGAATAGAGGTCACGCATCCTCAACTTTACCAGATGCAGCCTCTAGCAGCCACAGAGAGAGTGGATAGAAAATGGAAAGAAATATATTACCCCACCGAAAAGGGTTGGAGGGGGGGGAATGTCCTAATGGTAAAAGAAAAAGAGAGAGAGAGATGGGCAGATCAGTTTTAGAAAAAATAACTCTGAAAATAACTCTGATTTGAACAGAAATACAATATGCTTCACCACAGTGTGAAGTCTAGAGATGACACCAGTGTCTGCTCATTCCATTGTTCAGTAAATGTTGATGGCAACTTAGGCCAGTCAGAGAAGCATCCATAGGTTCAGGTGATTGTGACAGTGCAATCACAGCCCGACCTGTTTTGGATGTGTGATGCACAACAATATTGACTTTTTTCCCTCTACCTTGGAAACATCCCTGTCATTCAGATTATGTTTTTTAAACAGGGCATGATCTAAGAAAGGCCTTCAAATACAGCAGGGCAGAGGATATAGCAACACTGCACAATGGACACACAGAACACAAACAAACTCTTCCTGCTTGGATACTCAAATTACATGGATGATACTGTTTCTTTTATTTTTTGTTTGAGTTTAATAGAAATAATGTAAGTTAATTGCCCAGAGTTTCTTGGACACTTGAGTGTCCAAGTCGCTTGTTTGTGAGATGGGTGACTATGTAAATTTGACAAATAAATAAAATGGATGGATGGACCCATGCATCTATCCTCTATTTCACCCATCCATAGATGATAGATGATAGATAGATAGATAGATAGATAGATAGATAGATAGATAGATAGATAGATAGACAGACAGACAGACAGAAAGATATAGATTAGATTAGATTAGATTAGATTAGATGTGTCAAACTCAAGGCCCGGGGGCCAGATCAGCCTTCAGTGCTTCTGCCAGTGAAAGGTTCCCGAGCTCCGTTTCAGCTGCCATGGCCCTGCAACCCTCTGCCAGGGAAAACAGGGCTACATTGACTCAGCTTTCCATCTTTCTGAGGTCAGTAAAATGAGGACCCAGATTGTTGGGGTGGTGATATGCTGACATTATAAATTGCCCAGAGAGTGGTGGGCAATTTAAGTCTAAGTACTATTGCTATTGCTATCCTCCATTACATAAAGTCTTTGCAACATTCCACATGAGAAAGGTCAGCCGGCGGAGTTCCTTTCCTGAATTCTCATACCCGTTCCTCATGCTCATAGGTAGCCTTAGGCCCTACCTCCACTCCTGTTCTGACCCAAGCTTCATTCCAAGCAAACAAACACCAAACAGAGATAAAAGCAAAACCTTCTTAATGCTTCTCTGTGAATTCCATTCATTCACAGTTAAAACACTATTAAAACAAATTGTCCCAGATAAGAACAAGCCTTGCCAAGGTTGTAGGCTGCCAAGAACATTAGATTACATTGCAAGGAAATATTCAAAACTAAAAGTCTCTTAACACAAACCAGGATAGTCCAAACTTCCACAAGACTTGAAATGCAAGAACTTCTTTGCTTCCTGCAAAGAATCCCACCTCTGAGGGCTGGCTTTTATCCCTTAAGGGAAGGGCCATCACCTTGCAGCCTTATTCCCAAGTTGCCCATGCTGCAGCAGCTGCTTTCCTTTGAGCAGCCCTGCATGCACATGCACTGGGCACAGGGTTCTCAGGGTCCTCTGCATCACTGTTGCCGGCCTCCACAAGCTCCGTGAGCAGCACTCCACTCTCTGACAGTCCTGGCCCCATCCATCACCACGCAGGCCCCTCATCTGAGTCCTCACTCTCCAAGACCTCAGCTGTCGCATCTGCTGCCGCCCACAACAACTCCTGATGTATCCACCAGGTGAAAGATGGAATGAGTCCCTCGGAGTTTCTTGAAAGCACATTTTCCCCTTTTCAGTAAACTTTGCTTTTCCATCCTGCAACTCCAATTCGCTGGTCTCTCCATTTCTCTTCCTCCCTTGGTGATCAGCCAAGGGGTGTTGAAACATTTGTCATGTTGCAGCTAGTTTTCTTCAGAGGAACTGTTAAAGATCCAGCCAGCTGTCTAATTTATATAAGAGGAATGGTTATTTATCTAGCTCCCCTTCCTTATAGAGCCGGGCCAGCCTCTGAACTGAACAGAGAGCACTTTCTTAGCAGTCCAGGGAGAAATCAGAGGAAGAGCAATTGCTTTCTTCACACTTGAAATACGGAGGTGGAAACTAAGTCTTTCCAGTAATGTAGAAATTAACTATTTTGCACCTGTTTCACCCATCTGCCTGGTAACAGGTTTATGATGGCATTCCTTTGGAAACTACAGGTACTCTTCAACTTACATCATTCGCAGTGACCATTCAAACTTACAATGGCACTGATAAAAGTGACTTTTGACCATTTTCACACTTATGAATCAGTGGTGGGATTCAAAAATTTTACTACTGGTTCTGTGGGCGTGGCTTGGTGGGCATGGCATGTCTTGGTGGGTGTGGCTTGGTGGGCATGGCTTGGTGGGCATGGCAGGGAAAGGATACTGTAAAATCACCATTTCCGCCCTACTCTACGGGGAGGATATACTGCAAAATGCCCACTAACCTGCTTTCCAGCTCTGTTCTCCTGTGCAGGGCAACAAAAGAAGACCCAGCCAATCAGAGAATAGATGCGGGCGTGGCCAGTCAGAGGTGGTATTTGCCGATTCTCCAAACTACTCAAAATTTCCACTGCCAGTTCTCCAGAACTGGTCAGAACTGGCTGAATACCATCTCTGTTAAATGTCAGTAATGTAATATAAGATCGATATTTTATATACAAGGAGGGAGTATGGGCGCAAATTAGCTGAGATTATATAACTGATCCATCATGCTCCAAAATTATGACAATATTTATGACAATAATTTTTCCCAAGTTTCTGGTGAATAATCCCTTCAGGCCTTCAGAGGCTTTCAAAACATCCAGAGATCATGTAGATAAGGAACCTATATTACAGATAGTCCTTGACTTACGACCATAGCAAATTTATGTTGCTAAGTGAGACATTTGTTCAGTGAGTTTTACCCCATTTTACAAGCTTTCTTGCCACAGTTGTTAAGTGAATCATTGTAGTTGTTATGTTAATAACATGGTTCTTAAGTGGATATAGCTTCCCTTGACTTGCTTTGACTTCATCCAGATATACTGCAACCATCATAAATATGAATCAGTTGCCAAGCATCCAAATTTTGATCACATGACCACAGATTCTGCAAGGACCCTAAGTGTGAAAAATGGCCATAAGTCACTTTTCTTCAGTACTATTGTAACTTTGAACAGTCACTAAATGAACTGTTATAAGTTGAGGATAACCTATAGATGATCATCTCCATCAATAGATATCTGCTCTGAACTGCTTACATGTTTCATGGTGGTGGTGCTCCATCTTGTCACTAAGCAGTATAATATTATGAAATATATTTTAAATAATTTTCATAAGTTTAGGACCATCTGTAAAAATAACAGGGCTTCCATCAAAGTCCTTATTTGGACCGAGATGCCCTTGAGCGGTTACTCATGCTTGTCACCTCTAGGATTGACTACTGGCTCTCTACATGGGGCTTCCCTTGCGGGCGGTCCGGGCTTCAGCTGGTGCAGAAGATGCAGCGGGCTGTGATGGGGTATCCCGATACTCCCATGTTACACCCCTCCTCTGCGGCTTGCATTGGTTTCCGGTTGCCTCCCGGGTGCCTTCAAGGTATTAGTTACAACTTATAAAGCCCTTAATGGCTTGGGTCCAGGAACGCTTGCGGGGAACCTCCTGCCAGCATCACTCTCCGATCGCCCTGTTGGCTCTCATAGGAGGGGCCTCCTTGGGGTGCCGTCAGTCAGACATTGTAGGCTGGCCCCAGGGCTAGGAGCCTTCTCTGTGGAGCACCTGCCCTTGGAATCAGCTCCCGTGGATCTCCGTTTGGCTGACCTCGCTCCTTCGCCCGGGACCTGAAGACTTGGTTGTTCCAATGGGCGGCCTCGA